>JAEIFP010000291.1:600000-835000 GCA_018903935.1 Drosophila insularis | reverse complement strand
GATATAATAAGCGGCTGGAAATCCAAGTAATACAGCCACCACAAATATATAGACAAATGCGAATCCCTTAATACACGACATACTGAGAGCAATTGCCTCGAGCAGGGCATCCCTATAACCTCCGGATAATTGCTCATACTTCATAAATGTGGCATCAAGAAAAATTTGAGCCTCACGCATCTTATGTCGCTGGGAGATGCAACAAATCAATTTCGTTATACCCTGCACAGCGGCGCCAACAAAACAAGTGGCCTGCAAAATGATCGACCAATCAGAATCGCGTACAATGCCCACATAAATCGTATAAACCGTGCAAGTGCAAAAAACCACAAATAGAAAACAAATCGTATATGTGATCACATTCATTTTATAGTTCAACTCTGTGACATCTGCTCCACAGAGACGAGCACAAAATTTCAGCAGCTTTATTATACGACGATAACGCGATAGGCAACTCTCTTCCTCGTCCGTGTTCGGTGGCGATGGTTTTAAAGACATTATCGGTTCTACGTACTTGAACTAAATGATTTCAACCTGGCTTATTAACCTGTCTTTATAGGTGACAATAATAATTGTCACAAGCCGCCGTTTGATTTTTTTTTTTTTTTCTTTTTGTTCTTGGAAAATGTCAAGGCTCTAAGACAGGGAGAAAAAGCACCATGTCAAGATATTGACATATAAATTGGTTGCCTATAATCTAATTAGCCCTATGCTTTAACTGGGTCATAAAGGGGGTGAAAAAAAAAACTTTTATCACATTTACATTAATCAACTTTTTTAAACGTCGCTTAATCGACGATTTATTGCCACCTTGAAAATTTTCTAAAGAATGTTTTCCTAATACCCCCAAAAAATTAATTTTTTGTAAATTCTTCGAGTAAAACTATATAACAGGGAAATAATTTGTTTGAAAGTTGTTGATTTAAAAATGTGTAATATATTTTTTTAAATGCACAATTTTAGCATTTTTTTTTCTTTAAAATTTTTAAAACAAACAGCGGGCATTTCCTCTAAAATAATAAAAAATTAAAAGAAAAAAAAACTCGAAAATATTATCAAACTATCAAGCTTTATCCAAAGCTTGATTTTAAAATTAACGATTTTTGACAATTAGTTTTTAGTTTTTTGGTTTCCCAAAAGCTTTGCGTGCCGATTTGAAAAGAAGAAAAAAATTTAAAAGTTGCTTATACATATATATATATATATATAAAGTGGACTAACAAATTTAGGAAATTATTTAACGAACTTTGATCTAAATTGTCAATATACATATGTATATAGAATTGGTACATTTTATTAAAAATTTTTTAAAATTTTATTAAAATTAAGATTTAATGCGCGGTTTCGGGGTGGACATTTTCAATTGCCATAAATCCAGAAAACATAAATATGACTATAAAATAAAAATCTAAAACAAAACAAAAAAAAAAACAAATAAACTCTTTGTCTTACATTTAAAATTTATACAATTCTTTTTTTATTTGTTTAAATGTTGTGTGGACTCGAACTTAATTCAAATACATTCATTTTGCTTTGAACCTAGTTAACGCAAATTGATTTTTCTGCCATTCATGCAAGCTCTATAATTTCTAATTTCAAAAATTCAAGACCTCTTATTTTATTTATTCCCTTAAGATAGTTTTGCTTACTAGAAAGGAAAAGAATTCCCCAAGACACAAACCTTGTGATTTCAATAGTTTATTTTATTAATTCACATGAATGAACAAAGTGAAGCAGAATAATATATGGATATTAAGATAACTAATCTACAATCTACATGGTTTTCAAGTGCTGACTTAGCAAGTGACTAATGTGTTTCTTATGCAGACTTCTCATAGCCCAGATATGTGATTAGCATCATGCTGAAACTATAAATTCCTTTTGTCAACTGCAAAGCTGTGGCCATTGACAAGGGTAAAACATCCGCAGCGGTTAGAGCCAATTCATTTTGGGATTTAGCCAACATTAGAATGACCAATTTCTGTTCCCTTACGGGTAGCTCATACCACAGACAGTTTGTATAGATTTCTGTGGTGAAATCCTCATTCTGCAAATACACAAATTCAAAAGTAAGTCAAAAGGACATTTCACATTTCACAGAAACTTACGGATGTCTCAACTACAGTTCCAAGGCCACAAAACGCGTATAGAACAATGAAAGAGTAGATCAAATAGATTGGAGCCGCCGGCCAAACTTTAATAAATATGCAAAAAATTGTGCACAAGATTCCAACACATGTTGTCGATAGCTGAACAAACATAACAATTTTATAGATTTTCTCTGTGCCACGAAGTATTCTAGAATATTTTCGTTTGCTATTTTAAATAGAATTATCGTAGATGATTTAAAAAATTACCTCACATATTGTTGATGCCAGGCCAAAAGATCCCACAGCATGGCCTGCATTTTATTATATTCTGTTCGTTCGATAACCACCTCATTAAATTCCATGAGTTTAACATTGAAGATATCCTTGAGCAGTGGCACATTAATGATGAAAAGAAAAAAATACATATCGCCGCCAAAATTGCCAAAAGCTCCAAAGCACAGACATGTTACATGAAGGCTGACCAACATCAGATGTCCGCCATCCGAATGATGATCGATGCCCGGCACTAGGAATTGCATTACAAGCATTTTTTTCTTATAGACAATCAAATAGAAGAATGGAAAACTGATCAATACCATGACTCCGATTGTATAGACCCACATGAAACCGACCATTAGATTCCAATAGATATTAATGCGTTTATGCAAACATTTTGTATAATCGCCACCTTTGACCTCATACTCCCTATATACACTCTCATAGGTGCCCTGAATATCCCTCATCAATGGGGCCTTATTTGTGGTGCAGAGCAGTTTGGTTAGACCCTGAATGGCCGAGCCGACCATTGCAAATGCCTGTAGTATAACCGTTGGATCGCCATCGACAACCACACCCACATACAGGGTGTAAATGGTACAGGCGAAAAAGAATAAAATGGCCGATATCACTGCATAGGTAAGCCACCACATGCGATAATTCGGATTGGCCACATCTGTGCCACAGAATCCCACACAGAATCGAATTAATTTTATTATTTTACGAAAACGTTTTGCTGGACTCTCAATCATGATTCAAATATATAAAAAGACCTCACCGAAACGATAGTCTTAGACAAAGTGCTAAACAAATGCCAACTTTCAATTCCTTTTATGTTGATTTTGTTCTTAGCAGGTCATTCATTTGTCAAAACATTGACAACTTAATAAGAACGTGTTTTCCATATATGTATGTATAAACACCACAGCAATTAGCTTGTAATTAGTTTTTAAAATGGATAAGTCAAGGTCTTGCAAGAAGAATGCATATTTTAATTCCCATAACTTTTATTTACTAAGGTAAAATTAAATGCCAAAGATTTGTTATACTAAATGAAAACTGTTTTTTAATTTATAAGATCAAATTTTTGTAAATAAAATTGTTCTTACATTTTCTTTTTTATTTTTTGCCAATTCCGGAGATATCAAAAATTGAATTTCCATTGCAAATTATGTTTCGAATTCAAAATTTAGCCTGAAAAATGTAAATTTGCCTAATAAAATATAAAGCATTTTAAAACTATTATTACATTTAAAAAAGAAATTTTTTTCTCTAGTGTATTTCTGGTATTTAACACTAGATAGTGATAAAGTTTAAGTAGTTAAATATCTAATGAAATAATGATGGCTTTTGCTTTTGGCCTCCCCTCCCAAACCCATGCCATGACCTCTCCCTGGCTCAGCCCTAGGCTTATTATGTGTCTTAGAGTTTCATTAGGTTTTGCATTGCCATCTAGAACCAGAAAAATTCAACATCCAACCGACCGACCAACTTTATGCTTGAACACATTTAACACCCCAACCGAAATCTGCACGCAATTGATTTAATATAAAATTTTTTAATAAAATTTGCTGCCAAAGAGGAAAAAGAAGAAGATGAAAAAAGAAAAAACACAACACAAGAAAAATGTAAACGAAAGACGAACGAAAAAAAAAAAAAAACACCGACAAAAGAGAGCAAACTCACATAATACCTATTTACACAAGGCACAGGGCCAGGCCAGGCCAGGCCAAAAGAGAGAACTGAGCTAAAAATATGTTGGCGGATGGCCAGGGGGCGAGTAGGGTAAAGGGAGGGAAAAGTAGAGAAGCTGTCAGAGGAGTCAGAGCAATACAAAGTTTGAAATCGAGTCCTGTTGTCCTTGCTCACGTTCTGCTTGGTCCAACAAACAAGCAGGAAGTGTGCTGAGCAAAATGTAAAGCGGCTAAGCTTTGGGCCAACAACTAATAAAGGCTATCAACAACAGTTCAAACAGCAACGGCAACGGCAACGGCAACAGCCTAACGACGTCCAATGGACAATGGTAGAGAACTGATGAACAACAACAACAAAAAGTAAACAAATAACAACAACAACAACAAGAAGTTACAGTAAAGGACACGAAAAACAGTGGCTGATGGAATGGGATGATATAGAATGGCAGGGTCGCTTGACTCATACGCACTCAAGTGTATATTTTCTCATTTTCTTGCATTTAACTTAAATTTGCTTTGAAGTTTTGACATTTCATAAAGCAGATTTCCACAAAAAAAAAAAAGAAAACACACACACACACACCAACAACCAACAACAACCAAATTTTTCTTCTTATTCTTCTCTTTTTTCTTTCCCTATATTTTTTCTCTTTTTTTTATCGAAAATCCAAGCAAACAAAAGTAAAAGCAAACGGCGCAGTGCGTTTTTTTTTTTTTCTTGTAATTGTAGTCACCCCTGCAGAAGGTGTGGCTTCAGCTCTATAGAAGGAAAAAAAATGAGAAAAAACGACCCTCAGAGGCCTACCCTCAGCTTAAGATGAGGCCAGGCCCAGGCCCACGGCACCCACCCACCAAGGACCACCCTCTTTCTCTCTCTCTCTCTCTCTCTCTCTCTCTTTACGCACTCACATGAGCCCAAAGGCAGAGCGAATGCGCGTATACTTAATATGAAAGACACCACGACAACGATGGCTTAAAGTAGCCACGGCAACGGCAACAGCATTAAGCAAGAAGACCAAGAACAGAATGATGATAATGACGATGACGATGATGATGACCAAGGAGACGAAGATGCAGAAGAATAAGATGGCAACGAGATAGAGAAGGAAAGGAGCTTCCAGCTCACAGTCAGGAGGACAGCATTAGCTGCTCCACAAAATTACTTGCTCGTTAGTTGCCAGGTAGCAGGAGCAGCAGCAACTGCTGAGACGCCGACAGGAGCAAAATACTGCGACTGCCTGCCTGGTGCTGCCTGGCAGCGACATCGCATCACATATTGCTCTTTCTTTCCTGTGCCCATTTTCCCATGATCCCTTTGTGTCCTCCCTCCGTCTCTGCCACACACTCGCTCAGTCTATCTCTCTCTTACACACACTGAACCTCATTGCGGTGGTTGTGAGGATGGGAGGTTGTCCCAGTACACGCTTAGTTCCAGCCTTCGTTCCTTTTCCACTGGAAATGTAGTAAATGCGTAAGCAAATGTGTGCTGCCGCCTCTAAGCGACAGGGGGCGCCATCATCTATGCACCATCCTTTTGACCCAACATCATGACGGCTTGTTTATCTCTAATTATATTTTAATTTGCACAATGTTACTACTACTGGGGCTTTCTCTCACTTATTATTATTATTATTCGTCTTGTTATTATTATTTCATTCTCTTTTTCTTGGCAATTGCCTCAAAGTGTTTGCACTTCATGGCTAAGAAACAAGAAAAACAAAAAAAGAAACAAAAAAAAAAAAAGGAAAATACTTCTGGGCGCACATTTTAATTGCAATTATACAAGTCCAAAGACGCGAGAGAGAGAGAGATGGAAAGGGAGATGGGCTTGAGGTAGGAAAGTGCGTCCCCCAAGTGCGTTCATGTCGTGTACTTGCCGCAAGGCGTTGTTTTTGGCACGTAGCAAAATGCTGAATGAACACTAATTATTCCGGCCGGAGGAGCTCTGGACCCGAAGAAGATCTTGGACGTCGACGATGAACAACACAACAGCAACAAGAACAACGAGGACCACGACGACGATGATGATGATGATGATAATGATGATGATGAAGCTCTGTAAATTTATGTCAAATCTTTCTGTTGTTTGGGTAATTACTCTGTGTGGAATGAAAAGGAAATTGAGCGAATGCACAAATTTGGAATTTTAAATAGGATTTAAATTTAAGTTAAATGCAGCAATTGACAATTTTTTTTTGTTTGCCTTGAACGGCCGAGTTTTGAAGTTGGACCGAACTGAAAAAGAGAAACCAAATATTGTCTAAATTTGAAGGAGTTTTTTTTGTATGTGTGTGTTTTTGGCACGAAAAACAAGTCACGTACAGGCCAGCTCATTTCCTGTTCAAGTGTGATGGGAGAATGGGAGGAACAAAAGGTGTCAAACGGATGTAGCAACGTGCCGCGTATGCTCAATGTCCTGTTGGCTGCTGCTTGCTGCTTGATAGGTAGTCTGTTGTTGCTCCTGTTCCTGTCTTAGTGTGTGTGTGTGTGTTTGTTATTAACAAACGCGCCCCAATTTCATGGCAACTTTAAACGTTTCTTAATTGTTAAACTGCCGATGGCAAGCAAGTAAAACTTCCCAAAAGCCTCCACAAACCCCGTCCCCCATTCGACCTGGCCACCACCACCCAAACTAAGGAGCCTCGAGCAGGACACTGGCAACAGGACGACCAAGATGGTGTACAATTAAGCGCAAGGCAAGAAAAAAAAAAAGAAAATAAAAATAACTGCCAAAAGACAAGAAAACCCGAAAAAAGGAAAAGAGAAACAGTTTGCTTTAAGGCGAACGCGCGCCATGTTAATTAATTTGCCAGGACATCCGTGAAGCAGGATGCAGAGGCGGAGGGGGCGCGTGTTTATTTTATGCCTTCGCGCTTAAGTGGTAAGCCCCATTAACAACTGCCTGTCGTTTGCCATCGAAATAATGGCGTTAGATCATCATCGTCGCCTTGCTTGCTTGGACTACTGGCCAGGACTGCCATGAACAGACACAGAGACAGACACAGGCGAATAGAAACAGGACACTGCAGGTCCGCCCACCCAACTCGACTCCTGCTTGTGCGTCATTTCAGTGCTGAAAGCTTTCAGCGTAAATTGTTGGAAATTAAGAAATGTTTACCTCCCACACCACACACACACACACACACACACTCACCCAACCCAGTCTCTTTTTGTCTTTCATTTAGAGGAGATGGAGGACAAGAGCAGGTCTTGCCTTCGTCGTCATATTTCATGGCTATTCCTGGCTCTGTTCTCTGTTGTTTTATGGTCGCCATTTGCTGTCCTTGTTGTTGCCATTGCTGCTGCTGCTTTAGTTGCCATTGTTAATGTCCTGGCAACCACAAATGGCGCCCCATGTCTCCGCTCTACTTTTGGTTTGTCTCCATTGCCGCCGCTGCCGCCTTTCCTGTGGTTTCCTTCTGTTTTTCTTTAATTTAGTCGACTTCTTCGTTCTGCTCCGGCTCCTGGTGCTGCCTTGTGCCTTTTGGTCTTGGGCCAGTGGCTCTTCCTTGTGGGCGTGCTTACAATAATTAGATGTAACGGATATTGTAATTGGTGTTAAATTGCGTCAGAGGCCGTGTTAATGTTTGTTCTTGTCCTGCTCGATGGGAGTGTGTGGGAGTGGCGGGGTTGAGAATTGTCAAAATGTGCTGAGGGGAGACAATTTTTTTGTTGTTTTTTTGCGTCTTTATTTCTTTTGATTTTTATTGTTTATGTAAGAAAGTTTCGTTTTTTTTTTTCTTTTTTCAATGGATATTTCTTGTTTTCACATTTATAGCACTTCGCGGCCTGATGTCTAGAGGGAAACTAAGCTCCCATCATCTGCCGTCATCTTCATCATGATTTTTATTCTCATGCCCAATCTCATCAGCAACAGCAACAGCAGCAACTTCTCTTTCTACCTGACATATTTCTCACAAGGATATTGCGGCCGACACTCGACAAATCCTGAAAAACCTTCTCATTGCTTGCCAATTAGCATGACAATGAGTCCAGACAAGTTCAGGAAGCACACACACACACAGATACACAGCAGACATAAAAGACTGGCCCGTTCTGTGAAAGAAAGGCTTGAGCCATATGACAGGATATAATTGAATTTCCATACGCAAAAGAAATTAAGACCCAGGAGTAAAGAGAACAAAACACACAAAAAGAGCAGCGCGTGTGAAACGATTTATACAAAACTGCGCTTAAAATTCAATTTACAGAAACTCTCATATACCCCCAAAGGAGTAAAGTTTTGCTAGAGATAAAGTAAAATATACATATATCTCATATATTCTGACTTTAAGATACCTTTCAATTGGGTAAACACTCAAATTGGGGTATGCCAGACACAACACAGGCAAAATTAAAAGTTAAATTAATTTTGGGAAACTTCTTTTCAATTATTAGCAAACTTTTTATGATATTGTACAAATTGATCCAGAATAAATACATTAAAATGATATTGTTAGGTTTAATATACCGTTTATTGCCAAGTTCTGATGCTACAGGGTATGGGAGGAAAAAAAAAAAGAAAAATTGTTCAAATGGGCAGCTCTGGCATAAATCACAAGAGAAAATTTGCATAAGTTGGCAGGCCAAAACGAAATCAGCGCCAGCAAATTTTTATGGCCTTTTTGCTTGCGTTGGCAGTTGTACGTTGCCATGTCCCAACCCCAAGCCTCGCCTCCCCTCCTCAAGGCATTGCAACAGTGCACCTTTCGCTTCCCTGTCTCCCGCACCCTCTTTTCCCGCTTTTTGCCCCTGTGGCAACTCTCTAATCAAATTAGCAACAGTTAACCGGAAGTGCGAAAATCTGCAAGCGGCTTTCCCTTCTTTTTGTGTGTTTCTGTTTTTTTATTTTTTTTCTTTTTGCCATTGTTGCAGCTTTTGTTTGTTGTTACTGTGTGTGTTTAGTTATTGTTTTGTTGCAATTTGGAAAAATGTTTGGTTTTATACTCATGCGGTGTGCATTTATTTTGATTTGATTGTTAGGATCAGCGGGTAGCCAGAAGTTTCTCATCCTCATAACGCACACTCATCTTCATTGTGCCTCTCTCTAACTGACGCGCCACCAAAATTGCTTTGGTTGCAAAAATTTTTGCGTTTACTCATTTGCATTTTGGAATTTTGCATTTGCATTTTGCATTTGCATTTGAATGTTGCTCGCGTGCGTTGCATGAATCATTCATTCGTTCATGCTCATGTTGCTGTTGTTGTTGTTGCCGTTGCTGCTCCTGTTGCTGTTTCTGTTGCTGGTGTTGTTGGTGGCGATGATGATTCAAGTATCGATTTGCATTGATTTGCATTTCAATTGCAGTTTTTCGACACTTTACAATAGATTATTCTGCAGTGTTGATTTATTTATGGGGCTGCATTACACATTTCAAAGTGATTTTGATTTTGTAACCGGGTATCAATTGTTGCTGCCAAATAATGAGGCTTTGTTTGTAATTGTTCAAAATCTAATGATAGCCCTCGACTTGTTGTGGTTATTGCTATTGTTGTTATAATTCAGTTGCTAATGGATTGCATTTTTCAAAAAACTTTTCCGATTCCACTTTTCCATGGAAAAAAGCAGAAAACAAAAAATAGAAGAAGGTTTGCAATATTAAAAGCTGTGTGCTTTGGATCATTTTCCTATTGAAAAATGTTTGATCTTTATATAAATTTTTCATTTTATTTATGAATTATTAATTTATATAAAAACCAAAAAGAAATTTGCGATAATTAGCTACTTCAACCATCGACTCTACATATTTATTATTAAATTATGACCTTAAATTTAAGCATGTTTGACTTTAAATTCTAATTTAATGCGATTTTTTTATAATGTCAGTGAATAGTTTTAATGTGTTGATTTACAATGTTGATTGGTCATTCTATTTAGGTGATATACCATATATTTTGTGGGTAAAGATGAAGATATTCATAGGTTTTTTAAAGTAAATTTTGATATGTATAAAGCTCGCCGAAAAAACCACACACACAAATTTTAAAATTTTCCGAAATTGTCTGGCCTAATAACAACTCAATTTTGGTGTATTATTTTATTCCCGCCGCTTATTTTATGCCATTCATTTAATATAATAAATAACTATACTTGAACTATGAAAAATAGTGCATTACATTTCCCTTCGAATAAGATATCTTTCATAAAATTCGGTTAAAAAATAGATAGACATGGACTCGACATATTTATTCATTATGTAAAATAAAGTGTTATATATAGTAAATGTATTATATATAAATATAGATTATAATTTTAAAAAATTTTGGTGCATTTATGGTATTTTTAATATGATTTATCAACTCTGAAGTCAAAGCTTAAGGGCGCTGCTATTTTTTTGAACACAACTGTATATAAATATTTAGTTGCTTCAAGAATCTAAAGTTAATGTTATTATTACGGGGTTATAAGGTTAGCTAGAAGAAAGAGGGGTTGACCTGATCTTACACATTTTACACCGAAAAGTTTGTTTCCTGTTTGTTTTTTTGGGTGTGGCATGTTCTCATTGCATTTTTTTTGAACTCCGTATGGAGATATATTATCTATATTTATTTAACATTTTTAAACATTTTTTTTTTTATTTTTTGATGTAAATGTATTATGTTTGCAGGCCGGCAATATTTTGGTTCATGTCTGTAGTCTACATGGCTATGAATATGTAGAAAAGTTTATAAGTATATTTTCCAAACGATATCTCACCCCACAGCAAAATCTTAATAGGTTTTTCAATTACAATTACTTTGAACTTCTTTTGGTTTACTTTCTTTTAAAACAATTTACTAATGTTTTTTTTTTTTAATTTCAAATGCCTCAAAAAAAATCCATAAATGTCAAACAGTCAACTTGTCATAAATGATTGAATCGTATTTAGTTTCAACTATTTAAGCAAGTAGATCTACTTAAATTTCCATAAATATGGAATTGAAATTGGTTTTTTTTAGAACATATTTATTCTTTAAATTGAATATTGTGGAAATTCTAACGACAGACAGAACACGTTATCTCTCTCTCGGTTATTTCATATTTTTACAAAGTAATAAATCATTGGAAAATTATAAAACAATATGCACGATAAATGCTATGCAACAATCCGGATTTTCTGCGGGCTGTCTGTTGTCCTTTCGGTTCTACGCGTTTTTTGTTTTTATACAATTTTTTTGTGGTTTTTTTTTTGACGTTTCCTTTTACACAATGCAAAGTGAGTTGCAGTGTAGAACATATTGCTCGAACTACTCGGCTATCTGCAGAAATTGAAACGCGGGTCGACGGTTACACTGCCAGCGCCAGCATAGTTCAATTCCAGAAAAAGTGGAGAAACAAAAAAAAAATACACACAAACACACACACACACACCTATCTATATACACGGCGAACGAGCATGGGAAACCAAGCGAAAGCCAACGCAGCAGCAAATCCGTTGAATATTGGGTATGCAAATTAATTTTTTCTCTTCTTACCTACGTATACCACCACCCTGCCAGTCTCCGACCCTTTTTTTTTCTCCAGTCTCCGACCTCTCCCCTGACGTCCCGTCCCTGCTATAGTCTCTTATATGCTGTGCCAGCATTTTGTTTCAGATCAGCGGTTACCGTCGCGCCATGTCAGGATGTTCCTGCGCCTCCAGCCTGACGACGTGCGGCAGCACCAAGGGATACAACTAACAAAAAAAAAAAAAAAAAAACAATAAAAAAAACAGGAAAAAAAACAACATAAAAAACGCATGAAACAAGGAAAAAAAAAACACAGAGGAAAATTCATAAAAATGCAAAATGACAATACGAACGCATAAAATCAACCACAGAAACTGGTCTGGCAATTCCATAAAGTTGCTGCCGTCAGTATTTGAAATGAATATAACCTCAAAGATTTCGACCAACAATAATTCAGGTTATGAAATCGATAACAATCAAATCATCCTTAGACAGGGTATTCAGGTGTTTAGTTAATTCTAGGTTCCGAAATGCAACAAAAATGAAAAAAAAAGCTTGTTTGAAAAATAAATTTTAGTCGTACAACTAAAATATTACTTATACGACCGGGTGGGTGGCTTATCAGGAAAACACAAAAAAAAAATATTTAATTAATTAGACTTTTGTGGCTATTTTTCACTTGCAAATAAGTTAAGCAAAATAAAGCTAAAAATGGCAATTCGCTCATCTTTGATAGCCAAATATTGATTGCCATCAATAATTGATGAATCATGGCTATATTAGCTTTAATAGCTATCATATTCATGGCTAAATTAACATCACTATTAAGATGTCAAAAATCAGTGTAAATAGAAAAATATTGCACAGAAAGTGGTAAATATGAGTGCGAAAATTTTGCCGGAAAGATTCATAAACGATTCGAAGATAAGATCTAAGGTCAAGAGCAATCCGGTTGGCAGTAAAAACAGAATAACTGAATCTCAAGTGCGAAAAACAGATGAAAATAATGTTGCAGTTGGTGGCAAGGTTTCTAAGGCGAAACCTAAAGCTAAGCCTACGGTGGTCACCACAAAACCAAATAAGATGACACAATCAAAAACAGAGCAAAAATCAGAAAAGGATTTAGGTGACAAAACAAAGCCAAAACCCAGGGCAAGGGCACCCAAAAAAACGACAACAACAACAACAACAACAACAACAGCAGCAACAAAATCAAAACAAGCAAAAAAAGAAACGGTATCGAAGGAGCTAGAAGTAGAGGATGATGACCCATTTGGCTTTAATATGACCAAAACAAAAGCCAAGAAACCGATTAGCAATGGAATCAAAAGGAAACCAGCAAAGCTATTTGATGATGATGATGATGATGATGATGATGATGATGATGATGATGATCCCTTTGGATTTAACTTGGGAAAGAAAAATAACAATACTTGCATGACCAAAACTAATGGCGAGGGCAAGATCGATGATGATTTTTTAAGTTTATCCAGTAGCGATTCCAGTGGTTCTTTAAGCGAATTTAGCTGGTCTCAATTGCGGAATATAAATGTCAATAACGAAACAATAAACGATTGGGACTTAAAAGATTTTTTTTCAACAGTCGAAAAAGATATCAATTCAAATAATGTGGAAATTGCTGATAAGAAACCAATTTCGGATTGTTTATTAGACGATTTGAACTTAAGTGATTCATCGAGTGACATATTAGAAAAAGGTACTTATAACGAATAAAAAAAACACCAAAAAATATAATTTAATTTATTACTTAATTAATTCACTTGCAGAAAATGCTGAAACTAAACGAAATAATCTATTTGAAAGGTATACGGAGACACAGGCTAAAAGGTGAAAATGGCGGTAAATTTATTAATAAACGTGACTATGAAACTAATTTCAATTAATTTGTATCTAATTTAGCAAAGATTGTGCACCCAAAACTCCAATGAAACATCAATCCTTATTTAATCATTTACAATGGCAATTACCAGTTCCAATAAGTCCAATTCGTACACCTAAATATATGCCATGTGCCGATTTTCTACTTGACGATTTGGATGTAAGTGATTCGCCGAATGATAACAGCTTCAATGACACATCAGAAGAAGGTATAAAAATTCCAAAATTTTATACTATTCATCATTCAATATCTATTTCTTAAAAGATGTGGAACCGAATATAAAGATTCTATCATTAGAAGCTGAAACGAATACGGAGAAAATTGAAATAAAATGTAACAGGTGATTGTCACAGAATATTGAATATTGATTGAGAAAAATGAAAATAATATCAATGAATTTCATTATAATTTAGCAAAGATAGTGTAACCAAAACTCCAATGAAATATAAATTGTTTTTCAATAAATTTCAATGGCAGTTACCAGTTCCAATAAGTCCAATTAAGTCGCCTCCGATAATTGCCAAGGAAAACGTTACCTACCCGCCTCAATGTTTGCATATGGTTTCAGAAACAAATAACATTCAATTGGAAGCCGTAAAATGTAAAAAATCTTTAACAATGACCAATTCACAGGTAGCGGATGAAGCTAAATCAAGGTATTCATAAATATAATATATTGTTTTTTTCCCGATAAATTTTTATTAAGTTGAAAATTTGTTTAGCTTAAGCTGCGATTTCGAAAAGAATAAGCCGGAGACGGATGTCGAATTAAACCCGCTAGAAAATTATATCAAGGTGAATACCCGGAAAAGAAAATATGAAATGAATATGCCAAGGGAGAATGTCGAAATAAATTCGCTGGAAAATAATATTGAAATAAATTCACTGGAGAAGAATGCCAATATGAATACTCTGCAAAATAAGTTTGAATTGAAACCTCTGGAGAAGAATATTAAAAGAAATACTCTAGAAAAGCATGGCAAAATAGTTGAATTGGTAAATGGTATTCAAATTAATGGAGTGAAGTTCGATATGAACAACCTAAGCAAGGATGTGGAAATACTTGCACAAGAGAAACATGTTGAATTGAGCAGGGAGAAGGATGTCAAAATATATTTGCCTGGCAAGGATCTTGCAAGAAAAGCATTAGTAAAAGATGTCGAATTGAACATCCTGGAGAAAAATGTCCAAATACATACACCAGACAAGGTTCTTGCAAGGAATGCAGCGGTAAAGGTGGATGAAGAAATGGGTGAAGTGGTTAAGGATGTTGATATGAGTAACGTTGAAATGGAGACCAAACTGGAGACCAATCTCGAACTGAAAACGCTTGAAAATGTTGTGGCGTTTAACACGTCAGGAACGGATATCGAAATGAATACGCTGCAGAAGTATATTGAAACTAGTGAGCTGGAGAAAAATATCAGAATGACCGAGCTGGCAAAGGATATCAAAATGAATACGCTACAAAAGGATGTCTTAAGAAACGCAGTGGTAAAGAATGTCGATATGACTAACCTGGATATCGAAATAATCGAATTGCAAAAGGACGACGAAATGAAAGTGTTGGAAAAGGATATCGTAAGCAATGCTCCAAGCAATGCAATGGTAAACGATATCGATATAAATAACCTGGATAGCGAAATAAATAAACTGCAAAAGGATGAAGAAATGAAAATGTTGGCAAAGGATATCGTAAGCAATGCTCCAAGCAATGCAATGGTAAACGATAACGATATGACTAACCTGGATATCGAAATACCCGAATTGCAGAAGGAGGACGAACTGAACATGTTGGTAAAGGATATCGTAAGCAATGCAATGGTAAACGATATCGATATAAATAACCTGGATATCGAAATACCCGAATTGCAGAAGGAGGACGAACTGAACATGTTGGAAGAGGATATCGTAAGCAATGCTCCAAGCAATGCAATGGTAAACGATATCGATATAAATAACCTGGATATCGAAATACCCGAATTGCAGAGGGAGGACGAATTGAACATGTTGGGAGAGGATATCGTAAGCAATGCTCCAAGCAATGCAATGGTAAACGATAACGATATGAATAACCTGGGTATCGAAATGAATGAACTGCAGAGGGACGACGAAATAAATATGCTAAAGAGGTATCTCGAAAGCAATTTGCTAGATAAAGATGTCTCAACCAATGCAGTGGTAAAAGATACCTATGTAAATAACATGGATGTCGAAATGAATGAACTGGACAAAGATGAGACAATGATCATGTTTGAAGAGTTTCTCAAAATCAATAATATAGAAAAGGATGTAAAAAAAAATGAATTGGCCACAAATGTGGCAAGAAACGCAGGGGTAACGGATGCTAATATGAATGGCTCGGAAGACAAAATAAATGAACTGGACAAGGATAATGCAATGAAGACACCGGAAAAGGATAACGAAATGAATACCCCAGAAAAGGATGTTGCAAGAAATGCAGGCCTAACGAATGCTGATATGAATAACCTTGAGGTCAAAATTAATGAACTGCAAAAGGACGACGAAATTGACATGTTGGAAAAGATTGTCGAAACGAACCCCGAAATGAATGCATTGGAGCAAGAGGTTTCCCTAGCTGACCCAGAAAAGTTCATGGAAGAAAGTGTTTCTGAATGTCAAAATGAACTAGAAGACGAAAAAGACATTCAAAGTAGCTCTAGCTGCAGCAGTCCTACCAGCAATTCTGATAATGAAAATGATAGTCATAAAAATTATGTAGTTAAAACAAAAATTATTAGTAAAACTGTGGTTAAAGGTAAAGATGGTAGAGCTAAACCAATACCTCAGACCTACTGGAAGGAAATGTCTGGATTACCTATTGATAAAGGTGAAAATTGCAATAATGAAGTCATTTCGGCTGCTGTCCAAGAGAAACAGCAAATAGATAAAGCTGAAAAGATAACCGAATCATTGAATAATCCCAGCAATGCCTCCGATGACGATGATGGTGAAGTTATGGATGAGTTGAAATTAATGCGTGAAAAGGGGTTGGACTTCTACGAGGATAGCAATATAGATGATACCTACGATCCTATGGATTTTAAGCCAAATACCGATAGCAGTTTATTCAAGTTATATGCGGATACCGTTAGAGCCATTCATAAACTCACCTTAGAGGCCACAAGTCGTTTCCGATATGAATTCTCAACAATGCTATTTCCCATATTTAGTTTATATTATCTATTGATGGTCGCAAGTGGTAAATTGAAACAGGCTTTACAGTTTATAAACCATAATAAAATTTACTTTTATAAATCGGAAATGGGTCGCATTGATAAATTGCTAAAGATCAGGAATGCTGACAGTGTGCCAAAGAAGGCAAAACGTATATTAAGTGGATGGGAGAGAATTGAAATTCGTATATCCTTGCCAGCATATAAACAGGCTCTAATATACATTGATGACTGGCCCATTGAACAGCAAAAAATTATTCAATCATTTTTCTTATTCAGTTGCTATAGGGAAAAAAATATACCAGAAGATCGTCCACGCTATAGCGGAGTGCCACTACAGCGCATTGTATGGAAGCCACCAGAGCCAGTGCATAAAATGGAATTAAAGGAAAAAGAAAAAGAAAATGAAGCGACAAACGACACGACAAAAGAAACGTCAAAAGAAACGACAAAAGAAACGACAAAAGAAACGACAAAAGAAACGACAAAAGAAACGACAAAAGAAACGACAAAAGAAACGACAAAAGAAACGACGAAAGAAACGGAGAAGGCTAAACGAAAAACCGAACCTCCACCGCCACGAATTGCTAAATTGACAATGGATGAACCTCTATTTGAACCGCTACCAACCCGCTCGGAGTTGATACGTCGAAAAGCCGATGAGAGTAATCGCACTAACTTAAGCCGTGACAATCTTCCATCTAGCTATTTGTATAGGGCTATTGCCTGTGACGAAGTCGTTACCTGTGGCAGTTTTTCAGAAGGCGTTGGCATGCTGGCCATTGGCACTGAAACCTCAGTCATACATGTCTACTCTCTAAGAGGACCCAGGTTATCAAATTTGAGGCCAGGTCCAATTCTGCATGAAGGCGAACCCAACTCGGAAGAAAGAGCCAAACAAATATTTGAAACTTATAGAAAAGTAACGAAACGTTCATTATTCGGCCACAAAGCTGCCGTATTTGATTGCAGTTTTTCGCCAGATGATCAATTGTTAATCAGTTGCTCGCAGGATCGTACAGTGCGGCTATGGTGCTTAATAAGCTGGGGCTGCTTGGTGATCTATCGTGGTCATGGGGCACCCGTTTACAGTGTGAGATTTGCGCCAAGGGGTTATTATATTGTCTCGGGTTCTGGTGATTGCACAGCTCGATTGTGGGCCCAAGACTGTCTTAGGCCGACTCGCGTTTTCACCGGTCATATAGCCGGAGTTAGTGTATGTATATTTCATCCGAATCAGCGTTATTTGGCAACCGGATCTCATGATACCACAATACGCCTTTGGGATATTCTGAAGACCGTTCAAGTGCGTCTCTTTATTGGCCATAACAAAAGCGTTAATACTTTGGCGTATACTCCATGTGGTCGTTACTTGATATCTGGAGGCGAAGACAAGTTAATCATTTTCTGGGATACTGTCACAGAAAAATTACTTAGGGTTCTACCTCATCACACGGCTGGCATTAATAGCATCACAATATCAGTAGAGGGTACTCTGTTTGCCGTTGGAGGACAGGATTGCCTAATGTCTATCTGGGACTTGGAATTACTGATAAAAAATAATGCGCCCAAAAAGCTAAAAGTTGCTCAAGTAGATCCATATGAAATAAATGATGATATGACTGAAGATGATTACTTAATTAGCTCGTATACTAGTAGAGATACACCCATCTGTGCAGTTCAAATGTCACGACGAAATCTTTTGGTGGTATTTTGCGTTGATCCGATTAGAGAAATTGTACAGAAAAAGGAGGAGATAGCTAAAGCGAAACGGGAAGATGAAATGACTGAATGGTTTGATTTCTTGGACTTGCTCAAGACGAAAGCTTTTATTGAGGATAAAGGTGACTCTGACACAAATGCGGAGATGGCGACTAAGCAAAAGAAAGACGACAGAGTCTCAGAATCAGATTCAGGATCAGATTCAGGAACAAATTCTGAATCAGATTCTAGTTCAGATTCAGAATCAGATTCATATTCGGATTCAAGTTCAGATTCTGAATCAGATTCTAGTTTAGATTCAGGATCAGATTCTGATTCGGATTCAAGTTCAGATTCAGGATCAGATTCAAGTTCAGATTCAGGATCAGATTCAGGATCAGATTCAGGATCAGATTCAGGATCAAATTCAGGATCAGATTCAGGATCAAATTCAGGATCAGATTCAGGATCAGATTCAGGATCAGATTCAGGATCAAATTCAGGATCAGATTCAGGATCTGTTACCGACAGGGGGACAGGATCTAGCTCTGGATCTAGCTCTGGATCTGACTCTGGATCGGATACAGGAACGGGCTCAAGTACAAGCAGTGATACCGAATCAGTGGAGGATGAAAATGGAATAAGGAAAAGTAAACTTCCCATGAAAATTTCGACCCAAGAATAAAATGTATGTACATATATAAAAAAATACCAATTTGAAATCCATTATGGATAAACATTTAATATGAGAAATGAGAAAAATAAAATACAAAATCCCAAAAAAAAAAGAAGGAAACCCGCCAAGGAAAAGCAGACAACACACACACCCGCGCGCGCTCAGAAAGAAGGAAAGAAGAGTAACAACAATTTGACAGTTTCAAAATTTAAAAAAAAAAAAAAAAAAAAAAAAACTGTTCTGGCCACGTGTACAGCTGCCCACGCCCCCATGGCTCCCCCCTTCACCCGATGCCACCATCTAGTCCACCACTTTGCCCACATTTACAAAAGGCGTGCAAAATTTATAGAGGCACGCATTAAAATCCACCAGGCACGCTCGACTAACTGCGTCCAACGCCCACGGCGGGCCACAGCATCGAGCGGAGAAGTACCAAAAGGACCAAAGAGTCCTGAAACTGAATGTCCTGCCCGGCCCCGGCCCAGCCCAGTCGACCGCAGTGCTTGTCCCTTGCACCCCACCAGCAACAGCAGCATCAGCCCACTTCTTCTGAATAAGCGACAGGACAATATATTTACGCAACTTCTTATGCTTGGTTTTTTTTCTTCTTATTTTTTTTTTTGTCGTTTTTTGTTTTTTGTTCTTCCCCCTGTTGGGGGTTGCTGCCCGAAAAAACACAACTCAAGTGCCGCCGTCGTCCTCGTTGCCGTCGCGGTGGTCCGCTGTTGTCCTTGCTGCAGCATCTTGCGTCTCGTTTGTAGCAGTTATCTCTGTGTGTGTTTTTTTTTTTTGGGGTTCTACTGAGCGAAATGAAATTGTTTACTCCACTGTCATATGCACGTGAGACGACGTCGACGTAGTGTCCTGGGCGAAAGCTCCTTGCGGCATAGTCCTTGCTTGCTATCAAAAAATGAGAATTCTTTTTTGTTTTCAGCATAAAAATAAAAAAAATGAAAAAAAAAAAACAAAAATTCAACGTAATAATTCTTTTCCGCTTGGATAAGGTACACAGGAATGGGGGGGTTAGTGGTCGAGAATGGTATTGGGTGGGGAAGGGGGAGCAGATATATGTATATATATATATTTTGTTTTTTTCTTGCCTCCGTCGTAATTGTGCGCAATTTTTGTGGCGTAGTTTTGGTTTCGTCCTTTTCTGGTCCTTTCTAAACCAACCATATATAAATTTTACTGCTGACTGAGGCGTTTCCTTTTGTCTTTGTCTCTCTGGATCGATTCATATGGCAAATTGTACTCCATTTGCTATATACTTGTAATATTTGTGAGATATTTAATACTTGCATGCAATATAATATAGAAGTCTGGCTAACTTTACCTTCATCAGTTCTACGAGCTACGTCCTTGTCATAAGCCTTAGCTATTATTCATGAGGCTTATTAAGCGACTGTGTCGCAGCATAAAGAAAAATAAACATTACAGTCCATTTAACCGATTTGCACAATAAACAAAAAATAATCAAAAAAAAAAAAAAAAAAAAAAAAACAACAACAACAGCAGAGAACAAAATAAATATTTATAATCAAAACAATGTCCTTGTCCCCTGAATCCACCTCCCAAGAGGTAAGGTAAAGTTTTTGGTAAGGGACTGCTGCTTTTGCTGATGATAAGCAAACACAGAGAGAAAAGGAATAAAGTTCATTTCCCATGGTGTGTGTGTCTGTTTTATATAATGGACAATGCACAACACTACGTCACTTTTCACTCTCGAGAGTCGAGACGACCCTTTGCACTCATTAAACTTAAACCGTGTATTAGCAGGCCATAAATACAGGATATGCATTTTGGTTTTATTTTTTTTTTATTTTTGTTTTTGTTCTTTTAGAGGGACTCGGTACTTAAATATGATAAATGCGGCGTATTGTATTACAATTGGATTTAGGGCAACAGGCAACAGGCAACAACACAAGAGCCAAAGACAATAAATTAGTCTTGGACACACACACCGATAATTGGCACACATGCTGCGGCAGCGCCAAAAAGTAATATGCATCAAGTAGTATAACCCATAATTATTGTTTTGCTGTAGACCCTCCTCCTCCCATGCCGATGCATAACATACCTCTCTCTCTCTCTCTCTATCTCTTGGTTTTTGCCGAATTCCTGGCAATGTCTAACCCAAACCCATACCCAAAGAGCAACCAACAAAACTAGCCAGCCAGCCAGTCAGCCAGCGACTACCGGAGTTGAGTTTACTCATTTTTGTTGTATTTTATTTTTTTTTTTTTTTTTTTTGGTTTTTATGAAGATTGCCCCCCTTAAAACGTGTTTGGGCAGAGCAACACAACAATTACTTTAGCCAGTGGCCAATGAATGGGTCCCCATTTGGGAACTACCTTTCGGTTAGTTTAAGTATTTTTTCAAAGCATTATTATGGGCAACGTGGCTCCGCAATTATGTCGTCCAATTAATATCAACGCAGCGGGAGTTTTTCTTCTTTCTTTGTCCCGAATCAAGCGATCTATAAGACTGTTAGCCACTGCTACATACCTTCATAAGCAAAACCAAAGGCATTTTTATGCAAAAAGTCATTTATGAAATTTATTGTCTTAAATGAACAACGAAACGGTAGTCATCGTCATCGTCGTTATAGTCAACTGGATGAATCTTAAATGGCAAGTGGAACTTGAAAACTGGAACTGCAACTTTAGCTAAAGCTGAAGCTGGGGCTCAATCAGCCTTAGGGGAGCGACCACCCGTGGCAAGTGGGGCGATGCTAAACTTATGCAAAAATGTTTGTTTCAATCGATTTCGATTCAGTGTAAAAATGCTAAACATAGTGAGAACGAGAGAGGGGTAGGGGGTATGGGGTAGGTTTGTAGCACTCAAACATCAATCAAGCTGTCAATATGGCAATATGTACATATAATACGTATATATTTTACTGATCAAGACCAAGAATAGCTGGCAGGCAAGCAAATGCAAGGTGTCTGCATAATTGCCAAGCAACCGATATAAAAAAAAAAAAAAAAAAAACTGCGGGCCAAAGTCAAAATTTATTATAATTTCCACACTTTCAGGCTTCCGAAAAGATCATTTTCGTGTAAGTCGAGTGTCATTACTTTGATAGACGTGACTCTAGTGGCTGCGTCTTTGTCTCCGTCTCCGTCTGTGGCAAGGGGCAGCTGCCTTTGTAGCAGCAACATCGTGACGCGACCGGTATCCCGAAGGCAACAGGATACTGTGTCCCCACACATGTTAAGGTCTCCGATGGCCTGGCCTGGCTGTTTGCCCTATGTGACTTTTAATTAACAATTAAGTTGAAATTTTTATTACAGAAAGTTGACTTTTAATCCTGAACTAGTTTTGCATTCCACTTAATAGGCTTGCAGGCGTATTTTTTTCTTGCCATGTCCTGCGTATTGTGTGTGCCAATATGTTTTTTTTGTTTTTTTTTTTTTTTTTTTTTTTATTATTATTAAATTACGCATTCAGCTCGTTTCTCACACGTATTGCAAATGCAAATCTTCTACTCATCCTCTTATAGGACAGCTGCAACTTGCCGCTTGCCAGTGAATGACTGACCGCAAGAGATCAGACAAGGATAAGGTTTAAGCTTTTGCCTAGCTCTCATGGGTTTTTGTTTTTTTTTTAGTTCTGGCCTTTTGTGGCTGCCACTTATCGCACAAGCTGGCTTTAATTGAATTTGCCGGTAACTATCTATGTGTATATATATATATACGTATATATGATATAATTCACATACTTATTTCATCTTATTAACATGTTAAGGGCCACATTGTAATTTATACTTAGCTCGACTGACTTGGGTAAGTCCTTGTGAAAGTAACTGAAAACAGCCTTTGGGTGTCATGCAATGGCGACATGTTGATGGATTACAAGCAAATTACTCCACTCGACTTTGCTATACACAAAAATTGTATTTTATGCATTTTTAATGAAATTAATGATCTGACGCAAAAAAACCAGCAAGATATTTTGGGGTAGATATAGATTTATCTGTAGCAAGTTCGATGAAAGGATCGAAAAGTATTTGTGAGGTAAACAAAGCAGATAAAGCTGAAGTAAAACCAATTCAATATGAATGGGATTAGTATAGAAATTGTTAAATTAATTTAGTATTTGCGGTAATTGAATGAATGAAAGAGTCCAACCACAATTGCGACCCCAACATTTAATGTCCATTAAAAATGATAGATTTTGTATTTAATTTGCAAATACTTACAAATTCCAAACAGGTTCAGCAGCAGGCTAATAATTATGCCCGGGCATACAATTTGAAAATGCATTTTACATTAACTTAATTATTTTTTTTTTTGCCCTATAGAGATGAAGTGAACTGCAGTTCAGTAGAATGGTCTAAATAATTTTTGTTTTTTTTTTTTTAAATACAGTTGGCATTGTTTATGGCCAAATCGCACGCACTGGGGGCCCCATAGTAGATAGTAGATAGATATACACCGGTTGATAAGCCCTTTTGGCCCTTCTGCACTTGTATGAAAAGCATGTTGGTATCTAGTTTTGATATTTGGCATGGACGGCAAGAGCAACGGCAACAATGTTGCATGCCACTCACATGCAGCCAACTCTAGGTAATGGCTAATTATGGGCGGACTATCGCTGGCAAATCAGCCATCAAATATGCACCCGAATCCAATTTCAACAAGATATATGAGCCAAAATCATGAAAATCTAAACCCTTCTCCTCTTGGTACCATTTCTCAATGCTAGCAATTAGCACATTATTTTCTACGATCGGATAAATTGAATTCTTTTAAGGTATTTTTCTGTTTTATTTTTTTTGGTTCTCATCAGAGACAATTTTGTTAAAGAAAATTTGTAAACTCAACATGTGGTGAATACTTGGGGAAACATTTTTCAACCTGTAGTCTATTTACTGACTTGACTACAACAAATCGATATGCGTTTGGCATGAGGCACTGCCCCCTCCCCCCATCATTCCTATTACTCTCTCACCTTTAGCCATTTCTCTGACATCGCTTCTGATAGCATGACGACATGGCAAGGCGCACAGGAAACTGAGCATGGGCCAAACGACTGGCAACGGCTACGACGCAACATGCGACGGGCATTATAATGCCAGACGCGACCCACAGGCCTCCCCCAAAAAGACGCACACACACACACACACACACATACAAACACATATATGTATGTATGCTCACCCATGGGGCCGAGGGCAACTGCTGACTGGCAATGTTAAAACCGGTAAATCTTCGTAGAGTTTGCTGCGTGTGTATTGCCCATGATGGTTTTCAATACCCTTACAATAAGTTCTTCAAATCAAGATTCTCTAAATAAACTTGATTAAAAAATATCGAAAAAATATTGAAACTTACTTTCTTTTCTTACAGAGTCTATTATAATATATGTTTTCTAAGTCGGACAAAACAGATGTCAAAGATGTAAAATATTCCCCTTTTCAAGAACGAAATACATTGGGGAAAACTAAAACGTAATAAGACCTTCATTGACCTCGGCAATGAAAAGACATTATGTGGCTAATATTTAAATTTTTCACTAAATTAAGGGAAAAGTCATTGAAGCATTTAGATTTTAGATTAATCACATTAAGCTTTACATAATATCTTATACCTCAAAAAAAGGGATTTTTATAAGTTCCTTTTTTAGAATTTAATGCATTTGTAATTCCCAACTGGTTCAAGAATCAATTGGAATTGGTTCTCACAATAGCTTCACAAAACCATCTAATAAACCATTTGTCAAAATATTAATGAACAATGCTTAATATTGCCAAAAAAGATTCCCAATAATAAGTTAAACCTTATTTTTGCAGTTGTACATAAATGATTAAAATGCCTTTACGAAATAAAGCCAAAATGATTTTGGATATCAAGTATGATATATTCACTAAAAATTTATAATTTTTTTTGATTGATTTTTCTGAGTTTCAATTGGTTAACTCTACCAAGTCCGAATCGCAATAATCATTACGCTATCTTATAGAGTATTTCACATTCGTTCTAATTAATTTTTATAGCTTTCTTCTTGCTTTTGCTAGCAGACAACGTCGACTATGAGGGTTTATTTCATGCTTACTTTGGCTTTCTTGCCCCCAGCCGCAACCCAGTTTATGTGCCTTCAAGTTCTTATTGCTAAGCCCAGATCTGCCCAGCCTGCCTCTCACTCCATTATCCCCAATACTCCATTTCGCTCTCTCCCTCTCCCTCTCTCACTCTCTCTCTCTATCTCACTCCCTTAACCACCTTAGCCAGGCCACTCTTTTTCTGTTCGCTGGCTTGCTACTTTTGCACATTCTTTTCAATTTCAACGGCGGCGCCGTGCGGAGTTGCCTCGTTTGGGTTGGCTGAGGCATTTTCTTTTGCAAAACTTTTGCAATTTTCTATTAAAGCAATACACATGCACATGTGTATATATATATATATGTATATGTATATGTGTATGTGGTGCTAGTGTGATGTTGGTGGTGGTTCATCTGTGTGTTTTTCTTTACTCTCTCTTCCTCAATCTCTCTACGTGCGTATTTTCTATACAAATTGAAGGAGATGGGGGAGAAAATTTTCTTTATGTGGCCATCCATGGGTCTTTTGTTAGTTTTTTTGGGCTCATATGAAATGTGCTTTTCTGGCCTTTTTCTAATTTTCACATACAGCAAATTGTGCAAATATATTTACAAGAAACATTCAGCTAAAACTCTGGCCAGGCCAAGTTAGCCCCAGGACCAGGCCATTGGCCGCCATGTTTGTTTGTTCGTTTGTAACCTCAAAAAGTTTTAACGCATTTTACCAAATTGCGTGGCATTCAGTTTTCTTCTGCTTTTCAGCAACATACAACGGCTTTGACTTGAGCCACTGAAGCGTTGCATAGTTTTTGGCGTTTTATGTGGTATTTGCTTTTAAGCAAATTTGTTTTAACTAACATCAAATTACAATTTAACTTAAATCTTTAAATGCCACATGGCTAATGCAGAAGCAACAGCAGCTAAAGGCTAAAGGCATGTGTATGTGTGTTTAATCAGGCAGCGTGTCCAAAGCTCATTCATGCCTCAATGATGACATAAGCTTAACACTTGAACGGTGCACACGCGGCATGAGGACCAGGACCTGGATCACGATCAAAATACCCCCAAAATGACATTGAAGGGCATTATGGTTCCGAAAATGGGTTCAATGGACTCTTCTGGAATTGACACAAAGCTTTTGTATACCCTACCGAAAAGAAATTTGCATATAAGTATATATGTATGTATATATAGAAT
This sequence comes from Drosophila insularis, assembly GCA_018903935.1. Classification (NCBI taxonomy): domain Eukaryota; kingdom Metazoa; phylum Arthropoda; class Insecta; order Diptera; family Drosophilidae; genus Drosophila; species Drosophila insularis. The sequence continues at coordinate 808,801 of JAEIFP010000291.1, read as the reverse complement.
ATATCTGGATCTCGACATTTCACTAAAAGAACTCAATTTGGTTGCTGCTGCCAATGATATTATCTTACCCTTTTCATTTCTTTTTTTTTTCCATTTTTTTGTTTCCTCATTCATTTTGGTCAACATTTGGGCCAAATCATCAGGTAGTAGACATTGTCGTCGTTTGAGACTAGCATCTAATGTGCTTGTGTCTAGGCCCCTGGCAGCATTCAAAGCCATTTTCTATTTTTATGTGCGCACAAACTGTAAAAAAAAAAAGAGTCAAGAAGGCAGAGAAAGGGACACACAGTGGGAGAGAGATGGGAAAATCGTTATAAAAAGGCAGTTTTGCAGCGGTGGCCATAACAACATGGCTTGAAGAAGAACCAGAACCAACAGGACCAACAGCAGCACCGACTACTACGACTTGAAACGACCAAGTTAACTGCATTTTAACGCGCATTTCAATTTGGAACGGATATAATTTATAGACGACTGACTGGCTGAATGGCTGGTTGGCTATCTAGCTGGGTGGCTGACTGGCTGGTTGACTGGTTGACTTGCTTATGTATCCAAGTCCATGCAAAATGTTTGCCTCAAAATTGAACCTTGCGCTCGACTGCGTTGCCATCCTGCCAGCTCCTTTTACTGTCCATCTCCTCCACACCCTTTTACATACATATATCTGCATGCCATATTTATCTAGATTTTGTTATGGCCCATTCTAGCCAACCCTCACGCCCCTTTATTTTCACCCATTCTATGCCAGTAATTCCGTTTTTTCCAACGCTCACGTTAATGTGAGAAATTTAATAATAAAGTATTACGAGGCGGCTGGTCGGTTAAAGAGTTTAATGCAATCTAATGGAAATTACCTTAAGGCAACTGGCCAATGCACTTGTCCCCACCACGAACTCACGAACTAAACCATTCAACTGTCTTAAAGTGTTTCCATCAAGTATTTACTCGCCAAATTTGTCTATGACTGCAAGTGACTGCCTCTCGTCCTTGTTGCCCAAAATGTCCTTCCGATGTTGCTGAACATTGCTTTACCACGCTCACAAGTTAACCTTTGGGTATATCAAAAGTTCCTGTCGAAAGGCTTCTAACCAAAATTTTCTTACATGAATAAAACTAATGAAATAATGAATCTCGATCAATAACCATAAATAAGTTTATCTTTTCAGAATTCAGTGGATCTATATTCTTCAAGTGAAGTTATCTTTTTGGATATAAGAGATTTATCTTGTGTGCAGGGTATATTGAATGTCGTGGGGTGCCTGCTCTTATTATTGTTGTTTTTTCGCTGTCCAGCCAGTTTTTTTTTTTTTTTTCTTCTTTTTCTTACATTTTTCCATGGCTGTCTTCGTGCTTAAATTGAACAATAACCCTAAGTTGTCGTCGTCGAAATAATATTTTCTGTACTTTCCAATGCAGAAAATTGTCCATACAAATACAAAATGTGTTTTCCTCTCATCCACTCGCTAGCTCGCTCGCTCACCCACTCACCCATTCTGGCTAACTGTGTATGTCTCCCCTTTTCATTCACTCTCGGAACAACAGCGAAAATCGCAAAGCAATCAAATAAAATTTGAATAAAAGATTTTTGTCTGCCGTTGATTTGCGAAAAGTACAGCAAGAATGGCGAATGAGATGGTAGGTAGTTGGTACAGGGGAGGGGAGCAAGAAGATTTTGACGACAACAACAGAGCCGAGAGCTCCCCATTACCAACCCCCCCCATCCTGTTTTAGCAAGCAGCAAGCAGAATTGTTCAAATAGGAAAATGGAAAATGATGATGATGGGCGGTGACTTGTGCGCATATTGTATGAGATTTTCCTATTTTTTTTTTTTTTTTGCTAGCACTGTCTTTTTCCTGTGGCGGATGAGTTGGTTGACAGAGTAAGTTTAGCTTTTCGATAAGGTTTTTTTGAGGATGATAAAAAAAAAACCCCAAAAATCTTCATATAAATGAATCGCCTTACATGTCAAAGAAATCAACTAATTCAGAGTTGGATGTCAAAAAGAAAATTGCTTAATCTTAGTCATATATTAAGAAACAAAAAAAAAAAAAAAAACAAATCAGCCTTTGTTATAATTCTAGGTAAACTCTTATGAAGACTCTTTGTCTCAATAACTTTGAAAAAAAAAAATTCGATTACATTAAATAAATTTAAATATGACTAAATTAATAAGTAACTTGGTCATTCTGGTCGAAATATATCAGAATATTGTCTTTTAAGTGTTGATAAATTATTATTGTTCAAAATTAAATTAAGCAATCAATAAACAATACTTGCTAAATTAAAGCGACTTGTTTATTTGAACTTACGGTTTGTGGCATTTTGTTTTTATTTTTTTTATTTTATTTAAACCCTTAACAATATATGTATATTCTGTTGTCATCATCATCATTAACATAAAATTTGAAGTGAACTTTTTGTTTTCCTTTTTCAAGAATCTAACCATGACCCTGAACCTGAAACTGAACCTGAACCTGAGACCCCCGCATCGACCCCGACCGCTATCGTCAATTTATGTTGGCAATGGCCTTGACCAAAATACTTCAAATGCAAATTAGTTGAACCCAGAAACGAGCCGAGCAAAATAAAAACAAAAACTCATTATAAAGCGACGACACTTCCACCACCAGCACCACCCACCCGCACCTTATCCTCAAAACGGTCGCTTCAGTCTAATTTCATTTCATACCAAATTACACCGAAAAGAGGCAGGTCATCTTCATTTTCCTTCCTTCGTCTTTTCAATCCCTAGGCAAGGCAACAATGACGTCATGAGGGCAAACAAATGTCGGAAGCCCCAGCCAAAACCTAATTAGCCGCAGTTGCTATCATTTTCACAGTGCCCAGACAGAAGGCCCAAAAGAATGACCCAAAAGACGGTAAAGTGGCCAACGCGACGACCGCGGGGTCGTTTCGTATTTAACACGGAAAAAGTGTGGAAAAAAAAATTCAGGAAGAAGCAACGGAAAAAAAAAGTTATTAACGCGTTGGGAAAACGCAGAAAAGGAGCAAAAGCAAAATGTGTACGCAATGTTGGGGTAAAAGTGAGGGTAGAGAAGGGAACGTCAGGGAAACTCCTCGGTTTTGGCCAGGTGGCGGCATCGGCAGTTGTTATTATTTTGTGTATGACCTCGTTACGAAAGTGTTGACAATGCCGCAGACCGCAGGACCAAAGAAAAAAATGTGACCCAGGAAGCTGTGGAAAGGTCAAAGTACACAGCAAGTGGCGCTAATGTAATTAACACGCTCTCATTGCGCGCTCGCTCTCACTTATACTCTCTCTCTCTCTCTCTCTCTCTATTTTACACAATTGTTTGGCACTTGTAATAGGCGCTCAGGCAACAACAGCGAGAGAGAGAGAAAAAAAAAGAGAGTGCTAAAGTTTTTAATTAACTTTTAAAAGAATGAGAGGAAAATGTAAAGTTTTCTGGAAATGTCCTTGCCCCAGATAATGGCACTCAAGAGTCGTAGGTATGAATTGAGAGCCAAAAATGAACTGGGAGACCAGCAATATGGCTGGAAAAATATATATTTTCCACTGGAAAATAAAATAAAGCTAAATATAAATTGAGGTTAATGATGCAGAAGGAAAACTACTAAGTCAAAACTATTAAAAGCTTATCCTTTACCTTTAAACAGAATGACACTCTGAGTGCCATTACAATTAAAATGGGGGAAAATTATCACAAAACCTTCCCCTTTCAATAAGAATACACAACAACAACTGGCAAACGGACTAAGCTGACAAATTGACAATGCAAATTAGCACTTATTCCATTGATTATTGCCAATTGCCAATCAATTTTGGCATTCAGATGGCAAAAATATTCAATTGCAAAATGTCAAAAAAAGGGCGGGTCGACAAATAGACAAAAGCCGCTTAACAAAACAAACAAAGTCAATGTCCTGTTGTTGCTGCTGTTTTTATTGTTATTGATGTTGATGTTGTTCCTCTCATTGTGCCACTTGCAGTCGTTCCATAACAAAAGGACGTCACACACAAATTCAAGCATGCAATGTGCCCCTGCGTGTTGCAATTAAACCAACTAGATGACTCTACCCTCTTCATCCCTCTCATTCCAGCATTGTCTATTCAGTGGCAAAACCAAAAGAGGGTTTTTGTACGATTATCCCAATCACAGGGATTAATAGGAAATATATGTTTCCATATTCCGAATCGATGTAGGCAATAATTCTTTCAAGCATATATGTACATATAGAGAACTCACATGGAATTTATTGAAATTTTCAGCATTTTTGTATCACTTTATGTGACAATGACTTTATAAAGATTAGTAACACAAAAATTTCATTATTTTAGTTATTTTTGGAAGACTTCATAATTTTTATATGTATATTATTTTTCTCAAGGCTACATATGCATAATAAAATTTAAAAGATCTAAAAGGTAAATGCAAAACATAATTTTTGGCTAAAGATTTTACAAAAATAATTGTAATTGTAACTTTTGACAACTAAAATTTAATAGTTATGTTCTCTACTCATAAAAGGCATATTAAAATTGACAATACGAGAACAAGCTAAATGGAATATTTTATATACGGAAAGTCTACCATATTTCTAGAAATATATATAATATATAGACATTACTACTCAAATTTGTCGGCAATTTACTATGTTCACCAAGCTGGGATTCTATTTGAAATATTTACATTGTATAGAATAGCATTTGTTCGATTTACATTTTAAGATATACTAAATACATATATAGAATTTATATTTGTGCTTTAGTGGAGACTTACTCAAAATATTTCACGGTTAGGTAGCTGAAGTTTCATCAGGGATAATGGAAAGGATTGTGAATTAATAACATATATAAAACTTGTTTGAAATATATTCTTTGCAAAATAAACATACTTACACTTACAACAAAAAATATTTAAAATAAAAGACTAATTTATCGTTATAAAATAAGAACGATTTTTCATTAGCTTTAATCATTGAAATAAACTGTACGTAATACTCAAAGCTATATAATTTAAATCTATATATGTAAAATTTTTCACTTTCTTTCAAAATCTGAAAAAGTTAATTATTTTCAATATTTAAATTCATCGAAAAGTAATATGCCGCCCGTAGTTTTGAACAGCATCTCAATAAATGATAAGAGCATTTCATGTGATATTAGATATGTGTATGGATAGCGATAGCTGCTTGCCCCTTTGCTTTTGTACCCTTGTGTTAGACCGCCACTGATACCCTAACTCTTACTGTGTCCCTGTATTGAACCTCTATTGATATGATGCTGCTGCTGCTTCTGTTGATGCCTTGCACCCTTTTTGGGTGATGGGCAAAATGTTTTTGTCGCGTGCATTTGCATAATTTGCATATAATTCTCTGTCACACAGTTTTTGGAGAAGAAGAGCGAGAGAGTTAGACATTTTGAAATATTTTTCATGTCGAAATACTTGTATGCAAATTTCATGTCAGCGTGTGAAAATATCATTAAGACAGCTGCTGCTGCTGCTGCTTTTGATTTCTTCTCACTGTTCATTTCGATATTGTCCCTGCTTCGACATCTTCTACGACTTCTTTTTATATTTTGTGAGCCTGGCTGGAGTCTATAAATATTTAACAATTGCATTGACAGGCCACGGGGCAAAAGTTTTTCCTTTCATTTTCCTTAACGTTAAGTTTTCCATGCTAAGAACAATAAAGGAAACAAAAACAACTACGAACTATGCAACTTGGTTTCGCTGTATATGTATGTATGTACATATATATATATATAGTGCGCGGGAAGGATGAATCGGAAAACTTGAACTAAGTGAACAACTAGGGGTGACAACTATCCACACTTCACTCCCCTTCTGCCCACTGTAAAAAGTTTTTGCGAATCATTTGGCCGGTTTGTTTCGCTGATTTGCAGTGGCTAAAACAACTTGCAAGCGTTAAAACTTTCTCTTCTGTATACTGTAAAATGAACTCTGGTCGAATGACAGCAAAGACAATCAAATCGATTCGAAAGAGTTTGTGGTAAATCACCCACCCCTTCTACTTTCCTCTCACCCTCCACCATCACATAAGCACCTGTGCACTCAAATCAATTTCAAGCATCATAAACTTAAGGCTCAAAAACAAAAAAAAAAGCAACTCATTGACTGGCTCAATTAACACACCATTAACTGGCTCGAATGCCAAACGGTAGCGCCTTGCAATTAGACTGCCTAATTAAGTCGCAGTCATAAACCAAAGATAAAAAAAAGACAGCATAATGAGTAAATTTGCATATTTAAAGGCGCGTTAAATTTTTTTTTTTTTTGCTTTTTGTTTTCTCTGGACTAGTTTGCCATTTTGTTAACTAGCTTTTGGATAAAGGTATTTGCCAAGTGATCAACCAAGCACAAACGAAAACAGAAAAAAAATAAAATGAAAATGGCAAGAAGAACAACAATTTGATACTGAAAACAACTTCAATTTGGCCATCGTTCGTTCTGGTTGCAAAATTGCAACCATTAGCCCGGGGTAAGTTCAATTTATATGCAGCCATAGTTGCAAGTTGCAAGTAGCAAGTTACAGCCAGCAATCCCCAGTAGTTGGCCCATAAATTTCGGCAGTCGGCCATGTCAAAAAATGTTTCTGCTACTACCCACAAACTTAATTTCACATTTGTTGCCCCCGACAAAACACACAACAAAGACAAAAACTTGGACAGCCACAACAATCAAATGAATGCAAGAGAAATTCCTTTGGTAATACCGACGATATTATGTACCCTCACTGAATTGAAATCTAAAGGAAAATGAATTTCCTCTAAAGCATTCCATCAAATATCTACAAATTCCTAAGGTATATAACATTAAATTAAATTCGTTTAAATGTATTGGGATAGTAAACTTAGCTATAAATTTTATGAAATTATTTCCTAACTTTAAGCTTTGTTTGTTGCAAAATTGGAGGCTAAAAGAATAATTATTTTTTTATTGAAGTTAAGCTTAAACCAAACCTAAAAAGTGGAACAAAATTTAAAAGACAGTTCTACTTTGACTTACAAGAAGATATACTACATAAATATATGAATTAATATAGTCAGGATCTGCCCCCTGCCCAAATAAATGTATATACCTATCTCTTGTTAGGGCATGCGAAAAAAAAAACAGGAGACAGGAGGATCTCTTGCAGTTGGCAGACGCCCATTGCCCATTGGCCATTTGGCCAACCATTTGTCTGCTGCAACAGACAAGCAAGGTTCCTTAAAAGTATTTGCCAAAAACATACAAAAAAAAAACCAAAAAAAAAATAAAAACAAAAACAATAATAAAAAAAGAGATATATTTTTTGGTAGCAAGTTTATTAGGGCGTATGATTAATTGCCCCTTGCAGGCGCCACATCCAACCCTAACTCTGACAAACGATTTGAAGACCCAATTTTTTTTTCTTCTGCAAAACCTTCACTTGTTAACGCAAATTATTTCAACGCATGCTGCTTCTGTTGCTGCAAATGATGGCCAAGATAATTTCAGGGGGCGTTACAAGGCAACCGTATAAAAAACGCAAAAAAAAAACTATATATATATAAAAAAAAAATGGCAAAGCTAAGAGGGAGGAGTAAGGCGGGACCGACCCGGAACTTGACGGTAATTAAAATTGATGTGAGCTCATTAAAATTTGAAAGTGCTGCCGATAAGTACAAGTACCAGGAAAGGAACACATATAAAAACAAAAAAAAAACCATGGAAATGTTAATTGAAATTCTGAGCAAAAAGCAGGCAAGAAAAAAGAAAAGTCGAGGGTAACATCAAATGAAACTAGGGCCGAGTATCTTATATATATACATACCATGTCAAAAAAAGTCAACAGATTCTATCTCTAATGCACATCTAACTAGTATAAAAAATTGAATCGAATTGCATGCTAATGAATGAGAAAAATCAGCTTAAAAAAAAGAAGATTTTAATTAACTTAAACGAGCTTGGCAATATCTCCTAATGAAAATTGAATCATGCAAAAATTTATATAAAAAAAAGTAGGTTTTATCTGAACCTAAAGAATATCATTTAAGAACTATATTGCATATACTTGGTTAAAGTGTAGTATATATAGTTTCCATTATTCTATATTTATATTCGTAACTAATCGGATAGTGAAATGTACCCTTGGTGACGTTTAGGTTTTTTTTTTCTAATCGAATTGCCAATAATCTTTTTTATCTCTTTCACATTCCTGTCAAATCCTATAAAATCATTCAATGCGAAAGAGATAAAAAGAAGAGCGATGTAAAAAATATTTTATGCCTAATTTTGACCAAAAGTCATTAGTACGAAGAGGTCCATGAGAACATATCTTAAAGTTTGTAGAAATCAATAATAAAAATTCAAATATCCTTTTGAATTTTTGTCATTGTTTTAAGCCATTTTAAATAAATTATTAAAGTGTTTTATTTTTATTAAAACAACTGATTTGGTACTTATTACTATTTAAGCTAAAATGCTATGCTTTTCTTCAATTGAATCGTATAATGAAAGCCCAAAATATATTGGAAAAATAAGAAAAAATTCTTGTGTCTTTTTTAAACATTAAAATGTTTATAAAATATAAATATTAAGATAAACTTTTAGGATTAAAGTCATAGGCTGAAATAAAAAAGAAACTGCTGTTCTTGGTAGATGAGTTGTCTAAGTGGCCCAGTCAATTAGATAACTGAACAACGAGGATCCAGATCCGAGTCCCAGGCTAGTATATGGGTGTAGTTTTTCGTCTAGGTTGAAGACCATAGATGCCAGTGCTTGTAAAATACAGTTAGGTTGATATTGTTGTACTACATCTTAATAATAATAAAAAGAAACTGTAAATCAAATAAGTCTGTCTTACCACCTCTGCCTTTAATCCTTCTCGTATTCATTTTCCAACTATTCTGGCCACTTCAGTTGGTAATTATCATCATCGATATCGACTACATCATAATGAATCTATGAGTGTATTGTGGCTGAGTCTCTTTTTCATTTTATATGTTGAATGGGATACCACTTCAGTGGCAACTTGGTTACTAATTTTTTCCAATTGTATCCTCACAAAGAGTCAATATCTATGAGAGATCTCAATCCACTTGTAATTGTATCAATGCATTCTTCTATGCCAGTCAACAACAGCAGCAACAACAGTAACATAAACCACACTAATGAAGCCCATTGAAAATGCAATGGATTCTATATACATAAATATACCGACAGTGGCGGATTCACCAAGTGGAAAATAAGGGAATCCCCGCAAATGAAAATAAAAATTCGAGATTTTACATTTGAAACTGTTTAAGTTTCGATATTAAAAAATGATTTCACCTCCGAAAACCAAGTTATCCCTATCAAATAGATGAGTTAGATCCGCCACTGTATATACCGATATATGTATATATATCTCAACTGGAGCTGGAGATGAAGATTTTCTCGCCAACCATAGTCCCACTGGGATATTTCCGCTTGGCGTCGATTTTAATGGGCGCAATATTAATGACATTTCCATTGCATTTGGCAGCAATGGAAAATAAAAATCTTGTCAGCATAATTATGAGTTATCTCCCTCCGGACTTATGGGCCAAGATGATGATGAATGTCTAGCCATCTATCTATGTACATATATATATTTCTATCTCTATGTCTCTATGTCTATCGTTATATGTATCTGTTTTGTATATCTATCGCTTGGCATTGGGCTTTCGGTTTGCTTTATTTACCCGGCCATCTTTTAATTAAAACCGCGCTTATTTTTTTACTCTTTCAGAGGGTATTATAAAGTTGGTCCAATGTTTGTAACGCAAAGAAGAAGATGTTTCCTACTTCATAAATTATACACATTCTTGATCAGCATATCTGTCCATCGATGCTAATCAACTTCTCTTTCATTGCTATAAAATCTTTTTATTAGCATTTTGAGATAAAGTATGAAAATTGTTCTGAACTGAACACTAAATCATTTGTGATGTATCTAGATACATTTTATTGTAAGACATTATGTACCTACCAAAAGTATAATTAGATCGTCTAAAAAAAAGACAAGTAATTGACAATATAAATTGGCACTGCCTACAACGTGATTGGTGGAAATGCAAGGGTATATAAACTTCGGCATAAACGAAGTTAGGTTATTTGTTTTTCTTTTTTGTATTTCATATGCGGCAAAATTAAAGAAAACATTTCATTTGGCTAGTGCGGAAAGGGCGTGTCAGCGGCCATGCAAAATATATATATACATATATATACATACATACATATATATTATATATATATGTATGGGGGATTTTTTTTTCTGCCAAGTTAAAGTGCAGCAAGCTGCTGTTGTTGCTGTTGTTGTTTGTTTATATTGTTGTATGTAGCTGTGGCATGCTTCAATGCATTTCCACTTGCCGAGCAACCAACCAAGAGCTCGAGGGGCAGTGGTAAAAATGGAGTTGATGTTGTTGTTGGCGTACCTTGAAGTACCGAGTACTGAGGATTGCACTAAGAGTATTATTTTTTTTTTTTTTTTGCTTCTTCTTTACATTTTCATGTTGGCATAATTGCGTCGTCCTCATCACCGTTGCAATTCTTTCATCAAAGTGCGCGCCTCATCAGCGCCAACAGAAAACCATAGGAAAAAAACTCTTCTTCTCACCCACATTTCCCCCACTCCCCACCTTTTCTTTCTTTTTAGCCAAGCCTCTGCCCTTCCCCAATCTCCTGTGCGGTAATTAATGCAAACTGCGATTTTTGTTTCGGCGCTTTTCAGAGTTGTAATTAAAAACGCCAAAAGTTTTTGCTTTTTCTCCTTTTCTTTCATTTTTTATTTTCTACGCTTTTTTGCTGCGAGGCCAAATATAAAGAAGAAAACAAAAGAAAAATAATGTTAGTGAAAAACCGCATCAAAAGCTAGCTCAATGCAAGGCCAGACGTTTTCATCTCAACCAAAGTGACTGAGAAATGGCAACTTCTGGTCTATTCGTTTATCCAAAGGGGTTTGCCATCCTAAAACAAATGTTCAGCCCTTATAAAATAAAGAATATTCAACTTAATTTTGAATTGAATATTTTTTTAACAAACACTTTAATAAGAAATAAATTAATAAATATGCCTATAAGATTGGTATAAAATTTTGCTTTTGTTGTTTTTAGAAGCTCAAAGCATATGGCAATATATGATTTTCTGTTGGCTGGTTTTAGTTGAAAGCATAAATTAGCTTAAAGTTGATTTGATAATAACATTTGGACTGCTTTAACTATAGAATAAGATTTCTTTTTAATCACTTGTGAGTTGTTGCCATTTCAACATCATTTACTTGTGGGATTTTCGTTTGTCCTGTCATTTCTGAGGCTCCATAAATAATTGACGAAAAAACCAAAAAAAAAAAAAAAAAAAAATAAAATTCAAGACATGGACTTGGACTCTGACTCCCCCATCTCCGAAATTGGTTTGACCAAACTGGCAGAGACAACTGCCAAACAGTTTTGCCGTCAATCAGGGTAAGAAACAAAAAGAAAACCCACTCAGAAACCAACAAAAAAAAAAAAAAAAAGAAAAAAAACTGCCAACTAGCCATAAATTTAGAGAGGCCGAAATACAAATTAAATTAAGCAGCAGGCAAGACAAAAGGCGGACTTGGTGCAATTTACAGAAAAACTGCCAACAAATCAAATTGCTATAAAATCGTGGAGGGAGCTGAGATGAGGCGCTGCTGCTGGCCAATTCCCGCGTTGACAATTGCATTGCGGTGGCGGTAGCAGCAGCAGCAGCACCAATAGCAACATCAACTGAGTAAATAATTTCGTCTTGCCATAAAAAGGCTGCCAAAGACAACGACAACGACTCCATGTTCACTTTTTGGACGGGGGAGTGGGCATACTGGAAGATAGGGGCTTTGGGTAGCTGGCCTGTCAATTGCTTCGAGATTGATGCCCCTGGATAATAGCGACGCGAACAATTTGCAGACGACAACACGCCACAGACGGAATACACCAACGGTGGTCCGGCAATGGACAACTCCGTCCACCACATGACAACTCTTTAGGCCGCGTGCTTTGTAACGGGATTTTTTTGTGATTTCTTTTGAGCAAGCGATTTGCCCAAAAATGGTTTGGACGCGACAGCCAAAGTGTTGACATGGCCCGGACGGGTGACAACAACGGCGCATGCGTGACAGGCCACCTCACTGGAAGGAGTCTCAGATAAGATGAGATGCCATGAGATGAGATGCAATGCAAAGAGTAAGAAACGAATTGGCCGAAAAAGATGTTGTCAATATTGCATATGGTAAAACGTTTCTTTATGCCGCTTGAAACAATGAATGTTTGACAAATTTCTTTTTGTTGCCATTTGCTACCTTCTCTCAATTAGCCAAGTTGCCAACAAGAATTTAAGAATAGATTGTAAAGGAGGTTAGGGAGGGGTTAGGAAGGGATATACAACAGCTGCTATGCCTGGTGCATAGACAAACCTAGACAAAAGCTGCATTGTCTGGTCACATAACAACTGTTGTTGCAATTGCTATTGCTGCTGCTGCTGCTGCTGCTGCTGTGACAGGATGCAATAAAACGCAGTCAACTGGCTTGGCTTTGACTTGTGCAGGTGCATCTGCATCAAATGTTAGGCCAAGTTCTCTTTTTCCTTTCGTTTCCTCAACATGTTGCCAAGTCATTAACTTGAGCCTGGCTTGGCTTTTGTTACATGTTTGTGATTACAACAGGAGAGGACAAAAAACAGAAATATATACACACACACAAACACAGAGAAAAAGAGAGCGGGAGAGTGAGAGAAGGGGGCGATGGAGATGGAGGGGCAGCCATCTGGGTGGGGTGTATAACAAAGGACCGTCCAGGACATGGGCATGTTGTCGTTGGTAGTCATCATCAACGTTGCTGTTGCTGTTGCTGTTGTTGTTCTTGTTCTTGTTGTTGTTGTATAATTGCAAAGGGTATGGATGAATGACAGTGGTAGTAGCGGTAGCGCCTTGAGCGTTTAGGCCATTTGAAAATTGCAGCAGGGGTGCGAGAGCAGCAACCACTTCGAGTTGTTGTTGCTGTTGTTGTTGCTGTTGCTGCTGCCTCTTAATGCATGCCACGCCATTGTCTCGTATGCTCATGTGCGAATTTTTTTCTTCTTTTTTATGGCTAAAAGAAAACAACCCCCAAGTGGCACACACACATATGTACATTAATGTGTTCATGTGTGTGTGTGTGTGTGTGTGTGTGTTGGCAATGTCAACTGGGGCGTCTACAAGCTGCTAAGTGCACTTGCCCAGCATTTCTCTTGCTTTTCCCATCCATTTTTATTTTGTTCTGGGTTTTTTTTTTTTTTTGCACTCACCCTCTATTTCATATATGAATTTGGGTGTGTGTGTGTGTGTGTGTGTAGCTTTTCTTTTTAGCTTTCGCCATGAATACATAATGCCCTGCACTTGAGGCGAACGTCGTCTACAATCTCGTTTTTGTTTTTCGTTTCTTTTTGCCTTTCTCGCTTATATCTCACTCCATGTGTGGCATGTGACAAAAGCAGCGGCTAATTCAAATAGCAGGCTCTGAGATTCTTGTCCGTCAGATAAATGCATTCCATTCTATAAATGTTGCCAAAGGATTCTAGACCCGGCCTCCCCCTCTATCTCTGTGTGTGTCGCCTTCCGATTCCAGTCGGCCGGAAAGTAATTAAAATCTACGCTTAAGTGCAGCTCTTCAAAATGCAACAAAACAAAAAAAAAAAAAAAAACACGAAGAATACGGAAAATGAAGAGAAGGCACATAAATAGTTTATTGTCGAGCTTTATACTTTGAAATTAAAAGCAACCAGACGATGGATACGTTGATGCAATATACATATGCACTTAAATCCACATGTCATTAAATTTCTATCCGTCTACTTAAAGACACTAAAAAAAAATGTCATTCAAAGTCTTTTGTATGAACTTATGTCTTAAATTTAGATATTCTAGGATATGCAACTAAAATAGTAATAATTATACGATCAAAAATTAAAAGAGAGAATAATCGACAATTGGCAGAATTCAATCATAGGTTAAAGTATTTTTGGAATTGGCCTTCATCCTCTCCCCCTTTGGAATAAAATTCGAACTACTACTACCATGAAATGATGCAAATGCTTCATATATGTAAATATTAAACCAAACTTAATATTTCAATTTTTTTTCTTTCCTTTAACGAAATCATAGATTTTCACCATGCTATGCTTATATTTTAACTCCTCCTGTCGACATATATCCTAATGGAAATTTCAAAAAGCTTTCAAAAAGAAATCAATCCTAAAAAAAGCTTTTGCTCCTTGCCGGAAACTGTTCCCAGATCTAGTCCTGTGGCGTCCTCATCAAATAGAACGCTAGCCATATAAACTACTGCACGGTGGCGCCACCAACAGAGATATAGCGCACGAGAGAAAGAGAGGTATAAACATAGAATGATAGCAGAGTAAAACAATTTCACTCACAAGCGCAAAAACATCGCCACATGAGTTTCACTCAAATGGAACTCTAACTCAAAATCAAACTCAAACTCAAACTCAAACCCCTAACGAATGAGGGGAAATCCAAAAAACATCGCAGGAGCAAAACTGCTCCAAGTGAGTGAGTTAAAACAACAAGAGGAGTATGAGACAGAGAGAAAAAGAAAGAGCGAGAGAGAGAGAGAGTTAGGGTGAGTGGGAGAGTGAGTGCAAGGGGGTGAGCCACTCTCATCCCTGTGTACATAAGCCAAAGGACTCCTGCATATATCTATATATGTATGGATGCATGAGTGTGCCTTTGTTTGATAGGGTTCCTTTTTTTTCCTGGCAGCTGTGCTAATTAATCGAAACTTGCATTTGAAAAAAACAAACAAAAAAAAATTGGTATGGCAAATAAAATGTTGCAAAAATTGTTGCACACACACTCTATAAAATAGATAATAGAATGATTGTTGGCAATGATGATGATGATGATGATGATGATGTTAACGGAGTTAATGGAGAAGTATCAAGCCATCATCATCAATAGCTCATCTCATTTTATTTTGCAAGAATGGCAAGAGTTTTCAATATGTTGCAAAACATTTTCTACATTGAAAACTTTTACTTGCCACACGCAGCTGCTGGGAAAAAGTTCTACAGAAAACACACACACACACACACAGTGCAAAGTGGAACCCAAAATGGAGGAAAAAAAAATCAACGTCATAGTCCTTATCCTTATCCTTTGCTTTCAACACAAGTTCAATTCCCAAATGCAAACTGCAAATGAGTAAAAAATTGTCCGTATAGAAAGAAGTTTAGTTAAGGAAAGGGGACGAAAGGGAAGTCAAAGTGGGAGGCCATGCGCCTCCCTGTGAACTGTGAAAATTGAAATGAAAATTACCCATTGTGGCAGCAGCATTTCAATTTGAGCTGCCATTTTGCACGTGCCCCGAGATGCTTTGCTTGCTGGCTGGCTTTCTCCTTGTGCTTTGCTAATGGGCCGTGACTTAACTCCACTCCGCTTCACTTCACTTAGACCTCCACACCCAGGGCTCCATTTCCAGCTGCAGGTCCACGTAATCTGGCCAACAGCCTTTGCCGTCTTTTTTCCTTTTTTTTTTTTTTTGTTTTTTGCATTTCATTTCATGCCAAGCAAAGTCCACGTCCGACTTTATTAGTTATTTTCTGCTCAATTTGTGCCCGAAGAGGCAGGATAACAAGAAAAATTATTTTCATTTCATTCAACACATTCATAATGAAAAAAAAGAATCATCGACAACAACTGGATGTCGATGTGAAGGTGGAGATGGAAGCGAAGGTAGTTATTGGAGTCCAGTCTGAATGGTTTTTGGTCTGGTCTGTGAAATCCATTCATTGGCACTCGAGCTTGCCTGCTTGCTCTCATTCTCCATTAGTCACGTTTCACTGTGACATTTGGCATTATTTCTCTGCCATTTTGTTTTTTTTTGCAATTCATGTTGATTAGCGGTCAGTGAAGGTCGTCAGAGGCGGCAACCAAATGAATCTATGAGAAGATTTCCAGGTGCAGAACTCACGAAGGCAGGTGAGAAACTTTACAGCTCTAACACCTAATTATATTGACAGTCCATCACTTTCACGTTGAAAAAGGAGAAGTTTTTTGAAAAGTTTACGCACAATTATCAACACTTTCATGATGAGACAGAAAAACTTGACAGGCACGCCCACAAAATTAATTTCGCCCCCACCCTCAATACTTTTTTTTTACTGTATTGTTGGACTATAAAAGTCAAATGTTTTGGGGTAATCTAATAGTTTATTTAACTTTTCAATATGAGCAAGTCTTTGGTTGAAACACCACGCACCTTCGAGGACATGATGCGTATGCCGGTTCTCTTCTATCGAAGCATTGGCGAGGACATCTATGCCCATCGTTCAACAAATCGATTGAAATCGCTTTTTTTAAGAATTTACTTATATGCGGGATTTATTAATTTCAATCTCCTGGTAATTGGAGAACTCGTTTTCTTCTACAAGTCACTTCAAGACTTTGAGACAATTCGCCTGGCCATTGCAGTGGCCCCTTGCATTGGTTTCTCTCTGGTGGCGGATTTTAAACAGGCAGCCATGGTAATGCATAGGAAGTTACTTATTGAACTGCTCAACGAACTGGAGGATATGCATCCAAAGACTCTGGAAAAGCAACGTGAATACAAAATGTATCAATTTGAACGAACCATGAAGCGGGTGATCAATATTTTTACATTCCTCTGTTTGGCCTATACGACAACCTTTTCATTTTATCCGGCCATTAAGGCAGCAGTTAAATATAATTTCTTGGGCTATGATATATTTGATAGGAACTTCGGTTTTCTCATTTGGTTTCCATTCGATGCAACGAGAAATAATCTCATCTATTGGATAACATATTGGGATATTGCCCATGGAGCATATTTAGCTGGCATTGCCTTTCTCTGTGCCGATTTACTATTGGTTGTCGTAATAACGCAACTTTGTATGCATTTCAATTATATATCGATGCGTTTGGAATCACATCCCTGCACACGAGATGGTAAAGAGGCGGACAAGGAGAATATTGAATTCTTGATACAAATGATACGCTATCACACAAAGTGCCTTAAGTGAGTTTTTAAACTTGGACTACGACTTGAAATAACTCTCATTCTCTTGCCTTCTTTGTAGTCTCTGTGAACATGTTAATAGTCTGTATAGCTTTTCGTTGCTTCTAAATTTTCTAATGGCCTCCATGCAGATTTGTTTCATTGCCTTTCAAGTAACTGAATCTACACTGGAAGTGATACTTATCTATTGCATCTTTTTGATGACATCAATGGTTCAAGTGTTTTTGGTTTGCTATTATGGAGATGAATTGATAGCAGCGGTAAGACAATGTCACCTTTCCCTCGGCTGGTTGTCATTTTTCCTTTGTTTTTGTTTTTTTTTTTTCTCTATGCAGAGCCTGCGAGTGGGTGATTCGGCGTATAATCAAAAATGGTTTCAATGCAGCAAAACCTATTGCAAAATGTTAAAATTATTGATTATGCGTAGCCAGAGGCCGGCTTCCATAAAGCCACCCACATTTCCACCCATATCTCTGGTTACCTACATGAAGGTAAGCAACATCAGAATTTATTTCATTTGCTCATTAATTATTTTAACTGAATTTCCAGGTGATAAGCATGTCGTATCAGTTCTTTGCTTTACTCAGAACCACCTACAAGGATAACTGAGTTTTCTAATCTATGATGACCCTTATCCCCCTTATCCAAAAGCGATGTAATACCGAAACAACTTGAAACAAATCACCCATATAATATTGTTTTTTTTTTTTTTGTGGTAGATTAGTTTTTAATAAAAAAAAAATATGAGAAGATATATTATTATATTTATAATATGTACATTCCAATTAGGTTTCGACTTTGCCGAAACTTGCGAAAATATTAAATTCAAGTTGTATTAAATATTCTTATAATAACAGTTACATAATTGAAATTGAAGTTCTTGTTTTATGATTATAAAACTGGAATTGTGCAATTTTTAATTTTTAAAAAATTTGGCATCCTATTGATAAACTTACTTAAACACAAATTTATTACACTATAAACTTAATTATTTGGTTAGTAGTTAGTAGATATAGATGAAAACCATACATTAGTCTGGGAAATAAACCAGGATCTTTAGATCCTGTAAATATTTATGTATGTATCTTACATAAATTACATACTGAATATAAACAATATACTTCTAAATTTTTATATCGCTTTCGTATTAATTTAACGTTCAAATATAGAAGTCAAGCCGATACCCTTTGTTATTATCCGATTGTAATAATATTTATTATTCAAATTTTTAAAGTCACCTGTAAAAAAAAGACAAAATGGCTCTAAAATCTCAGCTCATGGCAGGACTATAGGACTTTACAAAGACATAAGTCTCTCATTTTCATTCTGATCCCCCAAAGAACTTGCGGGATATTCGCTGTTTTTTTTTTTTTTTTAGCTAAAAAGTTTTCAGTTTCTTGGTTTGTGGTTTCTTTAGTTTTTGATAATGTGAATCGGACTACAATCTGGCAAAAAAAAAGAAAAATCTCTGGAATTAACGCCCATTTCTTTTTATAGTTGGGACACCCTAATTATAAATGCTTTTATCTTTGTTTTGCATTGGACATTTCAAGATTTTTGCACTTTGACCAATTGTTGAGTCCAAAAGCATTAAACTTAATGATGCCCTCGACACGCTTTGAGAATATTTAATTAAAAATCGCATTTAAAAATTAATAAGCTTAAATTGAAACCAATAGCGCCTGGCCGAGCACAAACGAAATGCCAGTCAAAAACAACAAATCGACAAGAAGAAAGAAGCCAGGAAAAACATAGAGCACACACACACACACACACACATACACAAGGCAAACAATTTTTCAAAAAGAATATTACAGCACCAATAAGAAGAAGCAAAATAAAAATGAGAACAAAAATCAAGAAAAAAACGACCCCCAATGGCCACATCAACACTCCCCAACATTTCGACCTGGGAACTCGAATCCTGGGACCTGAAACCCTGGAACTTTCCTGGTGTGGTGGTAATAAAAGGAACAACATAAAACGCAATCACAATCATCGACAATAATCTGGAAAAAAAAAAAAAAATACAAAAAACAAAAAATGCTTATTATAAAATTTTACAGTTTTTCAATGAGCGACGGGCAGCAAAAAAACACACAAAAAAAAAAAAATAAATATCCTTAGTACAGGAAAGCAAAAAGAAAAGGCAAAAAGCAAAGGCAAAACAGCAATGGCAGCAGCATCCAACAGGCAGCATTCATCCATCCATCCATCCATCCATCCAGCCAGCAATGGCTTTTCAAAATCATAATGGCAGCTAGTAACAAGAGTTTTGTGTACAAATAAGTGGAAAAAAATTGCCAGAGCCATTGAGTGGGTGGATGGGTGGGTGGTTGGTTGGCTGATAGGCAAAAGCGATCAGAGTTGTAGCTGGCAAATACAACGTCAGCACGAGCATCCTCCTCCTCCTCACACTTACCCCCAACTGTTCTCAGACTCGGCACGTCACGCGCGACCACTTAAAAAAAACCTTGGCCATCCACAGAACTTACCCACCCATTCGCCCACCTCAAAGCAAAAGCAAAAGCAAAACCAAACCCAAACCATCCATCCAGGCAGCCATCCAGCCATCCAGCCATCCATGCCTTGCTGCATTTTCCCTTAACAGGCCGTTAGTCGTTATTATTTTGGTCCATTGACGCTGCGGGCCATGACAGGACCATGGCTATGTAAAGAACAAAAAAAAACCCAGTGAGTCGGAGTTCTTCTCAATGTACATAAACTCTCCGTATATATATATGTATATATATATATTATGTATATGTTGAATGAGAGAAATGGAGAGAGATATAGCATAAGCTTGAGTGAGAAAGAGAAATGACGAAAGAGGATGGGTGCGGGAGGAGGAGGTAGGAAGAGTAGTGAAGCAAACTGTTGGCAAAGAGGGCATGGGCCACAGTCACATTATGTACCACCACCCCCCGACTCTGTTTGTGTGTTTGTGTGTGTGCCCTGTGCCTTGTTAGCCACCCCCATGGACGCTGATGTCCCGTATTGGAATCGCGTTCTCGTCTCGTTTTGCCTCCCATCATCTGAGCTGAACTGAGCAGAACAGAGTGCACACGCCAGGAGCAGGGGCAGGAGCAGGAGCAGAATGAAGGGCAAAGCGCGCGCACTCTCGGCTATGTCAGGCACCACCAGGAGGGCAATTTTTATAATTTTAGTCTCGTTTGCTTTGAATATATTTTTATTTTTTCTACACTTTTTTTTCCCGCTCTCGCTTACACTCACACTCTTTCCATTTCTGTCGCTTTTTTTTTCTTTCTTCTGTGTTTGCTCCCTTTCTCTCTGTACGCTCGACTGGCTTGACTCCTCCTTCTCCTTCTCCTGCTCCTCATCCTGCTTCTGACTAACGCTGCTGTGGCTTGAACTTCTTTGGCATAATGTTTCGCAGTTGCGGGAGGGTATGCTACACATACATACATACATGTATACATACATACACACATACATATATGTATATTTTTTCTAACATTTCTTGTCAGCTCTACACATACACTCACACACACAGATGTATTTATGGTTTTGTATTGGTTTTATTCGACGCCTTTTTTTTGCATACAAAATGGCGTTGGTCGTATTGATTTTTGATTTGTCTAGGCCAATGTGATGATGGAATGGATGGAACGTAATTATATATATCTGGTGTGTGTGTGTGTGTGTGAGTGTGGCATCGCAACTGTACCTAATTTTTTTTTTACTTTTTTTGCTATTAATGAGCCTTCATGTTTCTTTTACAATGTAGATTCAATGCCCAATTATCAGGACACTCTCTCCTTTTCCCTTTTCCTCTCTCTCTCTCTCTCTCTCTCTCTCTCTCTGTGGTCTCTTTTGGTCTGTCTATCTTTTTGACCCATCCTTCTGTCTGCTCATATTTCCTGTCGCATCTTGTCAGGGCAAACATTTTTCATTTGGCTTATATTGAAAAATCTTGTAACGTCCTGCCACACTCACACACCCACACCCCCAACTTTCCTCTGCAACAACTACGTAAATACGTAAAATCTTTTTATTTTGTTTAACAATTTCGCTCATCAGCTTTTAATTTAATGCGTTTGGGATACCCTTTTAAACTGGGGGGCATATATAATCTTCTCAAAATTGGTTAGAAATCAACAAAGTGTAGCTTAGGTCTTGAAGCCAAGTAAGTGAGGGAAACCCAACTGATGGTCGCCAATTAACGCTTTGGTTTTAATTTTCCTTGTTAATTGGTATCTCAAAGTCGGCTACCGGCTTGGTTTTTTTTTTCTTTTTTTTTTTTGTTGTCTTCTGTCTTCAGATACAAACTGGACAGGTCCCTGCTTACTCCTTACTCCCTGCAAGGACTGAACAAAAACAACAACGTTGTCGTTGCCATTTGCTTTTGCCTTGAAAGATGGACAAGACTCTCTTGGCGGCCACCACCGATGCTCCATTTGTTCCGCCTTGGCAACGCTAATGAGATCCAAGAGTTGGAGTGGTGGCAACTTTCCATTACGTACAGTTTTTTCTTTCTTTCAGGCATTTTTTTGTTCCTTCATTCTTCTTGACATTTATTTTTTTTTTCCTTTCCCCCAATGTCCTTGTTGTTGTATTTCATTTCAACCTTTGTGCCGGGAGAAAGAATCTTCTGCGATGGCATTGCTTTAGTTGGAGAGGATTGCATGTCGGAATGGGGGTCTGTGTGTGTGTGTGTGGGGGTGTGTGTGTGTGGGGAAGGGGAGTACAGCAAATGTCCTTTTGGCTTGTTAAGAAAATGTCGCTCTCTAATGCCCGACAAGTTGCTCCTTGCTGCTGGCGAGACGCGATTTGGGGGAGGGGTAGACACGCCTGACTAGTCATCGTTGTCGTCGTCGTTGATGTTGCCGTTGCTGTTGCTGTTGCTGTTGCTGCCTTCGCGCTCTTAAATTAGAAAAATGTAAATTTATTTTAATTAAGATAAATAAGTAACAAAATGTTTTATGGAAATTACATTAACAACGTGGAGACAAGGGGCGCCTTGTGGAGTGTCCTGGGGGGAAGCGTCCTTGGTGTTGGCATTGGCATTGCCATTGGGTGTGAGGGTATGAGGAGAAGGGGGAAATTTGGTTGGGAGATTTTTAGTGCCATGTCACGAGTGGATGATGGGTGAAGTTGCTTTCGTTTTGGCTATTACTTTCAAGAGGCGACACACTCCAAAACAAGGCGCAGACACGAGGCACAAGAGAGAGAGAGAGAGAGCCAGAACGACCACAGGACATGCAGGACATAAGGACGGACAAGAGGGGGCGGGCAACGGCGACTGCTTTAGCATGCAAATACACATAATCAGCAGGCACTGGCATAAACCCGCCCACCCCAAACTCCACCTCCACCTCCAACTCCACCCATCAACCTTCTCTCATCCCCGCCTCATTCAGCAATCGCAACATAAAAATGAAATAATTTTTTTTCCCATTTTGTATATATTCCGACATTTTGTTTTTATGGCTTTGTTGAAAAGTTTCAATCCAATTAAATATATGTGTGGGTGGGTGTGTGTGTGTGTAGCTTCTATTCATTAACAACGATCGATTGCTGATTTTTATGTTCAGTTTTCTTTTTTATATTTTCCACTTTATTTGTTACAAATGCACACACACACACACACACACACACACATCTAGCAGAGACTGTTATCGACACTCCTCTTGCTCTCTCCCTCTCTCTTTGTGTCTCTCCTGGTCCCGTTGAAGTGGTTTGATGGATGTTGTTAAAACTTTTAATTGATGCCCAGGAACCAAAAAACTTTGCAATTAATAATATTATGTGGAGCCGTTTTGTTTCCTGGCATTAATCGAAAAATTAAAAAAAAACACAAATTACATTAAGCTTGCCAATAGCCACAATAACAACAACAACAAGAACATTAATAATAACAACACCATTAACAAATTGCAAAACAAATTCAATTGATAAAATTGCCACAACTAATTGGTACTTTTAATTAAATTTGATTTAATGGACATTGCCCTTCAAGTTCAATAATTTTTCGCGGATCTCACAAGAATCAATTCAAATTTATATTTTATTTCAAAATAAACCAATAATTCTTTTCTCAGTATTACAGGCATAATATCTTTGCAAGATAATTTATATATATATTCCGAAAATTATACTTACTCCTGATAAATATTGGCTTATAAAAATAAGTTAACTACTCCATATATTTCTTATGGATTGCGTTTGAAACTATATTTTGATATAATATAATCGATTATTTTGCTCAAGCTAACAATTTAATTGTATAGAAAAATGACTTTCGATTAATGGCACAAATAATGTCCGGGTATACAATATTTTTAGACCTAAACCTTAAAAAAAAAAACGGATATTCAAGAACTTACTATTTCAATTTCAACTATAAAAAAATTAAATTTTATAAAAAAATGTTAAAAAAGGAATAGCTAAATTATCAAGAGAAAATGAAAGCTTAAAAATAAAATTCACCTACTGGCAAAAGTGAATTTGATTTAAAAGCTTTTAACTGTTATTTCTTTAAATTTTGGGTTTTAAATCAGCAGACTACCAACTACTTTAATAACTTAATTGTGTACAATTTTGTGTCTGTTATTTTAAAATACTTGAAATAAAAAACTTTGTTTAATAAAATCGTTTTAATTAATTTAATTTAATTAATATTGGCAACTTGTGCGTAGGCAACTCGGTAACAGAATTCAATTTTTTAATTCATATTTCCACGACGTTTATTAAACAAAAATTCCAAAGTTGAATCTATTTTTTAATTCTCAATAAAATCAAAAAGAACAACACACTTTGTTTTAAACTTAGAGGAGGTAAATGGACGATCTCGAAGTTAAAAAAGATTCTTACTATATACATATATATATATATTTGTGTCTTGAATGAATGTGAGTTTTTGTGAATTTTCAGTTAGGTTTTCCAGTTATTGTTTATTATCTGGATGATGCCTAGATTTACCTAGATTTCGACCATTTTGAAATAAACAACTTTAAGCTCAATCTTCCAAAGGAAATTATTTAGAAAGGCTAAAAAAAAGTCCAGTTTTGAACACTAAACTAACTGTGAATGACAATTTTTTGAATTGACTTTTGCTGCCTATGAAATAAGATCATAGAAGAATCCAACGGACGGATCGTCAAAGTGTTAGATTGGCCCCCAAGCTAGTTTTTTGTTTTGTGTTAATTATTTGATCAATCAAATCATTCATTATTGATTTGAGAATCGATTTCGAACTCTCACCTTTTTTTGCATTTGAAGTAATTAAAAGAAAAATTCCAAAACAGTTGTCATCGAAAGGGCCAAGGATCAGACTATGCTTCTATTTGTGACATCGTAATGCCACTTGGGGAAAGTGTTTTGTTTTGTATTCTTTTTTCCCACTTTATTTGGTTGGAGGGTGGAGAACACTTCTAGCCATAAATACATACATTGGATACTCGCATAGTCGTCGCCAGTCGCCAGTCGTTTGGCGGATAGACGGCGGCCCACTTGTCCAGTGAGCTTAATGGTTTAAATATTTACTCGTAATTAAAATTCAGCTCTATGCACATCACATCATCAAGTGCATAATCACAGCTCTGTCGAGGCCATTGAGACAATTTTAATTTTTTCCTCCTTATGGCAATGCTTTCACCCAGCTGCAGGCCCAACAGAACAGAACAGAACGGAACAGGCCAGGCCAGAGCTGAAGAAAAGAATAAGAGACTGGGACGATGGCAGCGGCGGCGGCGGCGGCGGCGACGACGACGTTGGCATTGGCATTAGCCCGTTGGGCTGGGTAAGCAACTGAAGATTATGTCGCCCCCAAAGTAAATGAAACTTATGCACAAATTACACAAGTCAGTTGACTGGCATCCTCTTCTTGGTATACCATCTGCCCCCTCTGCGGCTGACTATACATTGCTTCAGATGCTCCTTCTGCTGCTGGCTTTGGTCCTGGTTCTGGTCCTGGTCCTGGTAGTGGGTCTGATGATGGTGATGGTGCCATGCTCATAATTAAAACTGGCGCTGAATGAAATCGCATAAAATGAATTAAACATTTTAAGGCTATTTAGGGGCGATGGAGGTGTAAGTGTGGATGCCACGCGCTCGGATGGGGCATATTGCTCTCGGGACAATTGCAGCGTTAAATGAAATATTAATGGCATGGATGTCAGCAAGGAGCAAAAGACAGAGACACACAGAGAGAGAGAGCGAGAGAGAGAGCTAAAGTCTCTGGCTCTAATAAAGCTGTCCTTACGTGGAATGAGAAAAATATGAGGGATAAAATCTATGTAGAATGAGATGGTTTTAATGATTTTTTCTCCACACATACACACACACACACACACACACAGTGAAACTCTCCGAAAACATTTTTCAAGTGCATCATTATTTGTTGCAAAATGTGCCACAGCGATGGGATAAAGGAGATCGGAATCGGAATTGAGGAATGAGAATTGGGATTGAAAGTGGTGTGTGTGTGTGTATGCGAATTCAATGCGCTGCATTTTTAATCCCGACGCAAGGTTTTTTATTTTTTCAATGCCTCAACTCAAGTGCATGGCACACCCATTCATACACCAATTCAAACCCATAGACCCGCCTCCAAGGCACTTCATATGCAAACATTTATGATGAGGCGCGAGTTGCAGCAGAAGCTGAAACTGAAACTGGAGCTGGAAGAGATGTGGCGGCCTGTGGGCACACACAAAGGTAACCCGCTAGCTTTTGTTTTTCTCCAAAATGCATGTGTGTGTGTGTGTGTGTGTGTGTCGAGTGCAGGCCGCATCATAATGGGATGTCTGATGAAGCTCTTAGTCGGCATAATTACTTTTTTTTTTCTCTTTCTCTTTTTTTTTTTTTTTTTTGTGCTCCTGCAAGTGATACTCTCTGCGGTCTGTGGACGGACATATTCTGCTTTGTGTGAACAAAAAATAATTCAAAAACAGAAATTTAAAAAAAAAAGTTTCGAAATCATATTGCAAATGCATTTTTTGGCAAAATTCCTTGAATAATGCTAATGAGTTAAGTCTTTAAGCGAACAGCTGGAGCTCGATCCTTTGATTGCCAACCACTTGAATGCCAATTAAAAACGTGTAAATAATTTTCAACAATTACATACCCATACAATGGCCATGAATACATTAAAGAAAAAAGTGTATACAGAAGTGAGACAGAGGCAGAGAAAGAGAGCAAGGTAAACGATGTCGACCTGTAGCAGGCAGGACAAGAATTATGGCAACTGCATTAGCATAAGGTTAAGGATTTTCGAGTGCGGCAAGGTTTGACGCGGGTTAAGAGCAAACAGCAAGCAGCCACATAGCAGAGCAAACGGAATATAGTGAAAGAAAAGCATAAATCGTGGGAAACAAACGAAAGCAACGAATATTCAAATTAGATGAATGTCACTTCACACACACACACACACACACACACACAGGACACAGGACACATAACAAGAGAACTGTGGCACTCATGGGCTACAGTTTTGTCAACGCGCCATAAAAGGGTGATTGTGTTCTCACAATGTGGCAAAGACCAGCCTAGCTAGGATAAATGGATGGATGGATAGATGGATGGATGGACGGATGTATGTTTGGATGCTGCACGTCTTTTCAAGCTACCACTGCTGCCCCTACTTTTATCCTTTCCCTCTCATCCGTTCCAGTTCTAGTTACTGTCCCATCGTAACCCTTTTTACCGTTGTAGAAATGATTTTCCACCCAAAAAAAAAAAAAAAAAAAAAAAACAGAAAATGTTGCTTGATTGAAATTTTACCTGAAATTTGGTATTAAAAACTTCTTTTTATCCGCCTGCAGCTGCGGTCCATAAGGATTACCGTTTCGTTTTGTTGTTATTTTTTTTTTCTCCATCATATTTATTGAAATAATTTTTCATTAAAAAAAATACCAAAATATTATGAATGAAAACCGGTTAAACCAGTCAAAAAAAATAAAAACCCAATCTCTCTAGCTCTCTAGCAATCCCAATTCCGGATCCGGAGTCGGTCCATAGCAATTTATTTCTTCACCCTTTTCTCTAACATTATCTCAATCATCTGGTATATTCGTTAGAATTCATTTCAGTTCAGCTGTTCAGAACTTTCTCTACTTATATATTTTAAAACCTTTGGCTCACCTCCCATCGCACCCACAATTTACTATTCCCCTTTAAAGAAAGAAATCTAACCCAAATCCAATCCGGTACAGAAACTTTACACTGACAGCTGGGATAAATTTTCCCATTTTGCCAAAAAGACCTCCCAAAAACGGGCAACTTAATTTACGCTGAAATCCATTTGACTTTATCTGACATTCCAATCAAGCCGTCTAAAAAATTTGTAACAACACCAAAAGAAAAAAA
This sequence comes from Drosophila insularis, assembly GCA_018903935.1. NCBI lineage: Eukaryota > Metazoa > Arthropoda > Insecta > Diptera > Drosophilidae > Drosophila > Drosophila insularis. Next base: position 781,430 of record JAEIFP010000291.1, on the reverse strand, counting down.
AACAAGAAAAAAATAATACAAAAAATTATAATAAAAAAATTCTAAAAGCAACAACGACACGTCGTACAACTTTTGCTACAAATTTTCTATATTTCAATTTTTTTTTGTCCTCATTTTTTGTTTTTTTTTTTTTTTTTTGACGATGCCCTGGTGATGATGATCATCATCGTGGGGTGGTAATGGCCCACCCCTCGCTGATTTCACGTATAAAAATAATTCAATTGTTCGTCGCAATAGCCAAAGAGACTCGGAAAATTAAAATAGTGTGGCAGAGAAAAAAGAAGAGAAAACAAAAAAAAAAACGGATAAAAAAACCAACAAAAAATACAAAAAAATCTCATATATTTTAGGGTCTTGGTATCGACTTTGACATACCCTGAAATAGATAGTGATTAATTTTAAAAAATATATTTTTTTATTATTTTTCAACTTCGTGAATACAAATTACTTAAAATTTTGCCCTTTGGAGTCTTTTATTTTGCGTAATTCCCTAAATAATTAAACTAAATTTAGACAAAACAATCATTACAAATTTGTTTAGCCCTGATACACATTTATGTACTTTTATAGAGTGCCTAATGTACCCTTTCAAGCTGTAGGGTATAAAAGTCTCCCTGAATTACCAGCAATATGTGCTGCGTATATACGTAAAGTTCGTCGGGTTTCCTTTTCTCTCTGCTCTTCGTCCACACGCAAATAATATCCGGCAAGTTTTTTTTCCTTTTTTTTTTATTAAAATTTGTTTCGTTCTTTCTGCATTTTTTTATATTTTTATTTTAAATCACATGCTGACATATTCCTGCTCAACAGAAAGAACCTTTTTTTTTTAAGTAAAAAAAACTTGTAATTTTATAGTCAAACTGTAACAGTTTTTTTTCTCTCTCTTTTTGGGGTGAACAAAATAAATGAAATTAAAAAAAAAAAAAAAAGTAACAGAACAAAGAAAAAAACGCACAGTTTATGCTCTATAAATTTTAATGTAAATGGCTTTACGGTCGTTTTTGCCACTGCTCTACGCTTGTTAGCTTAAAAGCGCATTGTTACTTATAGCCATTCACTGACAAGCTGTCGGATACGTTTTGTGTTATAAATTTTGACTTGTTATTCTGAAGAGCAGCAATAAAAAAACAAAGCAAAAAAAAGACAATATCTGATTTAAATATGGGAGTGGTTCAAATGGAGAGAGGGCATCAGTTATATAAGGATATAGGATAGACAGAGCTTAGATAGGAATCAAACGTAGAAACCAACTAGAGAGCAAGCGGAATAAGTTAAACGTGAGAATATTAAATAACTTAAGTTTAATTAGAGAGTCCAAATGAAGAACCATCGGATCATAACAATTGACTTTAGGATAGATATAGAATGGAAGAATACAATAAATTCGGTTATAAAAGATAAAAAGATTGGATCGATTTTAAGCATTCTAGCTATAAGCTTGCTTTTAATACCTCGAAAAATTATTTAAATTAGCTTTTTGTATTATTTGATCCTTTATAACTGAAACAGATTTCAAGATGCATTAACGAAATTAACTATTTAATTTATATAATTCCAATTAATTCAACAAATTTTACAAGTTTTGTTTTTAAAATCTTAAAAGGTTTTGTGTGAGGTGAAAAAACAATAAGTAGCGAAATCATAACAATATCTAAATAAAATTCGGTTTATTTAGAGAACTTCAAGAGAATCAGATCAATTTATCATATAGGTATCATAAAAACATTAAATAAAAAAGGCAGAAAGTATAATCCAACACAAATAAAATTGCAAACCAAAATATAAACTCAGATATTATTTATATTATACACCGATTAAATCGAGAATTTTATTACGCAAAATATCTTTAATGGATGGTACAAAAATCATGTTACTGCTACTTTAAGAATTATGCAAAAAATTAAAATGTATATTAAATAAAGTTTTACTTTTGACTTCGAGTTAAAGTTTTTAAGTTGGACTTCGAGCCGGCTTATAATAAAGATTTGATAAAAATCAAAAAGGTCGCAACTTATATTGAAACTTCACAAAAATTTGGTTTTCAAACATAATACATTTTTTTAATTGTTAAATTTTGTCTCCTTTTTTATTACAGATCAGGCGGAGAACACCAGAAAGTGTCTTTAATTAAAAATTGATTAAAGAAAGGTAAGTTGAAAAGTTTTAATAGCTTAAAAAATTTGAAGATTAGATTCGATTAGATTGCTAGATTAATTTAATTTAAATTAAGTAAAATAAACTAAAGCTTACTAGGTTAAACTAAAATTACAATATTTTTATAGATCACAATTATTTAAATATTTTAATTGAGACTGCTTTTTAAGATTTGTCACAGAATGTAAAAAGTTTTTACTTAAAACTAAACATAAATATTTACTTGGGCTGATCTTAGACTTGAAGAAAACTAGTTAATAATTTAAATCTCATTTCCCCTAAAGAAGAGAAGCTTGCTTTTATGTCTGACTAAAGCTTTATTATGAAACAATTTGAAAAATAACTTACAATTAAAACAAATTGTAAGAATTGTTAATGATGTTTTGACTACTTTTAATTACATATAGTTGTAATATTAATAGTTAGAATGCTTGAAGCTTTTCCAATTTGCATCAATTAATCAACAAGACCACTTCAAATGGGATGCAAATAAAATTTCTCACTTTTGATGATGTCAACAAATAATTTGCCCAATTACATGGGCAATTTCATTAAAGTTTATATTTTTTCTTTGGTCCATCTATCAAAACTTTTCACCAACTTAAAATCACATTTATCTTGGTGCGTCCTTTGTCATCCTCAGACATGATACATCAATCAAGGACTCATCTCTCTATCTCTTACCATAGCAGGCAACAGGCAGACTGAGACTCTATTCCTCCCCCCTAAAATGATTTTTTTTTTTTTTTTTGCAAATTTATTGACACACAAATGGGATTTTGAGCGGGAAAATGCCAACAAGTCAATAAAGCAAAGTCACAAAACCTCAACAACAAACTGACAGCGAAAATTGTCAGTCTCAAGTGCTTGAGCAAATTTTACAATAAATAAAAGCAGTTGAAATCAGTTGAAAAAAAAAGAAGTTAAGCCTATTAACCTTTTTTTTTTATTGTTGTTGCCTCTCACTCTGTGTAACAATAGACAGAAGAGAAAGGAAAAAAAAAACTGTGAGGGGTTGCTGCTAGGGGTAGAAGGCACCACCCCACATTATCCAGTGTACACACGTACGCACAATTTCCGAGCCCTAAGTGCGATCATCATCAATGTTCATTTTGCTGTTTGGGTTGCTGTTGCTTGTTGTTACCGATGTCGATCGATTGTGCGGTTGTCATTGATTGGAATTGGGTATTGGCATTGGACTATTGATACTCTCATTAGGCGAACAATAAGGAGGGAGCGATTTGAGGTGTAGATATTTACAATACAGTGAACCCTTTGGGGGGTAGGGTGGGTGATTTTTGTTTTTTTTTTTTGTTTGTTTGTTAATAAACCACTTCAATTTGCTGCTCATAATTGCATTGTCTGGCCTTGGGTTTTGAATTCATTCATTCAGTCATTCCATTCCCTCAAGTGCTAGTAATTTATTTTAATACTTTAATTTGCCACCTGAGTTCATTGGCGCCTCCATCTTTGTCTCCTCTTTCGCCTTTTCACTCCATTCCACTCTGCACTTTTTTGCCTTCGTTTCTGTTTTTGCATTTTGCATTTTGTGTGGCAAAGGTTTTTTTCCCATTGCCATGCTAAATGAATACGCCGCAGACGCCAAACCAACCAGAAGAAGTTCGTTTCAGTCAGCGAAAAAAAAAAAAAAAAACAGCAACGACCAACAAAAATGAGTAAAAGAAGGCAAAACCCCCCAAAGCACAGTCAGTCATCAAGAAGGTATAGCTAACCCCAAAAAAAGAAAAAACCCAAACATTTCTAGTCAGTCACATTCAGTTAGTTTCGCTTGAAGCAACTGTACTTGCTTGCATTTTACTGCCTTTACCATGACGTCTGCCTGTCTGCCTTTGGCTCCTGCTTCTGCTGCTGCTGCTGCTGCTCTTGCTGTAATTATTTCATTAGAAAAATTCCCCAAGCTTTTCCGTTTCCACACACACACACACACACACATTTGGAAGATGCCACACAGAAGCCTAATGGCAAGGGGTTCGACAGCAATCTCGAAATGAAAATGCCTTTAAATATGTTGAATAGCATTTTGCCTTTTTTTTCGTCCCAAAATACTTTCTGCTTGAGCAAATGCTTTTCCAGTTAATAAAATTATTTCATCAGAGAGGTAGAAACCTCTGGCCATATACACACACACATACAGTCTATTTAAAAAACTATTATTTTTCACACAAAGTACAATATAAACTCGCCGGGGTTTCCTTATTAAATTTCCGACACAGACACAAGTTAGCGGGGCCCTTTGGAAAAGCGGATCCTCAAACTGTGGCTCGCCGTTCGCCGTTTGCCGTTCGCTCCGTGTAATTCCTTCAAGGGAAATCTTTTCAATTACAATTCGTGCAGATGGTTGCGTTTCCTTGGTGGCTCTCTGGTTTCTCTTCTCCTTTTTTTTTCCATCTTTTTACGGGCATTTTTCATCCTTTTTCCCGTTGTTTTTTTTTTTTTTTTTTATTTTGTTTTCCCCATCTTTGCTCTGTTTGAGCTTTAGGTTGTTTTTCCTGGTTTGCTCTTTACGCCTGGCAGACAGTGGCAATTTCTTTTCATTTCGTGTGTCTCCTGTTGACAAACTGCTGTGCCATAGTGCCACCCGGCCACGAATTCCCGATACCCGTTCCTCGTTTGTCCCCTCCCCCTCGAGTGGTGCTGTGCGACATTGTAAGGATGCTTAAAGCCTTCTGCCTTCTGCCTCTAACTCAAAACTCCATCTCTATACCTCCACATTTTGGCTTACTTCAAAAGGTAAGTCTCCGCCCAAAGGCGGTTGTGTGGTTCTATTGAGGGGAGAATGAGTTGAGGCACTGCCTTGTAGTTAATTAGTGTGTGGTGCGCCCTTCTAATTGCATGTGACAGCTGTGTCAGTGCCGCCTCAGCCATAGCTGCACTTTCATCTGCTGGCAACACGCCCTTTTCAAGCAAATAGACCATTCTATTTACGACTTTCCATAAAACTTGCCAAAGACAGAGACAGAGACAAAGACACAGAGTGCTTCTACCTGCAGAGTGGGCCTCTATCATTCATAATTCAATCATTCGAATATCTTTCCTCCGCTTATAACTCTGCCGACTGACTACAATTTAAGTTAGGCCATTTCAAACGCTAATGAAGATCCACCCATTTCGCCTAAAGCGCCGGCGCCAATAAAAATGATTTTTATGGTTGAAATCGAAAATGGTTATAGAAACTACAACTCCTACATAGACTTTCAATAAAAGAAGAAGACTCTTATGTCCAACTTGAGTGTGGGACTTAAGTAATTATATAATATCTGATGTAGTTGCTGAAAAGAGACAGGGATAACTTTTATGACTGTCTTGGCAAATTGTTATCATATAATTTCGTTAACTTTATGGATGATTCGTTTTCTTTAACCAGTTTTCCTAATAGAGGACGTTTTTCTAAGCCAAGCTCCAAACTCACACAGAGAAAAAATAACGATTACAAGCAAGAGAGAGAAAGAGGATGATCCAGCCGTATATGCTACAACTTATCATTGAGTGTATATGTCTATACCTACCATTTATTCAAATCATTAAGAAAAAGCGTAAGACCATTCACATAGAATATTCTTGTCGTTTTTCATGAGTTTTGTTTTTGTTTTAATAATTGAAAGTTTTAATTTTATTATTTTATTTTATAAATTGAAGTAATTATATTACTTTAGTATTATAGATAAAATATCGTTTTTTGGTAAAGCATTTATCTCATTTCCCTACCCCCGAGGATCCGCCACTAAAAGTAGTAACTCGAAACGTCAAATGAATCATTATGGTTGTAAATTGAAATTGAAATAAAATAAACTTAAGATTATTTAAACTTAAATATCAATATCATCAATCATTCACTTATTGTTTTTTTAATCATACTTTAATCATCCAACTAATGCAAACTAAGGTTCAGAAAATATCATATCCTTCCGTTTGATAAAGTTCGATAGATTTCATGCATCTTTTTCATATCCCGTTGAGTTCATTGCCAACTTTAATTAAATTTTTCACACGTTTAGTTCTCAACGAGAAAAAGGCTACAAAAAATATGAAGCTTGTTTCTAACAAGTAACTGATTGATTCTATTTATATTCTATTCTGCATTAAATCTGGCTTATGGCCTTTTTATTTCTATAGTTGATTTTTCTCTTAGTGTAGTCTCTTTTGGGTTATGCGGCATTGGAGCAATAAACAAATTTGTTTATCGTTGACAATGATTGAGGAGATTTTGTAATGGATACAAACTCTATCTTGAGACTTCATTGCTACCGCTGCTGCCCCGCAATCCCCTTACCGCATCCATTGGTGGGTAACGCCTACATTTTCGTATTTTCCGCTTATCGATTGTCAGAAACGCCCCCTTTTAATTTTATATGCTCTATGTGTGTCTGTGTGTTTGTGAGTGTGCCCCTTCAGTCGGTTTCATTTGTAGACTAATTAAATTTTTCCCATTCTAAAAAAAAAACCAACTTATATTTAAGACTATGAATGTTTATCTTGGGCGCTGACAAATTTTCACTGGATCAGAATGAAAAATGACTAAAGTTTTACATATATAGAGATATGTATATTTATAAATAACTAAAATAGAGAAGAAGAAAAAAATGAAAACGAAATGAAAAATAAACCTGACATAATCCGCTTAAATGCATTGAGAGAAATCCATTGTCATAAATTCCGATGCATTGTTCCATGTCACTAAATCATATCAACAGCAATTTATGCAAACCCACACAGAGAATTGTCCAAGATAGTCGGTTGGCCGGGGAGTTAAAGAGCCAGAGAGTCAGTTACTCTGCAATCGTTGGCCAATTAAAATGCAAGAATTGTTAATGCGCGACATTATTAAAAATTCGTTATTATTATTACATACGTTTATTACTATTACGGGTATTTGGCATGCCTTTGCGGCAGTTACTAGCAATTGTTGTTGTTGTTGTTGTTTGCTGTTGTCTCAATGCAAATAACGCTTTGAGGCATTTTAAAGCAGCGAATATATCTACACACATATCGTATGGAAATACGTCAAAGACAAGTGCCAAGCCAGAGGCGGCAAATAGACACAGGGGTCATATGGCACTAAACATTGAAATCAGAAGGTTAAACATTTATTCAATTAATTTAATCTAAGATGATATGATGTTGAGAGAAGTTGGTTATAGGTAGAAGTAAGTATCCATGGAAAAACCTTTGATTAATATTTTTGTAGAAAATAAATCCTATTGATATCTAGTTAGGAATATTCAGTTTTTAGCTATCTAAGCAGTGAAAAAAAGGCCCAAGATGTTTATTGGTATAATTTTTCTTTTTTTAAAAAATCTGCCTTAATAGAGATACATATACAAAAATGTGGAAAATTTTATGGTAGGAATAAAAAATATTGAAATGACTTAGCTTATTTTTTATTAGTTCTATTGGCGACCTTTTTAACATGATATGAAACCTTTTCTTTGTTGTTTTAAAACAAAATGTATAAACATTAACTTAGAAGATCGATCAAGAGTTAAGATTTAATAATTATAGTTTTTTTTTTTGTTAAAACGATTCATCCCAAAATTAAAGCAATATAATAAAAATAGTATGGAAACTTTAATTCAATTTTTGATCTTTGTTTGACTATACCAAATAAAAACTAATAGGTTATTAAATCTACAACTGCCAAGTTTAATATAGCATATATTTGTTCGATTCATAGAATGCTAAAGTGTCAAGTGTTTTTATTAAAGAAAAAGATTTGTTTAGAATAGAGAGCTGCATGAATGAGAGAAAAGTCAAAGTCAAATGAATCCATTCGAATTGAATTCAAATGAATGAGTGACAACTACACAATGAAATGAATGAGTGTGAGTTAGAACTTGTCATATCTCTAAAAATACGTAACTCTGTTTAATGAAAGGCAATGAATTGAGTGTCAAAGCATTGAATTGTACTAAGGCACTCGAATCATTAGAATTATTCGAATTGACTCATTTTATTGGGATGTTTAAAAGCAACAAAAACTAATTATTTTATTAAAAATGTAGGGAAAATAATGGCGAAATGGGGGCTGTTAAAATCAAAATATGCTTTACACCAAAAACTTTAGTACGCAGTTTTGGATTTCACAATTTGGGACAAATCTTGTAAAATCTAATTTTTGTAAATATATTATAAAAAAAAATCATATTCTCTAATCCATCATATACACGATGGAAAAAAAAATTCACCTCTATCTCTGTAGGGGGTTTGAACCCGATAACAACAGTATTGTAGTCTGTGTAGGTCCCCACTGAGCCACTGACCACACAAGTTTTGTCGTATAGTAATCACATATAGTTCAAAAATATACAATACAAATAAATACTAAAATCAGAATTGGAATTCGAATGCATTCGAATCATAGCAACTCATTGACTCACTTTCTAACTCATTCAATTCGTTTTGTTTCGTTTGAATGTTGTGCGACTGATTTTTACGTCGCACACTCATTTACTTGAAGTCGATTTTCAAAGTCATTCAATTCATTCATTTGGTTTTGAATGTTGTTAACTCGAATTGATTTTTCTATCATTCATGCAGCTCTCTAGTTTAGAAGCATTTTCTCTTTACTACATTGCTTAAATATAGATAAAAGTTACTTGATCGTATCGGAAAGTGATCATAGAAACAGTTTTCTTCTTTTTTTTCCTGTTTTTTTTTTGTTTTTTCTTTTATTTTTTTGGTAATTATAAAGCCCCTGCTGATTAAGGCAATTACTTCCATGTACACCCATAGTCAACACGAAATGCAAGAGCAGCAACACCTGAGGCATTACAACTCTCACACGGTTTTTATATGGCCGGTCAACTCCTACCGTCTGTCAAACGCGTCAAAGACCAGACCCAGCCCCAGCCCCAACCCGAACCATTGTAATTAATTGACAATAATTTCTGTTATTTCTTGTATCACCATTCCAGCCAAGTGCCAAGTTCGTTCTGTCAGTTCTCCTACTTCTGCCTTCATTTAGTGTCATTAAAATTGAAAAATGTTTCAACATGTTTTGCCGCATGTTTGCCCATGCCCACCAAGCCATTCAACCAGCCAGCCAGCCAACGAACTAGCCAACTAGTAACCAACTTAGCCAACTCGTTGTTATAATTTATGACCGCAAAATCTTGTGGTAAGTTTTTTTCTTTCCTTTACATTTTTGTTGTTATTTTTTCTGCAATTGCTTCTATGCTTATTGAGTTGTTAACTAATACATCGTGTTGATGTTGTTGTTGTTGTTGTAGCTATTGCTGTTGTATATAGTGTTAGTGTTGCAGTTGTTGTTGTTGTTTGCGGCAGCTGCTTATCGGCAAACCAAACGCGATAGTCTGTGAAAACCCATTGGAAAGAGTTCATCGATCAACCCCGCGCTCTGGCTTGGTTAGAGCTGACCCTTGGCCTAAGCTCTTGTTTGTCTCTCACTTTTTATCTCACTCTCGCTCTCTCTCTCTGACTGTCTATCTAGAGTAGATAGTTAACGATAGCCACGGCTAGAGATAGCGACAGCTGCACGCCCCAGCGTCAGACCGACCGACCGCGAGGACACTCAGAGACCGCGCCTCACAGTTGGCTGCACAACAAAAGCAGCAATAGCAAAATTCAAGAGCGGGCCAAACTGCCCTTAACCCTTTAACCATTTGCCGCCGTCCAGCCCGAAAAAGAAAAAAAAAAAAACGAATTCCCATTTTAAAACATTTTTTAATATGCACGCATCCTTGGTCCTTGTTTGATTTGCAGTTCATTGCGAGCTGGTCGTGGTTCTGGTGCTGGTCCTGGTCCTGGTCAGAGGCCGGCTAGACAGCTGCCCGTGTTACCGCCCAGGCATTTTTCCACCACCCCTTGCCCCTATGCCCCGTTTGGCCCTTTTTTGCATGTTCTCATCGAATAATTACACACGGCATTTGCTTTGCTTTGCTTTAGCTTGGCTTGCTTTGTTTTCGGTTTTTTGGATTTATTCTTTTCTTTTTTTTTTTTTTTTGTTTTTTGTTTTGTTTATTCGTATCTTGGCATCCCGTAGAAGGACGAACTCGCGCGCTTAAATAAGCAATTACCGTGTGGCAACAGCGGCGACCAGCAGCATCCTGTCAAAGTCCACTAGAAGGGTTGCAGGACAGGACAAAGGCCATCCATCCATCCATCCATCCATAGTCGAAGAAGGGGTTACGAATACGTGTAGACCATGAACAAACGAATGAATGCAAAGGAGCAAACAGGAGCAAAAAAAATAAGCAGAACCAAAGTAAAAAATTCAACTTTGTGCTTTGTTCTGCTGTTGCCATTGCTGCTCCTGCTGTCGGATTTGATTTAAATCTTTGGCCATGACATGTGGCAACCAGACAAGGTCCACCACTCCACTCACCGAACTCCCCCTTTTGTCTGTTGGAAATCAATAAAAAACAAAAGAGCTCTTTAAAAGCGAAACGAAAGTTCAAGTTCAACACTTGATAATTAATTGCCAGGCAACTTTAACCCTAACAAAACTGCCCCCAAAGGGATCCCCCCCTACACCCAACACAGATCCAAAGAGTGCGTGCTGTCCTCATTAGCGCCATGGCCCAAGTCTCGCTCTCTCTTGCCCTCTCTCCCCCACTTTCTGGGTGAGAAAAAGGGTCGTCGCCGGGTCCGGGTCATTGTGCTTTTAATTAGAAAACGAAATGAACGGACTAAGCCCAGATAAGGAACGAAGTCTGGGTGAGAAAAAAAAAAAAAACTCATTAAGATTTCTATATAACCCTTCTTTTTTTTTTGTTTTTGCCTGGCTCGACTTGCTGACCCAGTTTTCCGTTGGCTTTGACCTTTTTTATGCCATCTTCTCGCTAGGGCCAAGTGGTAGTCTGTTGGTCTGGTTCTCCGTTTCCAGCGTAATTAAGTAATTAAGCTCAAAAACACTTTCACCCTTTTGTGACCGGCTATACGCAAAAATCCCTGACCCACGTCAAGGCACTAAAACTTGGTGCAGGTGCCGCGACGAGTCCTTTTTTTTTTGTTTGTGCTTTCTGTGTGCTTCTGTGTTGTCTGTATTTCATGTGTTGTTGCTTGCTGATATTGTTGTTGTTGTTGTTGGTTTGATTCTGCCCCAGCATTTCCTGTCATTCATTTTCAACAGCATTGCAATGCGTCGTGATTGCATTTTTGCCATATGCAGCAGCAGGGTCAACAGCTGGTCAAAATCGCGAATGCGTCTGGTCAATTGTCCCCGCCCCCACTCCCCTTGTGTCGATTGACACATTTTCGTGTGTGTGTGTGTGTCTTTGTTATTGTTTCCCACGCAACGCTGCAACACTGACCCAGCACAATATGTGCTTTTTTGCGTGGTTTTGGCTTTCGATGTTGCCAAAGGAAAGGGGAATTGTGCTGACCCTTCGGTGGAGATGAGCCACAATATTCGGTCCACTAGAGTCCAGTCAGTTGTACAAGGTCAGTAATCGATGACCTTCATTTGGAATTATTACAATTGATGTTACAGAAACTCAATAATTTTTATATGAATTATTTTCTTATTTTTGTCAAAATTTACTGCAAACTATTTTAAAAACTTTGAAGCTACTTTTCACTTGTGTTTAAACCTTTCAATACGGAATCAATATGGATCCATAAAAAGTGTTTACAAAATGTTGTTAACAAGTCAAAAATAATTTAAGAAACACACTGTTCACACTATTGACAGTGAATACGGCTGAAATACTTTTTATCAGATTTGAAATCTATAAGTTTTCAAAAGAATTTAATACTCTAGGGCAACATTTCTGTTGGACAAAAACTAAATGAACACTCACTCACTCACATTAAAGAAATGTATTTTAGACCAGCTTTTCATTTCGTTTCACTTGATTTATATGTTTGTCTGGGCCATAAAATACTTTTCTCAATTGGGCTCAAATCTATTATCTTTAGGCTAAAAGGTATTTGCAAAAGCAGCTGCGTTTTTGTTCCATCCATCCCGTCCATCGATCAGTTTTTGCAGACAAACGCAGGTTTGTCTCTATGCTTGCCTTACCTTGCATTTCTTGATTTATGGTTGGCTACTTGTGTGCCCTTATTTCAGGGACAAACACATAAATTAGATCAAATTTGTGATTAGCTAACAGAACAATACTAAAGATATATTCCTATGTCAAATTAAACTTGCCTTAAGTAGAGGTTACTACTTACTATCTTTGCTGTTTAACTAGTTGATCTTGAATGAATATCATATACATATACATACATACATATGTATATAATGAAATGTTAGACTCGCAGGGAATAAACAAATTATTTTAACTTTGTCCTAAGAAGACCTTATAGTTGGTTATCTGCGTTCTATATTTTTTTTTTGTCCTGTTTTTTGTTTTAAATGACTAAAACAAGAAATTATATTAGAAGATGTTTATATCTGATTTAAACGAAGAAAGGGCGCAACAAAGTTCATGCAAAGCATATGACATAATGAGAAGCTGTTGTTTATAAGTTTTGATGTTAATTTTAATAAAATACTCTCCCTTGTTGGCTAATGATGGACAAAGACCCAAAGCAGAAGGACAATCCTCATGGGGGGAGATGGGTTGGAGATCTGCCCGTATGGCTGCAACTTGTCGTTGCATTTTGTTTGTCGGTTGCCTGATTTTTGGAGTGCGCCGACGGCCAAACTCTGTTGGCAATGAAAGGGTCGAGGTCGAGGCATTTGATGGAAAGCCTTTCGCTCTGTGTGTGTGTGTGTGTGTATGTGGGTGTTTTTCACTGGTAAAGCCAACTAATTGAATGTGCTAAAGTCAGAGCTGCATCACCCACTCTTTACCATTGTCGGGCAACCTCCATAACCCACATAGATGCATAAATATCGCATTATATGGCGCATTAAGCGCTCATTTTAGCATTTTGTTTCCTTTGGCCATTGCCAATGCTATTTCATCTGCTCACCCTCTTCCCTAAGTCCCCCTAGCAGAGAACCTAACGACGAGGGTTCATTTTTGTTGCTCCACCACCACCACTAAGACCTAACAGCACCACCAACAGAGCCCCAATACTACCTCAAGCCCGCAAAGGAAATCTAAAGCAATCTGCGGGTTGGTTGAGCGGGTGGTTGGGTGTTGCTATAAAAGGGGGTGGAGGTCGAGGGTGGTTGGCAATGATGATGATTTCTCCATTGCTTCTTGCATTTGTATTGGTAATTACCACTGTGTGTGTGTGTGTGAGTGTAAGTGAGTGACGTCTGCTTGCTGTCCATGCCCATGGGGTGGATTTTTCTCGCAATTTTTTCTATACACATTTATTTTCTTTTTTTTTGTTTTTGAGCGCTTTTTTTTTGCTGCCTTCTCCTCCCTCTCACTCGTGCTTGCTTACCCTGGCCAGGTCACCCGCCCTGCCCACGTTTTTTTTTTTTTTTTTGCTTTTCTGTTGCGTCGGAAACCGCCATTTTTTATGCGCGCTAGATAGCCCTCTTTCGCTCTTTTAGACTCTCCCTTTCTCTGTCTAACTATCGTTCGCAGTCTCTTACTGGTCCCCACCTCATCCTCCCTTTCATTTTTCCCTGTTTTTAATTTTTTTTTTCCTAGGGGTTCTCCGCACCCTCGCATACAGAAATTTTGCGCATTAGAAAAAAATGTGGGCTGTACTCTCTTTGTGTGTATGTGTGTGTTATGGGGTGGGTGTAATGTGTATGTGTGTGTGTGTGTGTCAGTTCATGCTCCTATTTTGCAATGTTTATAAGCAGATAATATTGCACATTTTCATGCCAGCTTAATCAAAAAAGTTTACTTAATTTTTTGCAATCATTCGCATTTTTTTCGTGTTTGCTTTACAATTAATTTTGCAATATTTAAAAAAAAGTTTTCGCATTATATAAAAAATTGCAAATATATAATCTGAAAAAAAAAAACAGCAAACCAAAATGAGAATTCCGATTTACAATAAACGGACAAAAAATAAATAAAAATCCTCCAATATTATAAAAATGAGTTGACAACAAAACTTATTTTATCAAAAAAAAATATATATTTATTTACATTCAGTTGATATTAAAAAATCAAAAGCTTTGTGATAAGCTCGAAATATCAAATTTATAAATATCTTATATCAAAATTTATAATAAAACAAATTTTGGATTTTTAAATTTTACAAGTAGACAATGTGCGATTTCACATATACAGTAGATGCCGGTTATAACGATACTTAAGGGACCGGCAAAAAGCCAATCAAACCTTCCTTCGCTATAAGAGGAATATCCTTATAATTGGCACCCATGTAATCGGCTCTAATGTATATATTATATATCTTTGCACAAATAATGAAAAAATACTGCAGGATTCTAAAAAAGAAAATAGCAGATTCGAAGTCATTGCATTTTTTTCTTTTTGTTTGAGAAAAATAGAAATCTATAAAAGAAAATACATACACATATTGCAAAAAAACTTTTCTTAATTTTTTATCAACATTAAATAAATTTCTGAAAAAAGTAAAAATTTATAATATTGAATGATAAAAAAATTATAATTACACTCGACACAGCTCTAACAAAAATAAATAAACGGGGTTCTAATGCAAGCTAAAAGGTCACTTTCTAATGTAAAAGTTACGAAAACAGAAAAAAATTATTCAAAAATATTTTTTGAAGATTCTTTTTTAGCTTTAAGCAATGTATAAAAAACATGGCACAAGAGAATTCCCGCTGACTCTGAAGTCTGTCACCATGAATTCAGAATTCAGGAGATTGTTATATTATTATTTTTATCAGTATAGGATATTGTTTTGCAAACCATTAACCAGTTAACTATATTTTACAAGCACTGGCAACTAAGGCGAAAACTACATCCATGCACTAGCCTGGGATTCGAACCCGGGATCCCAGATGTTCAGTTGTCTAATTGACTGGGCAACTTAGACAACTTATCTACCGAGGACTGCATAGGCAACATAATTCCAAGCATAGTTAAGGCGCTTTAAGGCGTAGTACTGGGCGATACACTAATATCGCCTAATATATGGGTATTTGTTATCGATAGCACTACAAGTGTTGAGTAATACTCAAAATGTTAACCTTTATGAAATAGCCATCGCAAAACTTGCTGATAAATTTTATAAATTACAATTACATTCTCTGAATTATTTTAAATATTATATTTTTTTAACAATGCACCCGAAGGGTAAATTTCTTTTAGTTAAATTAATTTTTTAATTACCTTCTGTATCAAATAATATTTTTTATAAGCAACCAGTTGTTAAAATTGTAAAACAAAAGACTGAAGGCTGTCACCGCTCTTCCCTTTACGACGCTATCCATAACTTGATTTTTAGCAGTAATAGTAATAATAATATTTTTAATACGCAGAATTTAATAATCACGCATGGTAAATTTTTTAATTTATCGATAACGAAATGCGATTGATATCGAAATATCCCTTGCCCTTATCCCATACCTAATAGTTGACATGTTGGCTAATTGTGTGAGGCTACTTCAGTTGCTTATTAGCTCTCAAGATGAGAGCAACAGCAACTCAACCCTTTCTACCTCCTCTCTTTTAACTTCTTTTTTTTCCTATCCTTTTTGGGGGCGCTTTAAATCCCTTTAAAGTTCTTAATCATTTTAAACGGTTGTAAATATGTATGTCCTAACACGGTTCCCGCTGGCTCTGAAGTCTGTCTCCATGAATTCAGATAGTTGGAAACTCAGTTGCCGAAAAGAACGAAGCTGGGAACTGAGTGACCACCTGTTGATGGTTCAATAATGGATCTAACTTACTGTAAAACCTAAATTTGTTCCCGATTTCTTCCACTTTCGTCGGTTTTCTTCATTAAATTTTCAACTCCTTATTTTGCTTCATGTTTCCCAATGGTAAACATTTTTGGGAGCGCGATTCCCTAAGGAAACGAAAATGGCCAGCGGAGCAACTTAAACGATCAGTGCCCCATTTTTCCCCCTTCTTATTTTTGGGAATAACCTCTTTAAACATCCTAACACGGTTCCCGCTGGCTCTGAAGTCTGTCTCCATGAATTCAGATAGTCGGAAACTCAGTTGCCGAGAAGAAGGACGCTTCCGAATGGTAAAAATTTTTGGGAGCGCTACTCTCTAAGGAATTGAAAATAGCCTGGGCAGCAACTCAAACGATCAGTGCCCCATTTTCTTCCAATTCTTGGGAATAACCCCTTTAAACATCCTAACACGGTTCCCGCTGGCTCTGAAGTCTGTCTCCATGAATTCAGATAGTTGGAAACTCAGTTGCCGAAAAGAACGAAGCTGGGAACTGAGTGACCACCTGGTGATGGTTCAAAAATGGATCTAACTTACTGTAAAACCTAAATTTGTTCCCGATTTCTTCCACTTTCGTCGGTTTTCTTCATTAAATTTTCAACTCCTTATTTTGCTTCATGGTTTCCCAATGGTAAACATTTTTGGGAGCGCTTGCAGAACCAATTGAACTTTTGAAACCTTATAATATATTATGAAAAAATGAATATAAGGCATTCAGCAGAAATCGAGATCATTGGAAAACGAGGAATTGGGTAGCCAAAAGTTGGTAATCGATTTATGTACATAAAAAAGGAATTCGGTTCATTTTGTAGCTTGGCAGTCCTTAATAGTACAAGTTTATTAATAGATAGTATATAAATACTACTGAAGACGATTCTCGTTGGCTCTGAAGTCTGTCGCTTGATTTGAAATCGAATTGGGAACTGAATGACCACCTGGTGGTGGTTTATTTGTGGAACTAACTTACTGTAAACACAAAATAGTAGCATTAAATGAAAATATAATTTCCTTCGAATTATTATCCCTTTTAGTCTTTTTTGATCAATTTTCTTGAAATTTGTTGCACATGCTTTAAAGCGATGTGCTGGGCGGTCATATGATGCATATTGTTATCGATAGCAGTACCAGTGTTGAGTAATACCCGTTAGTTTTCTTTTGTGTCACATAATCCTTGTTTATAAGCATCTCTTTAACGCCTCGTAATTTAAATTGTAACCAGCGATAATCGAAATCAGGGTACTTATTAGTGCTGCACATAAAAGGTTTGGATAACCTGCCTCTCTTCATCCTTTTTCAATTATCCATCAATCATATTTTAGCAGTAATAATAAACATTTACGACGCAACCATTTTAATGCATAACATTAACATATTTGAAACGATAACTTTTATATGCACTAGTGTTAAATTTATTAATTAATCGATAATTCAATGTCATTGACATCGATATTGACCTTGACCCATACCTAATAGTTAACATGATGCCAAATTGTGTGAGGCTGATTCAGTTGCTTATTAGCTCTCAAGATGAGAGCAACAGCAACTCAACCCTTTCTCCCTCCTCTCATTTAACTTTTTTTTTCCTCTTATCTTTGGGGGCGCTTTAAATCCCTTTAAAGTTCTTAATCATTTTAAACGGTTGTAAGTATGTATGTCCTAACACGGTTCCCGCTGGCTCTGAAGTCTGTCTCCATGAATTCAGATAGTCGGAAACTCATTTGCCGAGAAGAAGGCCTTAAAAATGTAAAATAGCCTGGATATCAACTCAAACGATCAGTGCCCCATTTTTCCCCTTCTTATTTTTGGGAATAACCTCTTTAAACATCCTAACACGGTTCCCGCTGGCTCTGAAGTCTGTCTCCATGAATTCAGATAGTCGGAAACTCAGTTGCCGAGAAGAAGGACGCTTCCGAATGGTAAAAATTTTTGGGAGCGCTACTCTCTAAGGAATTGAAAATAGCCTGGGCAGCAACTCAAACGATCAGTGCCCCATTTTTCCTTCCAATTCTTGGGAATAACCCCTTTAAACATCCTAACACGGTTCCCGCTGGCTCTGAAGTCTGTCTCCATGAATTCAGATAGTTGGAAACTCAGTTGCCGAAAAGAACGAAGCTGGGAACTGAGTGACCACCTGGTGATGGTTCAATAATGGATCTAACTTACTGTAAAACCTAAATTTGTTCCCGATTTCTTCCACTTTCGTCGGTTTTCTTCATTAAATTTTCAACTCCTTATTTTGCTTCATGGTTTCCCAATGGTAAACATTTTTGGGAGCGCTTGCAGAACCAATTGAACTTTTGAAACCTTATAATATATTATGAAAAAATGAATATAAGGCATTCAGCAGAAATCGAGATCATTGGAAAACGAGGAATTGGGTAGCCAAAAGTTGGTAATCGATTTATGTACATAAAAAAGGAATTCGGTTCATTTTGTAGCTTGGCAGTCCTTAATAGTACAAGTTTATTAATAGATAGTATATAAATACTACTGAAGACGATTCTCGTTGGCTCTGAAGTCTGTCGCTTGATTTGAAATCGAATTGGGAACTGAATGACCACCTGGTGGTGGTTTATTTGTGGAACTAACTTACTGTAAACACAAAATAGTAGCATTAAATGAAAATATAATTTCCTTCGAATTATTATCCCTTTTAGTCTTTTTTTGATCAATTTTCTTGAAATTTGTTGCACATGCCTTAAAGCGATGTGCTGGGCGGTCATATGATGCATACATTGTTATCGATAGCAGTACCAGTGTTGAGTAATACCCGTTAGTTTTCTTTTGTGTCACATAATCCTTGTTTATAAGCATCTCTTTAACGCCTCGTAATTTAAATTGTAACCAGCGATAATCGAAATCAGGGTACTTATTAGTGCTGCACATAAAAGGTTTGGATAACCTGCCTCTCTTCATCCTTTTTCAATTATCCATCAATCATATTTTAGCAGTAATAATAAACATTTACGACGCAACCATTTTAATGCATAACATTAACATATTTGAAACGATAACTTTTATATGCACTAGTGTTAAATTTATTAATTAATCGATAATTCAATGTCATTGACATCGATATTGACCTTGACCCATACCTAATAGTTAACATGATGCCAAATTGTGTGAGGCTGATTCAGTTGCTTATTAGCTCTCAAGATGAGAGCAACAGCAACTCAACCCTTTCTCCCTCCTCTCATTTAACTTTTTTTTCCTCTTATCTTTGGGGGGCGCTTTAAATCCCTTTAAAGTTCTTAATCATTTTAAACGGTTGTAAGTATGTATGTCCTAACACGGTTCCCGCTGGCTCTGAAGTCTGTCTCCATGAATTCAGATAGTCGGAAACTCATTTGCCGAGAAGAAGGCCTTAAAAATGTAAAATAGCCTGGATATCAACTCAAACGATCAGTGCCCCATTTTTCCCCTTCTTATTTTTGGGAATAACCTCTTTAAACATCCTAACACGGTTCCCGCTGGCTCTGAAGTCTGTCTCCATGAATTCAGATAGTTGGAAACTCAGTTGCCGAAAAGAACGAAGCTGGGAACTGAGTGACCACCTGGTGATGGTTCAATAATGGATCTAACTTACTGTAAAACCTAAATTTGTTCCCGATTTCTTCCACTTTCGTCGGTTTTCTTCATTAAATTTTCAACTCCTTATTTTGCTTCATGGTTTCCCAATGGTAAACATTTTTGGGAGCGCTTGCAGAACCAATTGAACTTTTGAAACCTTATAATATATTATGAAAAAATGAATATAAGGCATTCAGCAGAAATCGAGATCATTGGAAAACGAGGAATTGGGTAGCCAAAAGTTGGTAATCGATTTATGTACATAAAAAAGGAATTCGGTTCATTTTGTAGCTTGGCAGTCCTTAATAGTACAAGTTTATTAATAGATAGTATATAAATACTACTGAAGACGATTCTCGTTGGCTCTGAAGTCTGTCGCTTGATTTGAAATCGAATTGGGAACTGAATGACCACCTGGTGGTGGTTTATTTGTGGAACTAACTTACTGTAAACACAAAATAGTAGCATTGAATGAAAATATAATTTCCTTCGAATTATTATCCCTTTTAGTCTTTTTTGATCAATTTTCTTGAAATTTGTTGCACATGCCTTAAAGCGATGTGCTGGGCGGTCATATGATGCATACATTGTTATCGATAGCAGTACCAGTGTTGAGTAATACCCGTTAGTTTTCTTTTGTGTCACATAATCCTTGTTTATAAGCATCTCTTTAACGCCTCGTAATTTAAATTGTAACCAGCGATAATCGAAATCAGGGTACTTATTAGTGCTGCACATAAAAGGTTTGGATAACCTGCCTCTCTTCATCCTTTTTCAATTATCCATCAATCATATTTTAGCAGTAATAATAAACATTTACGACGCAACCATTTTAATGCATAACATTAACATATTTGAAACGATAACTTTTATATGCACTAGTGTTAAATTTATTAATTAATCGATAATTCAATGTCATTGACATCGATATTGACCTTGACCCATACCTAATAGTTAACATGATGCCAAATTGTGTGAGGCTGATTCAGTTGCTTATTAGCTCTCAAGATGAGAGCAACAGCAACTCAACCCTTTCTCCCTCCTCTCATTTAACTTTTTTTTTCCTCTTATCTTTGGGGGCGCTTTAAATCCCTTTAAAGTTCTTAATCATTTTAAACGGTTGTAAGTATGTATGTCCTAACACGGTTCCCGCTGGCTCTGAAGTCTGTCTCCATGAATTCAGATAGTCGGAAACTCATTTGCCGAGAAGAAGGCCTTAAAAATGTAAAATAGCCTGGATATCAACTCAAACGATCAGTGCCCCATTTTTCCCCTTCTTATTTTTGGGAATAACCTCTTTAAACATCCTAACACGGTTCCCGCTGGCTCTGAAGTCTGTCTCCATGAATTCAGATAGTTGGAAACTCAGTTGCCGAAAAGAACGAAGCTGGGAACTGAGTGACCACCTGGTGATGGTTCAATAATGGATCTAACTTACTGTAAAACCTAAATTTGTTCCCGATTTCTTCCACTTTCGTCGGTTTTCTTCATTAAATTTTCAACTCCTTATTTTGCTTCATGGTTTCCCAATGGTAAACATTTTTGGGAGCGCTTGCAGAACCAATTGAACTTTTGAAACCTTATAATATATATATATTATGAAAAAATGAATATAAGGCATTCAGCAGAAATCGAGATCATTGGAAAACGAGGAATTGGGTAGCCAAAAGTTGGTAATCGATTTATGTACATAAAAAAGGAATTCGGTTCATTTTGTAGCTTGGCAGTCCTTAATAGTACAAGTTTATTAATAGATAGTATATAAATACTACTGAAGACGATTCTCGTTGGCTCTGAAGTCTGTCGCTTGATTTGAAATCGAATTGGGAACTGAATGACCACCTAGTGGTGGTTTATTTGTGGAACTAACTTACTGTAAACACAAAATAGTAGCATTAAATGAAAATATAATTTCCTTCGAATTATTATCCCTTTTAGTCTTTTTTGATCAATTTTCTTGAAATTTGTTGCACATGCCTTAAAGCGATGTGCTGGGCGGTCATATGATGCATACATTGTTATCGATAGCAGTACCAGTGTTGAGTAATACCCGTTAGTTTTCTTTTGTGTCACATAATCCTTGTTTATAAGCATCTCTTTAACGCCTCGTAATTTAAATTGTAACCAGCGATAATCGAAATCAGGGTACTTATTAGTGCTGCACATAAAAGGTTTGGATAACCTGCCTCTCTTCATCCTTTTTCAATTATCCATCAATCATATTTTAGCAGTAATAATAAACATTTACGACGCAACCATTTTAATGCATAACATTAACATATTTGAAACGATAACTTTTATATGCACTAGTGTTAAATTTATTAATTAATCGATAATTCAATGTCATTGACATCGATATTGACCTTGACCCATACCTAATAGTTAACATGATGCCAAATTGTGTGAGGCTGATTCAGTTGCTTATTAGCTCTCAAGATGAGAGCAACAGCAACTCAACCCTTTCTCCCTCCTCTCATTTAACTTTTTTTTTCCTCTTATCTTTGGGGGCGCTTTAAATCCCTTTAAAGTTCTTAATCATTTTAAACGGTTGTAAGTATGTATGTCCTAACACGGTTCCCGCTGGCTCTGAAGTCTGTCTCCATGAATTCAGATAGTCGGAAACTCATTTGCCGAGAAGAAGGCCTTAAAAATGTAAAATAGCCTGGATATCAACTCAAACGATCAGTGCCCCATTTTTCCCCTTCTTATTTTTGGGAATAACCTCTTTAAACATCCTAACACGGTTCCCGCTGGCTCTGAAGTCTGTCTCCATGAATTCAGATAGTCGGAAACTCAGTTGCCGAGAAGAAGGACGCTTCCGAATGGTAAAAATTTTTGGGAGCGCTACTCTCTAAGGAATTGAAAATAGCCTGGGCAGCAACTCAAACGATCAGTGCCCCATTTTTCTTCCAATTCTTGGGAATAACCCCTTTAAACATCCTAACACGGTTCCCGCTGGCTCTGAAGTCTGTCTCCATGAATTCAGATAGTTGGAAACTCAGTTGCCGAAAAGAACGAAGCTGGGAACTGAGTGACCACCTGGTGATGGTTCAATAATGGATCTAACTTACTGTAAAACCTAAATTTGTTCCCGATTTCTTCCACTTTCGTCGGTTTTCTTCATTAAATTTTCAACTCCTTATTTTGCTTCATGGTTTCCCAATGGTAAACATTTTTGGGAGCGCTTGCAGAACCAATTGAACTTTTGAAACCTTATAATATATTATGAAAAAATGAATATAAGGCATTCAGCAGAAATCGAGATCATTGGAAAACGAGGAATTGGGTAGCCAAAAGTTGGTAATCGATTTATGTACATAAAAAAGGAATTCGGTTCATTTTGTAGCTTGGCAGTCCTTAATAGTACAAGTTTATTAATAGATAGTATATAAATACTACTGAAGACGATTCTCGTTGGCTCTGAAGTCTGTCGCTTGATTTGAAATCGAATTGGGAACTGAATGACCACCTGGTGGTGGTTTATTTGTGGAACTAACTTACTGTAAACACAAAATAGTAGCATTAAATGAAAATATAATTTCCTTCGAATTATTATCCCTTTTAGTCTTTTTTGATCAATTTTCTTGAAATTTGTTGCACATGCCTTAAAGCGATGTGCTGGGCGGTCATATGATGCATACATTGTTATCGATAGCAGTACCAGTGTTGAGTAATACCCGTTAGTTTTCTTTTGTGTCACATAATCCTTGTTTATAAGCATCTCTTTAACGCCTCGTAATTTAAATTGTAACCAGCGATAATCGAAATCAGGGTACTTATTAGTGCTGCACATAAAAGGTTTGGATAACCTGCCTCTCTTCATCCTTTTTCAATTATCCATCAATCATATTTTAGCAGTAATAATAAACATTTACGACGCAACCATTTTAATGCATAACATTAACATATTTGAAACGATAACTTTTATATGCACTAGTGTTAAATTTATTAATTAATCGATAATTCAATGTCATTGACATCGATATTGACCTTGACCCATACCTAATAGTTAACATGATGCCAAATTGTGTGAGGCTGATTCAGTTGCTTATTAGCTCTCAAGATGAGAGCAACAGCAACTCAACCCTTTCTCCCTCCTCTCATTTAACTTTTTTTTTCCTCTTATCTTTGGGGGCGCTTTAAATCCCTTTAAAGTTCTTAATCATTTTAAACGGTTGTAAGTATGTATGTCCTAACACGGTTCCCGCTGGCTCTGAAGTCTGTCTCCATGAATTCAGATAGTCGGAAACTCATTTGCCGAGAAGAAGGCCTTAAAAATGTAAAATAGCCTGGGTATCAACTCAAACGATCAGTGCCCCATTTTTCCCCCTTCTTATTTTTGGGAATAACCTCTTTAAACATCCTAACACGGTTCCCGCTGGCTCTGAAGTCTGTCTCCATGAATTCAGATAGTTGGAAACTCAGTTGCCGAAAAGAACGAAGCTGGGAACTGAGTGACCACCTGGTGATGGTTCAATAATGGATCTAACTTACTGTAAAACCTAAATTTGTTCCCGATTTCTTCCACTTTCGTCGGTTTTCTTCATTAAATTTTCAACTCCTTATTTTGCTTCATGGTTTCCCAATGGTAAACATTTTTGGGAGCGCTTGCAGAACCAATTGAACTTTTGAAACCTTATAATATATTATGAAAAAATGAATATAAGGCATTCAGCAGAAATCGAGATCATTGGAAAACGAGGAATTGGGTAGCCAAAAGTTGGTAATCGATTTATGTACATAAAAAAGGAATTCGGTTCATTTTGTAGCTTGGCAGTCCTTAATAGTACAAGTTTATTAATAGATAGTATATAAATACTACTGAAGACGATTCTCGTTGGCTCTGAAGTCTGTCGCTTGATTTGAAATCGAATTGGGAACTGAATGACCACCTGGTGGTGGTTTATTTGTGGAACTAACTTACTGTAAACACAAAATAGTAGCATTAAATGAAAATATAATTTCCTTCGAATTATTATCCCTTTTAGTCTTTTTTGATCAATTTTCTTGAAATTTGTTGCACATGCTTTAAAGCGATGTGCTGGGCGGTCATATGATGCATATTGTTATCGATAGCAGTACCAGTGTTGAGTAATACCCGTTAGTTTTCTTTTGTGTCACATAATCCTTGTTTATAATCGTCTGACACAGACGCAACGCTACATAAAATGTATGTGTATGCGTGCCGTGATTTGCTTAGGAATGAGAGAAGAAGAAGAAAAAAAAATTACTGGTATAGCATAATAAAAGGGGACGGAAAAAGAATTTAAACACGAACCAACTTCAAAAATGAGTTTAGATATTCAGAATTACATATGGAACCATGTTCATAATGATAAATGTCCAAGTAAAATGTCCTGATATCTAGATTAAAGCCGTTGGTAAAAATAGCAAACCAGCAATGCCGAGCATCCTTTTTCGAAATAGCCAATATTGTTAGAAATTTAATTTTATTAAATTTTTTTTGAAAAATGAGAAACATATTGAACTATTCTTATTACTAGCGAGAGACTATCGAATAAGACTGCATTTACTGTTTTATGAAGTCTTGCATAGTTCAAATACATAGATGAGTACCTCTGCAAAAAATAAGATGAGAGTCACTGTATTTATAAGCGGTAAATATTTTTAAAAACAGCTCAAATTGAGCAACGCAATAACACCGTCAACTTCCGCCAGAGGGCGGCAATATGCACAGAGGGCGCTACCTTGTCAGTATTTGCTGAACTCAAATAATGGGTAATCGCAAAATACATGGAAAATGCGTTATCGAAATGTATTGCCCATCTCTAATGCCCAAATTAAATACCAATATTTCTATACCCTCTGTAAGTTATGGCGAATGGTATATGCAAATATACAACGCATTTCTATCAAATATGAAGGAAAATAAAATGGAATGTATACTACTAAAGTTCGCAATGAGCCAAGTACTTATCATGATGAATGTACAAACATTTTATTAGCAAAAGTTGTGTCGATTGGAATCCCCCACGAAATTAAATACAGGGTGTGAAGAAAGTCGACTATTGCTTTTATATCATAGAATTTTTGTTATTTTCATTATTTTGGCGTGCCAAGACTGTGCAAAACAAAACGCTTCGCTTTCGATTTAGAAAGAACTCCCCTTCTTCTCCCGCCGTGCAGCAAAGGAGCACAGGAACATCAACGGAACCAGCAGCAACAACAACAACCGCAATGAAGAGCAACGTGAATCAAGGGGGTTATGTTCCTCCACCTGCCTTTGGTTCCGGCGCTGGTTATTATCCACCGAATGCACCACCCGCCGAAGGATCTGGCTATCCACCAGGAGCTCCTTATCCACCAGCAGGTCCATTGCCACATAATCAGCAGTCGCCAGCAAACTATGTGAGTACATTCATACATCCATACACATAGTATTTAAATCTTTCGTCAGTGAAAGGGGCGTATACCCATTAATATCATGACGTCATTTTATGGCTAGTCCCAGACTGGGCGTTTATTATAAAGTCCTTATCAATTAGGAAATATTTCTTCTGTTTATTTTTGAAATTGGCAAATGTACATATCAAATGTAGATAATTCATTGGAATTCTCTAAGAAGTTGCTACTTAATCAGCGGATTTCAGATTGTAATATGAAGAATTGTAATGCCTTGCGGGATATACATAAATGAAATACATAAATAAAATAAGTCTTAAGTCATAAAAGTCGGATTGTATTTCCAAGAAAACTTATCAAAGTCTTTGCGCTATTTCTGTAATTCAAGCTCAACTTCTTTAAAGGGTATTATAAATAAGTTCTGTAGTCAATACCATTAGCTAATATAAAAAGAGCATATCAACTTTGAGTTAGTTTTTTTCATATCAAACCGCCATGCTTCATTTATAAAGCGGAACGCCTCATAGTAAAGTGAATAGCAAAACCCCTCAGTCACAATATCGCGTTTCTCACGGCTAAAGTTAAATCATTTGAAATTAATTTATTTTAAAATCTATTAAAGGGTTTTGTGCCAGGAGGTCCGACAACAGGAGGATACGCACCAGTACCACAAATGCCGCCCTATGGAGAAGCTCCGCCCTATGGCGCCGGACAGCCACCGTATGTGGGTGGCGGTGGTGGTGGACCCCCGCAGCCACAGCCACAACCATTTGCTGGATATCCACCAGGTGGACCAACAGGAGTTCATCAGCAATTTGGCGGATATACACCCGGTCCGCCTGGAGCTGCTCCATATGGTGGATTTCAGCCACCATCTGGTCCCCAGCAACCAATCATTTCACAGCCAGGATTACCCCAGCCTCAGCAGCCAGGAATGGGAGCAGGCGGCGGTGAGTTATCAGCATATTGAAATTGTTTTCTTTCACTCTGTTTGTCATTCTATCCTTGTCTTTTTGAGGTCTGGCCATTTCCGTCAATGCACTTTGCATGTGCTATAATTAGTGATCGGAGTGTCTTCGATTAAACCATCAGATAGGGCCATATATATTAAAAATTAAAAAAAATGCACAAATAACGCTTTTAATGCTCTTTGTGTTATCTTATCTCACTTGTAACGTAAACATTATGAAAGATAACCAAAGACTTTTCCCAATAACTTTTAAAGCTATTAGTATTTCTTTTTTTTTTTACCCATTTGTTGGGGATTTTGCACAGTGTCACATGGTTTACTAGAGAACTATGCCTGTTATATCCAACAATGATCAGTGACACTTAACTTACGGAAATCTTAAAGTGAATTCCTTTGAGTTTAGATATCTAACATCCATAAAGGATGTCCAATCAGAATATCAAGATTTTCATTAGTATTTTCGAGGGGCGCATTTTGTCAGTTTAAAGGAATGATTTAAATTGTCCGATCACTTGTTTTGAAAGCTGTCCAGACCCCCCAATCTCTCCCTTCTAGATTTGACCATGCTAATATCCTAAGCACATAAAAAGTCTATTACTTAATTCTTAAACTAATTATCCAAAGAACTCTTGTAAAAATGACTTGAACTAATTGACTTTAAGACCATGAACTTCTTTATTTAATTAATTAATTAATAAAGCAAGTGTAGGTAGGTAGACAAAATTATTTCAAAAAAACTGTACAAATTTGCTTGTAGAATCTGACTGGGAACATATTTTCCAAGTAAAACGAAAAAAAAAAAATATCTAAATTCAGATAAACGAAATTTGCCTAAACTCAAGTAGTTAGCCAAGAGTAGTCTTGTCATTCAGAATAATTTGATTATATTGTATAAATATATTGTTTTGTAAGAAAATATTTCCTCAAATTAGTGGATTGGAATTAGTTATGAAACGCTTAATTTGTGGAGATTGTAAGAAAATTAAAGCTGTCTCCTTTATGTGTTTCACTGTTTCATATTTGGCTGTTTCTTTGTCAAACTATCAAAAGATGGATTTTAAATAAACCAAAAATAAAATGGAACATATTTGTATAATCGACAGAACAGACAACAGTCACATTTGATTTGACGGAGGAAATATAATTTCTCAAGTCAATGCCTTGCATTTGTGAGTTACTGTAATACTGACTTATGATAAGATTATAGAACATTATAATCCGATTCAATATCACCTCAAGGCATAGAAGACTGTGAGTTGGTCAACAAATCTGTCTGTCTCCCTCATTTTGCTTCATGAGTTGGTTTTGCATCGTTCTCTCTCTATCAGTTTGCCTTTCTTATTGGGGATGAATGCACTGCAATATGCGATAATGCAAATCGACGAGCCTAAAGATAGATAGTTAGACTTTAGTAATTGAATCAAAATATTTGCATATTATAGACCACGTAAAGATTTTCTCATATCTCTTTGCCAGTCAGATTACGAGCCTTTATTAAAATCTTGTCAAAGTTGTTATTATTATTGTTGTTGTTGTTTACATACCAATCGTGCTAACACCATGTGAAGAGAAGAGGTCTTTCTTCAACCGAAAACAAAGTAGACAAACCCGTACGTCTTGTGTCTTATCGGGAAGCGGCGCGTTTGCCTTAATTGAACCAATAAAATAATACAAAGCGCCATTTAAAACGCTCGACTATGTTGATTACGTTGATTTTTGTTTTCTCCCCCACAACACAAGCAACCTCGAAGCGATGTCAACTTGTGTGCCCCAACTGAGCTAGACGCTTCAGTTCATCTCGGTGCAGCATCGCAAGTGGTCGCAAATTCAGTGTCAGTTTAATTTTGAGTGCATCATCATCATCATGCCAACCGCAAAGCAACATCACCTAGTTGTCCAACCAGCAACAATATCAAATTTCGTCTCCACACTGGACTTGTGTGCGGCAGACAACAACAGCGCCAGCACTGAACCAAAAAATGTCACACTCGGTCATGCTGGTGGTGGCAACGAGACTGGGTCAACTGGCGTGACAACAGGGTCAAAAGTTCTCCGATTTATTTGGCATTCATTGTACAGCAAGTATAATAATTTCTGTACAAGATCAGGCAATCTAAAGCAATTGATATGCCGTGAGGCAAATAAGCCATTGCCCAAGAAATTTAGGCATACCATGCGTTTGAATAAATCTGCCAAGCGAAAGGGTTACGAATTCTATATGAGTGATGAGGATAAAAGGTGAGAAAGCAGCAGAAGATACATACAATATATCAGTTGAGAGCCATCTTAGTACGATAATTATGTAAATTTATCTTTGTGCCATTGTGATGAAATTATAGATAGGCCCACATAGATACATACGTCAAAAGAGATTGGTCATAAAGTTAATCTTTTTTTTTTTTTTGCAAAGCGATTAGATAGAAAAATAAAAAAAAAAACCGAGTCACAATGTGTCGCAAATGGAACAATGGGCACCCACAATAGATCCTAGGTCGAGGCTAGGCCTCTAGGTCCAATGTCTTCAATTAGACTCTTTTAGAATGTGACAGGGGCGGTCAGAAAAGGCGGAGGAGGATGACATTGACCAATTGACACACTGCAAACTGAACAAGATGCCATTGTGGGTGTGGGTAGTTGTTGATTTAATATATGTAGACATTTTTTTTCTTTTTTGTAAGATGATTAAACTAAATAAAAAGTTTCTTTGAAATTTTTCCTCCTTGTAGGCGATTGGATGAATATACCTACAGGAATTCCGAATTGTCCGCGCGGATTGGAATACCTTACGACTATCGACCAACTTTTAGTTAAACAAAAAGTCGAATTACTCGAGGCCTTCACCGGCTTTGAGACCAACAATAAATTCTCCATTAAGAATGCTCTTGGCCAGAAGGTCTACTATGCGGTGGAGGACAACGATTGCTGTACCCGGAACTGTTGCGGTCCCTCGCGTCCTTTTGATATGAAGATATTCGACAATTTTCAACAGGAGGTTATCCACTTGTATCGACCATTGGCCTGTTCGGCCTGTTGTTTTCCATGTTGTTTGCAATCATTGGAGGTCTCAGCCCCGCCAGGGAATGTCATTGGCCGCATTGAGCAAGAGTGGTCCATATGTTCGCCATCGTTTCGTATTCTAAATCATATTGGCGACACAGTGCTGCGCATTGAAGGACCTTTCTGTACATTTTCCCTTTGCGGTGATGTAGAGTTCAATGTAAGTATCTATGAATTGAATTCGAAATGACATATTCACTTATTTGAGATGACTCTGTTTCTTAGGTGGTCTCTCTAACTGGCGAAAAAGTGGGAAAGATTTCCAAGCAATGGTCAGGAATTGCAAGGGAAATGTTCACAGATGCTGATTTCTTTGGCATTAATTTCCCACTGGATCTGGACGTACGCATGAAAGCAGTTCTTCTTGGTGCCACTTTCCTGATTGTAAGTAAAATCAAAGAGATTCCAACAATAGCTACATAAATAGAGAGATTTAACCATCTTAGCCTATGGAGTTTGCATATTCTGCATAATAATTTTTCACTTTAACCCATTTTTCCAGGATGCCATGTTCTTTGAGAAATCTGGTAATCGAGAATCCGACGGACCCGGTATGCTGTAGGATAAAAGTGGTGACTGTTGTGAACTTTGTCTGCTTTGTTGTGGTGAATGTGATTGCTCTTGCGATTGATCCTGATCCATTGACAAAGCGAGCAAGGGTCCATGGAATAAATAAAAACAAATGTGTTGTTGTTAAAATCTCAGTTGAAAATCCTTGTATTAATGTCAAGAAATCATGTTAATAATTGATTCTATTAAGGTGGAAAATCTTCGTATTTATATTATATAAACTGTCGCATACTAGTCCAAATATGGCCAAAAAGCTTCAAAATCTTTATCTCTATAGCACAATCAAAATTGTTATACATGTTTAGTTTTCGTTTTGTTTTGCTTTTGTTTTCATTCTTTTTGTATATCTTTGTTTTATTAATTCCGACATCAGTCTTCTCTATACCATTAATAATAATAATAATAACTACTCAGGCTATTCAAAATGCTCGCAATGAAATGAATAAGAGCTTCCCATGAATTTTTGACTATTCTTTTGTATTTTAGTTTTTGCTTACTATAATAATATTTAAGTTAGCATTTTCGTCGGTTGACGGGTTATTCTTTTTTTCTGTTTTCTCTTTTTTTTCGATGAATTTACAACGATAAATATGTAACTAGAAGAGGAAACAAAATGAAACAAAAAAAAAAATGTGTGAAACTATGTACTTCAAAAACTATGTATATTTGAGTGTCTTACTATTTCAAAAGAAATTATACTAAATATGTATATTGATATATTTATATATAGATGTTTATTTGTTTCTGTGAAGAAAAAGAAACAAAACAAATCATGAAGAATTACTATAATATATACATATATATATATATCTACCTACAAAAATATTGATCTATTCACATTTATATTTAGTATTTGTTTATCAATGCAAAATAAAACGAAATTATGCCATTATTCACAGAAAAGTGTGCTTAAAGACGAATAATGAATAAAATATGTATGTATAAATGTGTTTTTTTATATACTGATATAGCCATCTCACTCATTTTCGTTTTATATAAAAATCTGCATACACTGCCATTACTTTTTAGACGTTTTTTACATGTTGAATATTTTGAAGAGTAAAGATTAAATTAGAGTGAGTATGAGAATGATATATATAAAACGAATATTTTTCAACATTTCAGAGATTTGCTTCGAATTAATTATCAATGTAGAAGTAAACTTTTGGTCAAACAAATTGCTTGCAGCTGTCTCTTTTGGTTTTGTATAAAAGACATTCAATGAATTTATTTTTTGTGGTTTAAAAAAATAGATTTAAGAAGATTTTTTAGACTCTTTACACCTACTAAGAACTCTTTTTTAATATATGTAATATAGTATTTATTATGTTAGCATAATAACTTTTTTGTCTGTTGCATACAATTTAATAACTTAAATATTCTCTTTTATCTTTTTCAGGGTAAGTCCCAACCAATTTATTTTGGCTTTGATTGTGAAATGGGGGAATTATGTCGAAACCGGCTTATTTTCTGGCCAGCAATAATTACGCATGTTCTTGTAAAACAAGTTTGCCGATACTTAAAAATAAACACACATACATACATGCATTCGATGAGAGGAGTAGCAAAGCAAAGTTTACTTCACTTCAGTTGTTGTTAAGATGCAGTGGCAGATACAGCTTCTACTTGTTGTTTTTCTAAACGGTTTGCTATTGCATGCCAAGGATCTACAGGAATGTGAACTAGTAAGAGATGGTTATCATGTGTGCCGTGAAATCGAGAGTTTCGATCAATTGAATCAGTATGTGAAAAATGAATGGCAAAGCGTCAAGATAGTCAATGAGCATACTGGGATTGAGATTACCAATAAACCTATGCCAAATTTAGCCAAACTGATTAAACTAGATCTATCTGAATCTGGTGGCTTGACCATGGGCAAACAAGGCTTTAGGCAATTTGAATTGCTGCAGGAATTGAATATAACCCATTGCCAATTGGAGGAACTGAAAGAGCAACACTTTAGCAATATGCGTAATCTCTTGAGCATTGATGTCAGCTACAATGATGTGCAATTAATTAGTGAACAACTAATGAATCAGTTGCCTAATTTGATATATGCAAATTTCTCAAATAATCTGATAGCTGAGATCGAGCCGAATGCCTTTAAGAGCCTAAAGAAACTAATCTTCTTGGACTTGACCACCAATGAGCAGGAGAATGTGACCATTGGAGATAATGCCAATCTACGTTATCTATCGATTAGTAATAACAATGTGCGAGATGTAAGTATGAAACGTTTATTTAAAAACTCTTAATACCCTTCTTCACTTGGAAAATGTTTTTAATTTTATATATACATATGTAGTTTCATTGGTGCCGATTGCGTGGCCTGCCTAAACTAGAGGAATTGCATTTACATAGCAATTGGTTGGAGGTATTGGATATTGGCATTTTTTATCATCTACCCAAGTTGAGGATTCTGAATGTGTCCAACAATAATATTTATGACATTAAGCCAAGTCTTTTCATGGGTCCAAGCGAAGTAGCAATAACACCACTGGAACTACTTGATTATAGCTCAAATAATGTTAAACTATTGGACGATAATGTATTCCATAGACTGAACAATCTGAGAATCCTTAACCTTTGGTTCAATCAGATTAATAAGATCTCAGCCAAAGCCTTTCAGGGTCTAAACAAACTGGAATCTCTTTATCTGCAAGGCAATAAGATAACCGCTCTACCCGATCAGGTTTTTGCCAATCTGACATCCCTAGAGATTCTTGACTTGAGTAGAAATAACCTAAGACAACTGAATCGTGACACTTTTGGTGGCTGTCTTTTGCGAAAATTGTGGATGCTAGATTTGAGTAACAACAATCTTGAGCAATTGCATCCATTGGCCCTCTCGTCGTTACCATTTCTGCGGGAATTGCGTTTGAGGCGCAACAAGTTGACCACATTGGATATTCGCATGTTTGCCCCATTGCGACGTCTGGAATTGCTTACGTTGAGTGAGAATCGGCTAGAGGATATCGATGTCGACATATTGGATAGCTTTGATCGTTTGACTACTCTGGAGATAAATAACAATAAGTTGACCTATCTGCCAGTATTGAAATCATCGAATTATTTAGCCCAGTTGCAGCAAATCAGCATTGAGGGCAATCCGTGGCAATGTTTGTGTCTGGATGAAATTACCGCCTGGCTGGATGCACGGCAAGTGAGATATGCTCGGCCATCGAGTGCCTATTATAGTGGACGCAAACCTCTCTGTGTGGTCACGCCCATGGAGCAGTGCATCAGGGATTTGAATTCTGTGCGCGCGCAGGGAATTGTCGAGAGCTATGAGCAGATTTGAAACGCATTTAAGGCTGAAGGATGGAGGAGTAATGGTAATAAATCAATATCACTAAATGCTAGAGAAGTTTTGCTCTGTGGGTTTTGGGTTGCCATTTGCCATTGCCTCTACCTCTTACCTCTGCTTCCATATCCATGTCCTTCCGTCCGGAGGATAGCCTTCGTAAATCGTAGACTATTGAATGACCATGAGGGTAAAACTTTTGCCAGCCCAAAGTATTTGGCCAACTGTCGTAAAACAATAAAAGCGGAAAGCGGCCACAGAGCAGGGAACAGAGAACGGAACAGAACAGAACAGAACAGACCGGAGGAGCATGGAAGAGACCAGATTTTCAAATACTTAACACCACTTAAGTGAACGCTTGGACAATGACAATGACAATGATGGACGGAAACGGACGGGGATGGAATGGAATGGGGACTAGAAGAAGAAGAAGCAGAAGTAGAAGTAGATGCTTGGTCGCTTGGGAAATGAATGGATCATGTTGGTTGTTAAGCGTAATTTAGCGTAAGAATTTTTATTAAAATTTTCAATTTGTTTGCAGATAAAGTTTTGCTGTGGCCCAGATTGAATGAGTGAGTGATTGATTGTACTAGCGAGCGAGCGAACAAGTGAGTGAGTGAGTGAGTTAGCTAACAAATGAATTGCAGGACAGCCAAACAAATGCCAGGAATGCGAATTAAAAACAAGAAGCAAACAAAAACAAAAACGTGTAAATGAGTTAAGAAAGAAATGAAATGAAATGAAATGCTTAGAGCGAAAGAACACATCAAAGTTGAAAACTAAAATTGTTCAATACACACACACACACACACACACACATTCAACTGGTAAGACTTGATTTAAATTGAAATTTATTCAAAAATAAATCATTCCTTTAGGGCATTGTGATGATTCGGGAAATAAGGCGAGGGACAAGAGTGAGTGTTAAGCTGTTGACTCATTTTGGCTTTTGGCTTAAAGGGTTAAAGGGGTGATAATAATAATAAACATTACCATAAACCAATTTCATAACTTAGAGTATGATGACTGTTTGAATGTTTTTCCTTCATTTTGCAGTAAGAGATTAAATCAGATTATACACGTATGACCAACTGAATACATATACATATATAAGAAAATAACATCATGTCTATGAAACTAAAGCTTTTCACACAAACTCACGCTTAGTCAGACGTCTCATGTCCCACACATACACACATATATATACACACACGTATTCTTCAAGATGTGTGTGATACGCACAAAACATTCATTTGCTTTCGCTTAGGCAAACTTTTGTGGGATGTATGTCAATGAATGCAAACGCCCGCACCAAACCAACTCCATGACCAGGCCCAACCAAAACCCCATTTCACATTTGTATTCACTATTAAATAAGTAGTTCAACTTTATCATATTCATACCAGATATGAAGGGAAACAGAACAGAGCAGAGCAGAAGCGGGTATTTCAGGCATTCACACGCGCAGGTGACAAAAGCCAATGCAAATACACAAAGAGAAAGAGAGGGATAGAGAACCAGGTCGGTATCTACAACTACATATGACAATTACAGGAATAACACGTCGTTCAGGCTGGTTGGCAGGCAGGCAGGCAGGCAGGCAAATGGAGGGCAAAGAGTCTGCAATACAAACATGGACAATAAAAGTTTTACTCGACTAGTCTAAAGAGAGAGGGGGAGGGCACACGACCTTTAAGAACTTTCGAATCATCGAATGTGTTTTTTTTTTTTTTTTTTGTTTGGCACCTCACATCTCTCTCACACACAGTTTCAGCTAATTTAATTACATTTTTGGGTTCACAATTTTCGTTTACGTTGAGCAACTCATTTCTGGTCGAAGGTGAATATAACCTTTTCCCCAGTCGACTGTCGCTTGGCCTTGGCCAGTCCTGACTGGCCCTGCCTTGCCCTTTCTTGCCCTCCACATGAAACATGGCATCAATTTTCTTATGAATTTTGTTGTCGACCAGAGAGGACAACAAAGTCCTTTCAATTAATTTCGTAACAAACTTTTGTTTGCACAATTTGATAACTGAATTCTCTCCTCTTTCTCACTTTGTTTGTCTCTTTGTCTTTCTGTGTCCGGGTGTGTGTGTGTGTGTGGCAAATTGGCACTTGTTGCTCTCTCTTGCAGGACTCTCAAATACTGAACCCTTATCAAAATGAAATGACGCTCAACAGTGTCAAAGACATCGAAGCCATCATCAATTTTTAAGGCTTTTTTTCCCCTGCCCTAGCGGACTCGTCCTTTTTATCTCACCTGGCGTATACGTAATATGTAGATAGAGCTATTTTTAAATTTTTTATATATCCATGCCCCAATCCCCTTCATCTTCGGCCATAACTAGGCTAGGCTGGAGTGACCTGGCTACTGGTCTTCTAGCACTTTGTGTTATTTCTTTTTTTTTTCCTCTCTTTTTTGGTTAATTATGCTTATGGGCTAATTGCATTTTTGTGGCTTAAATTGCCACACAATTTGTTAACAAAATATTTGCCAAACATTTTTGCGCAATTAGTTTGGTCATTGTGCATTTTAATTGTAAATATGTATGTACATAAGTATGCAGATAGTATTAAACAGATATGTGTATGTATATTCATTATTTCTAAAATGGTTTGTTCAAAATTCAAGAGAAGGAGTACGGAGGATGCGAATGCGGATACGGATGCGGATGCGGTTGAGACTGCACTTGTGAATTACAAAATGTTTTGCGGTATTCTGCATTTTTAATTATCTGCATTTTACTCTGCATAATGCAATTTACGTACACATTGTCAAGTGCAGTCAGTCTGCCAGTCAGTCAGTCAGTCAGTCACTCAGTTTGTTAGTTAGTTCGTCAGTTTTATAAGCTTCTTATGATTCTGCTCTTCACTCCTCCTCATCATTCGAATTTCTTAAAATTAGGCAATACAATTTGCTCGGCTTTTTTGTGTTCCTTGGTTTGCTTTTCGGCCACATGAAATTTATGCATCATGGTATAGAAGCCACATCGTAGCAATGTCTTAGATGATTGATATAACTCTAGATCTCTGCTGCCCGTGGACACGAATTTTTCGAGCTGGTTGCAATGGTTTAGCAATAAATCTGTTGAGGCTTGTATCATCTGTTTGGTATTACTCAAATGCTGTGTTATTTGTTGTTGATCCTTGCGATAGCAATTTTCCGAAACTCTCACTTTAAGGTCATAATCAAATTCAGTGGCCAATTGTCGATAATATGCACCAAATTCGGATGAAGTGCAGCAACTTATTTTCAAATCATTATAACGTTCAATACAAAGACCAGACATATCCTGTGTTGTTGTCTGCCATTTGATTATGCTATTTATTTTTTTCGCCATTTCATTTTTTTCTTTGCGTTGATTGATCATCTCTGACTCCAATTCGCTTAATTTATCCCATTGGCATTTAAGTTGTTCGCTAATATCGGTTATCTGGCTTATAAGTTTTTCTTTTTGTTGCTGCAATTGTTTGATTTCCATATTCTGGGATAGATTTTCTTCGTGCATAATATTTGGTTCCTCTGGCGTCTCGACTATATCCTGGACTAAATATTGTCTTAGATGTAATGCCCGTTGCTTCATTTGCTCTAACTTATTTGAGATTCCATCTAGATCTGGACTAGAAGAAGGATCCTCTTCGATCACATCTTCCTTCGTTGGGGAGGTTATAACCCTTTCGAGTAAACCAGGTGCACGGCATGTCATGATGTGTGAGAAAGTGGGAGTTCAATGTGTGCATGAAATGTGATGTGATACCTTTTTGATGCCCACAATTTCAGTGCCTGCTTGTCGTGTTAGTGTTTAATGAAAATGCTTTGCCGAAACGCCACAAAGTATGCAACAGCAGCAGCAATAATGTGGCTGGCTGGCTAGCACGAAAAGTGTTTCTTCTTCTTCTACCTCTTCTTGTAGTTCTTCTTCTTCATTGTGCAATG
This sequence comes from Drosophila insularis, assembly GCA_018903935.1. NCBI lineage: Eukaryota > Metazoa > Arthropoda > Insecta > Diptera > Drosophilidae > Drosophila > Drosophila insularis. The sequence goes on along the minus strand of JAEIFP010000291.1, from coordinate 743,775 downwards.
TGCATGTCGAGCCAGGACAAAATGCCTTTGCTAATGATTTTTAATAGCCAAATTGCATGCTTGAGGTCGCAGCTGCCAAAGTCTGGCATCCTCAATCTGAGATGCCCATTAAAAGCATATTTGTGGCTCGATACACGTGCACACACACACACACACACACACACACATGGACACAGTGCTATGTGAATTTGCGGTCAATAAATTATGCAAGCAAAAGAGAGTTGACTGGGAACTGGGAATGAGTTGGAAGTCCGTAGCAAAAGCCTTAAAAAACAAATTAGTGGCGCTTACTCAACAAGATTGAGTGGCCGTTGTGTCGTTGTCATCGTCGGTTTGAGGCGGTGGACGGTGGATGGTAGACGAGCACTTGGGTGTTGTCTCGATGTCATGTCCAGTGGCAAGAATGTGCCAAAGGGGAGTCATTGATAGTGACAACATATGAATTGAAGTACGTTGCATTGAAAGAGAATCCAAATCAAAACCATATCGAATGCAAATGTCATACATGGCGTATACGCTATGTGTTAATTTCTTTTAATTAGTTAATAGTAGAACCCTTCTATAATGACGCCTCTGTGCATTGATTACGCATACCGCGTTTATGCAGACAGCAGAAAATACGATGGGCAAAAGGAGAATGAAAGAAAAAAAAAGAAAAATAAACCTGAACTTAATTAATGAAAGAGCTTCCGGCCGCTGATCCACAGCTACACAGCTTTTCCTTTTACTCTCCAACACTGACTTCGATGGCGACTGCGACTGCGACTCCTTCCTTCCTGTTGCGGTCGTTTGCTCTATTTATAGGCCATAGATATTAACTGATGAATATTTATGTGAATACAAATACGAATACAAGCGAATTTCGACCCATGTTGATGCTGCTGACGTTGCAAATCAACAGTTGATGGTAATTCTCTTAATAAAAACGTGTAATAATTTGTTGCCTGGCGCAAACATGTGTATGTATGTGTAAGGGAGCAGTATGGCAATTCATGAGATGGCCAAGAGGCAAGTGTATTGTGTCTATGGCAACGAGATGTGGCATGTGTTGCAAATGAAATTATGTAAATGTGGCACCAGCAGTAGAGACGCCTGCCTGCCTTTTATATCTGTGCATCTGCAACTATCTGAGTGTGTGTGTGTGTGTATGTGTGTGCAAGTCCCGCAAATACAATGCAAATGCGGTTTCTGGTTGCCGTTTGCCTACAAAAAACATGGCTTAATGTTGATTAGATGCATTAAACATGCAAAAAGCCCCAAAAACCAAAACCTAGCAACAACACGTGTGCCACTCCCCACCACCATTTGCCTACCCCCTCCACACACATACCACAAAAAACTGCCAAAAACTGTTGGCTGTGAAAACAATAAACGACAACATAAAATAGACATGAACCAAATGCAAAATTTACATGTGTGCAAAATGTGTGAAATTAGCGCAACGTTTTAACTTTTCTGCGGTGGCGGCAATTGAATAAATTTAATTGCTAATAAAGCCTATGCCAATGATTGTTTCAACTAGGGAAAATGGCAACCGGAAAATGGCCAATATATGTATGTATATATATGGCACGGGAAATTGCTATTTCTATTGCCATTGCTGTAAAGATCAATTCTTATCGATGCTGCTGCTGCTGCTGCATTGGTAATGGAAAAAAAAAAATAAAAATAAGAAAACTCTTTTAAGTAGCCGCAAGCTGTTTACGACTTTGGCCAGTGAAACTTTAATAGTAAATAACAACAATAGTAACAAGTGCCGACCGACCAAACAACAGAAGGACGGACAGACAGACCGACCAACTGACGACAGCGGCAATGCTGATGCCGCAGCTGCCATTGCTTCCAGCAAAGTTGTTGCAAAAAGTTGAGAAAATACTTGGCTTTGACGACCATCCCAACATCCCACCATCCCACCATCTCTTCGTCTTCCAATATACTCCCACCATTCTCTTTCTACTCTTGACTAAGTCTTCGGCTCTTGATGTTGATGTTGTCGCCATGGTTTGCCAATCAAATGACTGTCTTAATTTATACTCTTTCTCGATATATTTATCAATGGTTTGACTGACAATGGTTTTAGTTCCAATTAGGCAAAAACTTTTGAAATAAAGTTACTTAGACTATTTAATCAATCTCCTCATCCTCCTTTACTCTACTTTTATTTAGTCAATTTTAATTCAATCATAAAATATCCGTTGCTGCAATTTCTTTGAAACAGTTTTGCTTTTTTACTTATCAAATGGCAATAAAGAAACTAAAAACAAAATTAATAGTAAAATTATAAAAATTGTAACAAGAATGTATTTTTCGTGGTTTTTTTTTAAATATTTATTAAGTTTGAAATTTAAACAAAAGATTATTACCATAAGTTAGTTAAAATGCATTTTCTGATTATGAGTTTAAAATTATCTCTTTCTGTATCTTAAAGTAATTAGAATAAAATGATTTTTTTAAAAAAAAAAAAATTGAATAAACCAAAGCAATCTTTAATGATTTGTTTGAATTTCAAAATTAGATTTCAAATTTCAAAATAAAATTAGAAAAGCTTCTCGAAGTGCATGCCATATTCTTATTTTTTTTATTCAACAAACATTTAATGAAATATTTAGATGATAATGCATGACATTAATACATTAATGCATTTTATCTACATACAAATGCCAAAACCAATTTTAAATAGTATTTGCAGATTTCATTTTTTGTCTGACTTGACAGTTTAGGTTCATTAATTATAATTAATAAATGATTATATGTTTTTATTTACAAAAAGTAATATATATTTTTGATATAAATCTCGGTTTTGTATACTTCAATTAATGGTGTATTAAACACTTTATAGGAAATTTTGTTGCATAAAGTTGAGACGCATTTCCCTTAAGAAATGTCAATAGATTTTCTTGTAAAAGAGTGTTTAATTTTCGGTTGATGCAAAGAAAACTCCTTTACATCTCCTGGGGGTGTTGTTTTTTTTTTTTTAAAGTCACTAAGGCTTTGCCCTCTGCAGGCAAGAACAATGAGAGGTTGGGGTTGTGGGTGGTGGGGAGGAGGGGGCTAGGCAAAATCATTATCGATTTCCTTATTGACTCCATCATTTTTCCTAAAACCTTATCTGGAGAAAAGGGTGCGCTACGAGTGCCACTTGGGGCACTTTGACAAAAAAGTTTCTTTTATAAATACATATTATTTATGCCTACCCCTCCCCCTTTACGGTGTTCTCCCCCTTTTTTTTTTTTGAGGGTAGGAGGGCCTTTAGGCTGGGCATAACCTTTCTGCATTTGTTACCCCCTAACTACCTCTTTTTAGCCTAAATATATTGTTTATATGCTGCTGCTGCTGCTGTTGCTGTTCCTTTATTTGTTTTGGTCGACTTGGTTATTTTTAAATTTATGTAACAGCTGTTGCTTTTGCTGATATGACCAACAACCATCAGTAGAAGAAGCAACAACAACAACAACAACAGCATATTGTAAATGTCAAATGCATTTGGAACAGAACCAGTCATAGCCTTCAGAACTCATAATGTGTTAAGTTTTTGCTCTCCTTTTTGACTCACAGCTTCATATTTTCTTCAGTTTCTGCCTCTCATCTTCGGCATCGTCTCCGTCGTCGTTTGGTTGCTTTTGCTGGCAGTTTTAGAGTGGCTCGTGCTCGAGTTGTTGGCAAACAGTCTGCTAGGGCAACTTCGCCACTTGAAATGCCAGAAAGTTGGGCCCCAAAAAGAGGCCAGCAAACTAATTATTTAGTTTCATTTTGGGGGCGCAAAAACGGAAGAACGCCAAATGCCAGCTTCAGCAAAATATCAATAAAAACTCCAATCGAGATCTATTTCAATTAACTTGTTAAAAAACTTTTTAATTAACGGCATTGCAGAGCAAAGAAACCATACAAACGCACACACACACACACACACACACACACACACAGAGAGAAATAACACACAAAAGTAGAAAAATGAGCAGACAGGAGGGCCAATAGAGACCTCTATATTTCCACTTTCTTTTGGCCAGTTAGTTAGTTTTTGCCAGCTCTTGAGTTCATGAATTTATTGCTGCGTCTAATTGGGCAACAACGAGCAGAAAAGAAAGAGAGCAAAAATGAAAGCAAAGAAACCAAAACGTACATATTGCCTGTGATATGTAAATGTTTATAAATCAAGTTGCGCCTCTTGTCTGTGACAAGTGGACGACGACTGTTTGGACACTTCAAATAAATAAATAAACAAGCGGCGGGGTTAACATGTTTATGCTGACCCCAATTGCTTTTCTCTCTCTCTCTCTCTCAGTGTGTGTGTGTGTAAATGGTTAGTTCCACTATTTCTCGGTATTTGCCACAATACATATTGGTATAGCATACATTTGTGCGCCGACCCTCATCAGCAGCATGCCACCCTAAAGCTGGCGTCTACCGTCCACCGTTCGTCCTTGTGACACCTTGTGATTTAAAAGCCGCACCACAAAAACCAAAGCCCATGGACTTGTCGGTGATTTATATAACCTAAGCTGATTTACTGCAAGGAAACCTATTAGCCGAGTGAGGTGACCCCAACAGAAAGGGAAATCAAATTGAGCAAGGGAAAGGGAAAACAAACTGACATTTTCTCAAGTGGTCTTTCGACAATTATATTGTATGTCTAGACTAGGGTCCAGAAACAACTAAAAAAGAAACTGTCAAAACTTGGCTCGTTCCTTCTTTATGTTCTTGTATGCAGTCCCAAAGTATATACCAAGGAGTTCAACTCCAATGTCCAGCATTGGGCAGTCAATGCCTTTCGAGTCTATTATAGAAATGACAAACGCAGCCAGTTTTTCTTTTCGAATCGAACTCTGGCGATGATTTTTTTTTTTAGTCGCTTGATAAATTGGGCCCAGCTCTAGGCTATTAATAAGATAAATGAGCGGCAATAAGTGACAACGACGACGATACGACAGCGACAGCGACAACGACGACAACGGCAAAGACGACGACAATGGCAATGTGCTGGTTCCTTTGCTACGCTTCCTTCCGCTGTACAATGCGGCGTATGCGTAATTACCATTTCATATGCATTAAGAGCTTCAATCACAATCACATGGCACGGCACGCCGCACCGCTCCATGGCGAGCATAAAGCGTTTAAGCAAGCATTTTCAAGGCTCCGGCTATGGCTATGGCTATGGCTATGGCTTCGGCTATGAGTTTGGGCTTCTCTCCCTTTTTGTCCCTATCTCACGGTCTCTCTCTTTCTCTCTCTGTTGCTCTGTTACTGGCAAATGCCAACGAAATGTCATTAAGCGCATTTGAAAAATCATCAACAATATAAACGCAAAAGCTTCGACAATGTCGCCTGCCTCAAAATGGATTTTATTGTAACCAGAGAGTGGTGAGTTAAGGGGCAGATGGAAGCCTGATGAGAAAATGAAGGCAAAAGAGCAGGGACAGTATAAAAAATGTAGCAACAAATTGAAATACGATCAATAATAATTATGATTGCGATACAGTGAATACACAGAATAATTGCGTTTCCATGCAATTGCTCAATTCCATAAGGAGCAGCTGCGCGAATCTACTCAACTCTATATATGTATAAAATAGATATATATATATATATACAGGACTGCTTACAATGGCACCGATTATCGAAATGTACTGAAAATTGAAGCTACCCATATAATTGCACTTGAATCGCGGTGAATGAGAATTGTTTGTTTTCCCCTTCTTAAATATTTTTCTGCACCTCAGCAAGAATATCTTATATGAAAATATTGAATTGATTCAAGTCAATTCCTAGATTAATGACCAACTAAAATATTTGTTTTATTTCCAAATTGTCCAAAGCATTTTGTTTTTTTACTTCTTTCTCCAATTACTTGGAAATGTTATACAATTTTACAGCTAAAAAGCGTCTAATTCACTTAAATTTTTTAAGTTTTTGAAATATTGAAAATTGCAAACTATAAGAGGCACAAGAAACAATTATTGATGCCCTTATCTACTTATCATGTTATTATCTTTAGGAAAACTCAAAGACAAGTCTTGATTTTTAATTCATTTACTGGATGTTGAACTAGAACAAGTCCATTTTATTTCGATAGCTGTTTTTAGATATTTTTATTCAAATATTCTAAAACATTGGAAAGAAAATCAAACCCACTTTCAATTCAATTTAATAATTATCAAGTAAACAAAACAATATAATTTATGAGATTTATTAGAAAATAAAAAAACCGCACAAAAGAATAAAATCAAATAGGCATAAATTTGATTAAAATATATTTTTATTTTCATTAAACAAATTATTGTTTATGACTTATTGTTTAAATTTTCATGACAATGAGTATTTGAAATTTGTTAGTTAAATATTTTTCTGTCAATTGAGTTTTATGGGGATTAGCATTTTTATTTTTTTCATTCCTGTCTTTTGTCAATATTTTCGGAGCGTGAAAATGCAATAATGTTGCCATTGTCCAGTTCAGTTGGCTCGTTTAAAAAAACATTAGCTCAAGCTCAAATCACAGTCATAAAGTAGGAAAAGTTTATGCTCACCCCAGAGTAGAGTTCCCATCCCCTTCTCTCTGGCTATCTGTGCTATGCTTTTGCTGTGGCCTTGGTTGTCTCAAGTAAATGGCATCCTTTGCTGACCACAAAATGTCTCCCAGTCCATTGTCCAGTTCGTCACAATGAAAATCCAATTTAATTTTACTGATTCTGCACTTTGGACAAATCGGAGTGGCCTGACCAAAATCTCATCGTTAAAGATGCGGCCGAATAAAACCACAAGCCCAACCGCAGCCAGACGACTACTGCACTTAACATTTGAGCGGGTGCGACCCATTGTAGGGCATCCAACCACTTCCCCATCCCCCACCCGCACCAGCAATTCGAATGAATTTCAGAAATGCCAAACCCATATCGCATTTCTCATATACATATAGATATACGGATATATCTGTGCACGTTGTGTAGAGTCAGATCAGTGGCAGGCACATCTAATTATTGTTTACCGTGCTTAAACGCCAGAAAAATTCAATTGGAATCAGAAGGAAAATGAGAATGAAAGACTGAAGGAAAGACACATACAGACACACACACACACACACACACGCGCGAGCAGAGTGAGAGAGAATAAAATGCGACGAAAATCGAATTTGCGTCCGGAAGTTGAGTTTCCTCTTCTTTTTTTTTTTATTTTTGGCCAGGCAACGGGCCAAGCAATCGGACCCAAATGTCAGGTTAGGGCAATGGCTATCGGACGACAGACAATGGGACAAACAGCACAAGGGACGGTAGGGAGGGAGAGCGGGGAGTTATGAGGGACAAGGGACGACAACAAATCCTCAAAGATTTTAGCTTAGCTAGCCCAAGGCAATAAGGAGCAAAAGAAGCGTAAGGAAAATGACACAGGCAAAGGTAGCAAAAATGGAACAGAGCAGACAACTGAGACCTCAATACGTATGTGTGTGTGTGTGTGTGTGACCTGAAGGGAAAACGGGAATGGAGATGGGAGGCCAGCTAAGAAAAGGCCAACTCGAGGTCTGCCAAGGTTAGGCCATGTCTTGGCCTGGTTCAGCCACGTCAAGCCAATGTGTATTTGACATTTGATTTCTCTGTTTCACTCTCTGTTTCCAATCTTCCTACCTTCCGCTCTCATTCCCTGCCTGCTTTTCATGCATTGTGATTTCATTACACCTCCGCCCCACCCCACTTCTCGTTGCTTTGAAATGTGAAATGCATTTGACCAAGGCAAAGTCATCCAATTATAAGAAAACACTGAAATGAACAGGCCAACAAGCTGTCAGCCAACATGATGATACATTTGCATTTGCAAATGCAAATTAAATTCCACTAAAGAAAAATGAAGCTAGAATGAATGGAAAGCGAGAGAGGGTCAGAAAGAGAGAGAGAGAGAATTAAAAAAAATAAAAAAAACATGCAAATGCTTATGGCCAACAGCTCGAAGTTGGCTTAATATTATATGCCAGCCGCAAGCCTCCTGCCTAACTGACTGCCGTTTCTCTCGCTTATCAACAACAATAACAACAACAACAACAACAACAAGAACAGGAGACAGGTCCGCCCCGTGCAGCCCCTTTTTTGGTGCTGCTGGCTCTGATTTGTGTGTCCACCTAAATTCAAGGCAAATATTTGCCTTATTAACATCGCGGACAGCTGATGGAGTGGCCGGGCCATTGCCGCACGCAATTTTCAACAACAGCAACAGCAGCAACATTTCCAAGAGCAACAATTTATGCTAATGCCTCGGCATTGGTGTTAATTCGAAATGACATTATTTAATGCCCAGCACACGCAAGACAAATCCACTTGGCAACTTTTGGAAAAGAAAGTGACTTTAATTAAACATGTGTTAAATACTTTTGCCTTGCATAATTGAATAAAGTTAGACAACAACAACATCAACAACAACAACATCGTCATCAAAACCAAGTGAACTTTCTGTTTGGTACCGAAAATTCACTCATTGCGCAATATGTGTGAAGAGCATGTGAAGTGGCTGAGTCACGTTTTATGAGTTTTACAGCATAGTGCAGAGTAAAAGCCATATCTATAGCTATGGCTATACATATAACTTAATCTATATCTATAACTATACATTTATATATGTAACTCTCTCTCTTTCTCTCATTCTCTGTATCTGCAATGTAATGGCAAACTGCAAGCCAAGTATAGCTCTAACTGCAATTTAATGCTTATATGGCAATTAAAAGGCCATCAAAATCAAGCATATCAAACAAAATTACAATGGCAAGATGAACATGAACGAAACGCACACACACGCACACACACACACATATAAGTACACCTGAGCACGGAAAAGTGTTTGCCTCTAAACTACATACAATATGAGATTACACGGCAGCAACCGGCAAAAGCAAAGCAAAAAGGAAAATCAAAAATTTTCATGTAATTTTACACGGCCGAAATTTGCATATTTATTAAATTTTCTGATTGAATTTGATAAACTTGAATAAGGGCAACCAACAGATAGAGCAAGAGTGAATCACAGAGAGAGAGAGAGAGCGAAAGAGAGAGGCACATTACAAAGGGACACCGAGTGGGCGTAAATGTGGGCATGGCCATGGTTATGGTGATTGTATTCCATACCTTGTTGTCATCGTTGTTGGCTTTTAAAATTCGCCACTTGCGGTTTCATTTCATGGCAAACAAATTAGCAAATTGCATAAATAAACAAACAAATATACACACATACATACAGATATATGCATTGATTTAGTTAGCCTGGATGACTAAATTGGTTGTTAAAGCGAATCTGTGTGAAATTAGTCATGCTAAATGCCCAAATGAATGAAATTCCATACAAGTTTCACATTTCAACGGAAGTCAATTCATCCATCTCTTTCGTTCTCTCTCTCTCTCTTTCTCTCTCTCTCTTTCCATCTTTATTTATCTGTCGTCATCGCATAATAAAAATTTCAAATATTTTTTCTGCAGAATTTACGACTTCTCGCAAAAGCGATAAGACAAATAGGAAAAAAAAACACCAACAAAAAAAAGGGGAAATACCCCAATAAAATTTCCACAAAGAAACTCCAATGGAGTATCTAATGAAAAGGAGATACAAAGAGATACTTTTATTTGACAAAATATTTTATGGAACCGCAATAAAAGATACAAAACTACAAACAATTTGATTATAATACACTGCAAGTGAAATTGGCATTCTATATTTGTTTCGACAAGAAACAATTCCATTGATATATCCTTGACTTTTATTTTTAATTATTTTTTTTCTAATTCTAAACTAAAACTGTGCTATAAATGAATATTTATCTACCTGTCTATCTCTGGAAAGGAATGGCGAAAATCTTATTCTGAGATAAACGAATCTGGAAAAGATTTTCGGCAACTTTTCAATAAAAAAATCAATCTTTTCGGCTTAGAAATTTTAATAATTTTTGAAGAATTTATTTTGCCAATATAATAATTTATCGAAGAATTTATTTTACTTGACCACTTCAAAGAATAGATTACAAGAGGTGTCCAAACCCACCGAACTCCTTTTTTAGATTTGTCGAAGATTATGTACAACATTTTTGTTATTTTCGTTTCAACTCAATTTACTCGTAATTTGTTTAAATAAGCATGCTTTTTTCTTGCACTTAATCAGAATTGATGACTAGTGCTAAAATATTTAAGCTCTTAGACCTGTAATGACAATTTCATTGGCCAACATTTCAAGGAAATAGGCAATAAGCACAATGTTAATATCATTCAATTTATGAAAAGTGTTGAATTTTCTCTCAATGTAATTTTGAAATATATGTATGTATGTGTAATTTTTATTATGAAATATTATAATTTAGTTTAGTTCATTTGAGACCAAATCTTATCTGCAACATTTTGTAACGAATCTTCTTCTGGCTGACTTGTTTTCTGTTTAGTTAGTTTACAAAACTTTCCCTTCCTTTTGCCTGCTCTCTGCTCTTGCCTTTTACATTCAGATTTATACCCAGCTCCAGCCCCAGCTCCCTTAAGTCAGTTTAGTCAGTTTGGTGGTAACTGACGTAGATATGACATTGATGTTGCATTCCCCAATTTCTTGCCCCTCACTTGGTTGATGTTGGTGTTGCTGTTGCTGTTAGTCAAGTCGGCACTTCAATTTGACAGTTTTATGAGCTTAAACGGCATTTTGGTTAATGTAGCAATCACGTGGCCACGCCCACACAGCATCTTCACATTCATTTTCAATGCCTTAAAGTGTCAATTACCAATACAATCAGACAGATCACGCCGGGGTGTGAGTGTGTGTAGTGTGTGTAGTGTATGTGTGAGGCATAAATAAATTATAAATTGCTTAGAGGCAACAACAAGAGCAATTGGTCTATTTACTTTTTATTTGTTGTGGATGTTTGTCGTTGATTTTGTGCTTCCCTTTTCGTTGCCTCCAGCCCTGTACCCTGCCCCCCTTGCCGGTTGTTGCCTTTGGTGTTGGTGTTGCCACTGCTGCTCTTGCTGTTTGCCGATATCGGGGCAGTGAAAGAAAGAGAAAGTGCCTGAAGCCAGTTTTTTGGTATTTTTTTCTTTCTTTCTTTCTCGAATTGTTGTCGATATATATGTATATGTATGTATGTATGTGTATGAGTGTGTGTCGTGTTGTGTGTGATGAGGCTCGGTTTGTCTCAGGCGGCAAAAGAATGTCAATTTCTGGCCATAATGTGCCTCAGACTTTTGCTTTTCTTTGAAGCTGTAAAACAAGACTTGTACACACACACACACACACACACACATACTGTGAATACGTTTTCAGCTTTCCCTTCCTGTGCGAGAGTCGCCACTTGGCTTCCCTCCCCTCCCTCCTCCTCCTCCTTCTCCACTCACCATTGTATATATTCTGTTTTTTTTTTTTTTTTTGTCATCGATAGGCTTTGTTTTGTTGAATTTTATTGGTTATTGGCCCCCATCGAACAAAGCTTGAAAGTAAAATTAGGCATAAACAGCTCATATGATTTGTATCTTTAAAATCCCATTATCTGATTATGATGATGATGATGATGATGATGATGATGATCACTGACAGCGTTTTCTTTTTTTTTTTTTTTTTGGCAGAACCAAAAATTCATTATGCATATCATTGAAACGACATGAAACTTCTGTTGCTGCTGCTGTAACGGACTTTCGCTAATTGAAAGACAAACTTGAGTTCGACTTTGAGTTCCAATTTGAGTTCTCTCTGCATATTCATTGCAATGTGACACAATTAAGACAAGCGGCAGGTAGACACAGCCGAAGACGCGTTTCAGGTTTTGCCCAGCCCAAAAGAAAATAATTCTAGAATTCAATGTTTAACAACGACAAGCGGCATACCCATTTATTCATAAAATATTGCAAATGATTAAAAGAAATTATTTTTAATTATATGGCATTATAGAGAAATGCCAGGGATTTACCCTTTTTTAATATCCTCTGGCAATTACTTTTGTAGATGTTAATTGATGTATTTCATTTCTTGTTTTTGATAACAAACAATTGGGAAATATTTAATATTTTACTCTTTTTCCTTTGGAATACAAAATTCAATTTGTTTAATAAATTTAACTAGCTAAAAATGTTGTTAAATACTTTAACAAGTTAAACTATTACATTTGCTTTGTCAATGCATGGTATAAACTCGCCTCTACTTACGATTTCACAGGGTATAACAAAACTCTTAAGTCAACGACGCGCACTTCAAGTTACAAATTTAGAAAACTTTTTGAGGGCACTTTCATTTACCATTTTGTTGGCGTTGCTGTTGTTGTTCGGTTTGGTTTGGTTTTTGTTTTTTTTTTTTTTGGTTTTTCGTTTTTTTTTTTTTTTTTGGTTTCGCCGGTATTGAAATTGCTTTGCTTGTCTTGGCTTTCGTTCGATGGATGCGTCGCTTATTGAATGCGAAATGAGCGTCAGCGTTCAACAAAGGCAAACACACACAGGAACTTGGAAGAGGCCACAGAGTCATAGAGTCTTAACGGTCAAGAGAGTTGCCATTGTGGCATGTACGTGAATGAATTCATAAAAAAAAATATAACACAGTCAACAACAACAACAGAGACAAGAGCAACATCGGCAGCAACGGCAGCAGCAGCAATAGTACATAGAGTAACAACAGCAATTTCAGATCAGGGCAGTATGAAAAATTGAATGTAATGTGCAAATGAAATTCAACAGCAACAACAACAGCAATAACAACAACGTCAAATTCAAATCGCAGCCAAAATCCGCATTGCCAACTGGCCGACAACAACATCAGCAGCAATTTTTTTCTTCTGTTTGGCATTTTTCGTGGCTTCTGGCATAAGTATTTTCATTTTAAACAAAATGAAATTGCCCGCACGCATTTGGCATATAATTAGACAATGACAGCAACAACAACAACAACAATATTAACGGACAACTATAAGCTGCTTTTGAAAATCGATTAGTTGACAAACCACATGCAATTGCCAAGAGGGTAAGGGTACGGAAAAGGCAAATGATTGGCCAGTTTGAGGAAGGTGCTGGAAGAGATGCGTGTTTTTGGGGGGTGGGGATGGAGGTGGGGTAAAGGGGAATACTCTCTCATTTTATTGACAGTTGGCGCGTGTGAAAAGCTACCAACTCCTCCTTGCGTCTTCACCCAAGATTGTCTTACGTCTACAACTTATCCTGGTTGAAAATGTATCTGCTTGCCTCGTTTATTCCAAGCACACAGAAACGCTTTCATGCATAATCTCACCTACAACTACAAGAGTAACAAACAACAACCACAAAAACAACACACGTGTAACTGAGAAATGTTGTTGTTGGCGTTTTTTTTTTTTTTTTGTTTTTCTTCCTCCTTTTCCTTTCCTTTCACCCCCAAAACTCTGTGGGCGATATTGACTTGGCACGAAAAACGTTGATAATAAAATAATTTCTTACCTTTAATTGTCTGCCTTAAATGTTGTATGACAGAGCCAATAATGACGATGATGATGATGATAAGAATGAGGATGACAAGAAGGGAGCTGTGGAAGGGCAAATCAATTTGAATTGTAATTAGATTGGTTTAATGAGCAACGAAGCAACAATAATGAGCTTTAAATGAGCAATGGAACTTATATGAGATTTATAAAATGATAATGATTTTGAGCAATTAAACATGAAATTTAAGGATATGATATGTGTAAGTTTGAAGTAAAAGTTAATCTATTTGACTCTCAAGTTGATATTAGCCCTATCAGTTTCAGGCTTATTGCGTTTGTAATCAGATGGAATGATGGAGAGAAAGAATCAGAAGGGATAAGCGGCTCAAGAGGATTGGAGGACTTACTTATGAGAAGTCAAACAATCTTAGACCACATTTTTAAAATCAATTTATATTGACACAAACTCACAAGTACCGTTCCATTTAAACATAAAAAAAAATTTAAACTATACCTGAAACTTAAAGACTTGAATTCGAATAAGAATTAAACTGAGCCAAATCTGACAAGTTTATATTATTTTAGTCAATAAAAACTTTAACCAAAGTATCATCCTTATAGACAAAGCATTTAGTTTAGTCAATAATACAATTCACTGTTTTTTTTTTAAGCATAATCCTTGTCTGAATTATTCTCCTCTTTCAATGATTGTTTTTGCTTTGGTTAATGATTAATTGGTTCACTCAACTTTAGAGTAAGCATAAGTTGAAATAAACAAATGCCAGACAATTGATTGAACTTGTTATTGGCAATGCAAATGTTTTGCTTTTGCCCGGCCAATTGTGAAAGTGTATATAAATTGCAAAATTATTAGATGATACTGCAAACTAATGAAGAGACAAACTTCAAGTGAGAGAGAAAAGAAGAAATTATCAATGTAAAGTTCAGATATAGTGTAAGAATTAAAAAAATGTTAGACCTCAAAGTGGCTACAAACAAAAGTAAAGTTTACGACTTTAATTTTGCTTTAATTTAATCATTGAGTTGTTTATTCATTGAACTGTTCAGATTTTTCTAATCTCAATTAGATGAGTGTAAGAATTGCGCAAAAGATTTTAGTTGAAAAATTAAACCAAAGCCACAAACATGGCAAATTAATATACCGGAAAAACTAATTTTCCTAGCCCTATTTCTATCTCTCCATGCCTCTTTCTCTCTCTCTCTGTCTTTCCGTCAGTAAGTTTGAGTGCGAAAGTTGGAGCAAAAATTAATTAGTCAAATGGTGTGTTACCTTCCCTTGATACGGCTTGTTGATTTGTTTATGAAATTATTTATAAAGACAACAATGAGGAGAGTGAAACAAAGTTTAAATATTTTAGTTTTTGCTCAGTTTTAGTTAGTTTTGCCACCTGAGTTAGGCACCTCTCTTTCTCTTCTTGGCATTCCTGTTTGGCTTGGCAAATGTCAAAGTGTATTAAGCCATTAAAATGTTAAATTATATGGTTTTTGACCCTGGTAAAAACCCTTTGCCGTCTCTCTTGTTTTCTCTTTCTCTCTTTCTTACTCCTCTCATCTGTGTGCTTAGCTCTTTTGGTCTTTTGCTTGGACGCTTCAAAATAGTTAAAGTTTTTCCAAGCGAAAATTTTGTTGCCTTGAATGAAAGTTTTCTATTTGTTGTTGTTGCCAATTGCCATTGTTTTTGTTGTTGTTACTGACTTACATTGAGTGAAGAGCACTACATTGTTTTTGTTTTTGTTGTTGTTGTTTTTTTCGGCACATTACATAAAATTTCGTAACATTCTGCGGCATTGCAAAAGTATCTAAGCGTCTGCTGAGTTAGTTTCTGTTCAGTCAGTCAGTCAGTCTGTCTTTAGTCTCTGGTCACTGGTCTGCGCTTTTCGCTTTAATTTTTTTTTTTTCTTTGGCATTGCGTTGAAGTTTTATTTTGAAGTTGAGAAAACTCCACTGACCTGTTAACTGAAATGCGTTTACCGAGACTTGCTTACAACTGGCCTCCAATAACAACAGCAACAACAACAATAACAACAACAACAACAAGTTGCGAAGAAAGTTATAGACAGGCACAGCAAGACAACGATGATGGCTTGCTCTTGGCTACAGTAAAAACAACTTTTGCCCAACTGCTATAGCAAGCAGAAGATACAGATATTGAAACGAGTAGAACACGTTTTACTGTTGGAATCGCTGCCCAAAGCTCTCACAGAGATGTCCACGTTGCAGTCGGCTCAGTTGGCGTCAATGATTTTCACACACACAGTCATATTGTGTGTGTGTGTGGGAAAGCGTTGACTTTGAGTCAGTCCACTGACTGACAATTTTCCTTGTCCCGGACATTGAAAATGAAATGCAAGTCAAGTTAATTACATTACCAACTTGTCATTGATGAATTTTTTCTATATCTTTCTTTTTCTAGCTTCTGCTATATGAGGTTTTTTCATATAATATATATACATACATATATATGTACATATATATATCTTTTGTTGTTGATTTTTTTTTTTTTTTTTTGACTATTTGCGATTTCACTTTGATGTGTGTTGTGATGTGTGTATGGTTGTTTTTGCCTGCTCAGAGCCCAGAAATTAGCACTAGAGAGGAACGCGCGAAAAAAAATGAAATTAAAAGAAGAAAGAAAAGAAGCAAACAAAATGCTCATCAATAAAAGTCGCACATAATTTTCTATATGCATAATATATAAGTATACATACATACAGAGATATATAAATATATAAATTTATCATTGTAAAAAAATGCCGATCATTGTCATAGTCCCATTTATGGCTCGGAATGAGGTTAGGGTGCGACTGCTATATAGGAAGCAAATTATTAATATTGGGAACATAAACCAACAACAGTTCATATAATCGCATATAATTTCTAACGGACTTCCAACTACCTACGTCACATACAACTCAGTAATAGTTTTCGATTAGAGGCAAACAATATTTTATTTAGTTTTTTTGGCCATCGTATTTTTTAAATGTTCCAAGACTTTTTTTAGTTCATAAATACTCAATCTGTCCCTGTAGGCGTAGCCGATTTATATTCACTAAAACTTGTAATCTTGTTATCCAATCTTTTTAAAATTTGGAGATATGATGTATTATATTAAACACAATCTCAATACTTAATTTGATAAATATCATTCAACTCTTTCGTCATGTATAATTTATCTCACAAAGGCAATTAAAGTCTTAAATACTAAAAAGGAAAGTAAGAAGAAAGCGCTCCATTGCATCCTCGTCAAAATTTGTATGGCAATATATATACAAAGGTCTTTTGATACTTTAATACGGTATTGGTCGTGACCAAGTAACCATTATTATTATTGCCTTGGAGTTATTTAGATTTTGCCTTTTTGTACTTTTTCCTACACTTTGGAGTAGCTTGAGGTCTTTAATATATTTCTTTATTTAAGTTCATCCATATTCAGGACCTATGAAAAAAGAGCAAAATTTTTTTGAAATTGCTAAACAAATGTCTGAGTTGAGTAATTGTGAAAGGATTGTTATCTCTGAATAAGATTTTTGATTAGGATGACCTACACATTGCATTTTCCTTTTATTAACGTGAAATTAATGTTTGCCATTATTAAATTGTTAAATTCTATTAAACTATTTTGGGATTTCGGTGCGAGAGGTAAACGGTTAAATTTAGTCCACGGTTGGAAACACAAATCAGGGTAAATAAACGGATTTAAATTAATAGATCGACTGTGAAAAATAAAATAAATTATATCTGATGTATTAAATTGATTCTCAATCTTTTAGGTAGATACATTTTTCTTGAAGTGTATTTCTTAAGTTAATTTGATCATTGTTGGTAAATAATTTAACAATGTTGGCCCAACTAATTTGATGAGAATAGTGTGAGTGGAACTTAAGCAACGTTGTTCTGTATGTCGAAATAGCTTTCTGCCCAATTGGACTGGGCAGGTTTCCACTAGATTATCATAGCTGGCTGTCAGCGGCATCGACGCCGTTTGACGCCGAGCCGTTAACTGTAATAGCTTAGCCGTTTATTGTGCCAAATACTTTCCCATAGGAACCGCCCAATGAGCATGCTCGAAAATTAATTGAAAATCAAGTTGAGAGAGCCTCTCTTCGACAGTTTCGTGGTCGAAGAAAGCAATGTAAATGAAATGCTGTTGGGGCGGACTGGTCCCAACTGGCCTCGCCTCACTTCGCCTGGCCTGGCCTGGGTTGGCCTGGTCATGATCGTGATCGTAGTTTGTCGTCGCCGTCGTCGTGGTCTTGGTCTGAATGTGAGTAAGTTTGTAAGCTTTGGACGGGGGGATCTCTATGGGGCTAACACGTACGTACAACTCTGTTGGTAACTGAAGACAAACAGCTACGATCAGTTGCAGACGGTCAGTCGTGCGAGACAGTTGTGTGCGCGGCGGTGTGAAAATATTCAACAAGAAACCAAAGCTCGACCACAAAAAATCACCATCAAGCAAACAATAACCAAATCGACCAACTAACCGACCAAACAAATTCAACTGAACAACCAACAAGAATTCCATAAAACGAAAACTCTCAATTCGTATCCAGAAGCACAGAAAAACAGGTAAAAACTACAACAACAGCAACAACAAAAACACAAACATGATGATGATGATGACGATGATGACAGTAAACAGCAACAATAACAACAACAACAACAACAACAACAACGAACGAAAAAAGAAAGTCTCTGCCTGCCCCAAAGAATCGTATTTGGGGGGGCCTAAAAACCACACAAGAAAAGCTCAAGCAACGACAGTCTTTCACGGCAGCTCGAAGAGTGAGCAACGGTTAAATTAATCTACATATATATACATAATATATATATAGTTGATAGTTAATATCGGTTAATACTATTATTGTGTGTGACAGTGAGCGACTGTTTCGAATACAATTTCAAAAAAATTAAACAATTATTCAATTGTTTAAAGGTTAGAAGAATTCTTGGATAAAATATAGCCTTTAAGCTAAGGCAAAGGCAAAGGATTATCAAATGCTCTGACTCTCTCTCTGTCTCTTTCTCTCTGGCTTTATCTTCTTTATCGTTCTCTCACTCAGTGTGTGTGTGTGTGTGTGTTGCTTTTATTTTCATATCTAAGTGTAGGTGTCTGTGTGCGAGTGTGTGTGTGTGTTTTTTTTTTTGGTTTTTTTTTTTTTTTGTTATTTTTTGTATTATTTTGTGTAAATCTAAAATTTTCGATGGCGCCATGCAAAGTTCTATCAGGATTAAAAACTCAAATTCGAAGGAGCCTTGACCAGTGTCTTTGGAGCAAGAACTTTTAATTGATTTCCAGCAGCAGTAACAACAACAAGAACAATAACAATAAGAAAGGAACAAAAACGAAAAAAAAAAAAATCAACAAAAGCCTTGTACACGGACTCCAACTTTGAGACTTTGACTTGGACTCGGTCTTGGACTTGGAAAAGTAGTTGCACAAGTGCGAGTTGTAGTCGGACTTGGATTCCATTTTTTGGTCATAAATTGTAGCTGCTGCAATTTAGAGGCAGTATACCACCGCTCATCGCCCCGGTCTAAGAACCCCTATCAACCTGCTAACGGTTTCTTCTTTACCATATTTTTTTTTATGTGCTCTATTTTCACATGTGTGTTTGTTTGTGTGTGTGAGTGTGTATATGTTGTGTTTTGGGCCGATGCTGCTGCGGTCAGCAAACCAAACTCAAACTCAAACCCAAAACGAAACCAAACCAAACCAAACCAAGTTGAGTAATCTCTCATGCCTCTCAGGTTTCTTCTTCCACTGGCAAACTGACCTACATATGAACGGACGGCGACTCGAAGCAGTTAATTTAAGTGTTTCCTGGCCAACAGCATCAGTTCTTCTTCCTTCTTCTTCTTTAAGTTATAGTTTACGCTGTTTACACTGCCCTGCACTTTGCTGCCAAAACAAAACATGCTCAAGTGTTGCATGGTGGGTTGGGGGCCAAATGGGTGGGATCTGTTGTGGCACTTGCAACCAGTAGTCCAGCAAGGACAAGCTATTAACAGAGAAATATTCTACAACATCATTGTACGTTGATGATGTTTTTGCTGTTGTTGGCTGGCGAAATTTGAGTGGCCATTCCACCCCCCGCCATCCAGTGGCCACTTGTGCCTCATATATGTATATGTATATGTATATGTATTTGTAGTAACTGCCCATCTCTCTAATTCATTTTGTACACACACTTCAACAGTTTTCTTGCTTTCTGTGTGCCTTTTTTTTATATTTTTGTCTAAGTAGTTAGTTCATGACACGAAATGGAAAAGTTTATGCAACTTGCCTCGGTCGCAGATTCTCTCTCAAGCCCTCCGTCACCCTTCGAAAAAAGAAAAATGAAAAAAAGCTTTGACTAGACCATGTCCATTACTCCTTTTGCCCGTTGAGAAAGCTTGGCAAAAAGAAATGTACCAGCAGGTGGCGCTGACGCGACGATAACAGCCCCAATTCGGTCGACGTGCACATGCAAAAAAGACAAAAAACAAAAAAAAAAAAATAACATACACATAAACTTACGCCACGTTGAGTAAGAGCAATAGAGAACAATAGGCAGCAGTACAGTGAAGACTCTTTTGTGATCCTTCTGGCAAGAATAGAAACGGAAAAAAACCAACAAACATTCATTCACATCGATTTCTAAATGCATTTGTTTAAAAGCAAATCCTTATTTTGATCTCCTTATAATCGTATCATTAAAAACTTTACTGTAAGCCAAAATAGAGAATAAAAAGTAAGAAGTGGTACAGTGGGTGGTGCAATGGCTGAAGGAGCATAGGGCAATTCATGCGTCACGTGTAAAGCTTACTTTTTCTTCTCTTGCTACTTTACGTTTTTCTTTTTTTTTTTTTTTGGCATTGTCTTGGAAAATTAACTGCAACAGCAGCAGCAGGCAACCTTGCCACCCAACAACAACAACCTTATGAAACATATGAGGCAAGTAGTTTAAACAAAGAAAGGATAAAGAAAATTGGGCGTTTATAAAGGGCTGGTGGGTAGGTAGGGTGGGGGAACAGACAAACCGACAGAGAGACAGAGAGAGACAGATATGCAAATCCTGTCTACGCGTGGCCTTTTGTGCGGCTTGCATATTTATTGATATGACGCTGATATGACAATGCAGAGATAGAAGAACGAACATGCCACACTAGAGCCAGGAGTACAAGGAGCACTAGGAACACTCGCAGCACTAGAAGATGATGTTTCCCAGGGCAACCAACGTGTGCCAGAGGCGTATAGGAGGAGAAGACATTGCCTTCAATAATCTACACACACGTCTCTTTTGGCTGGAATGTGGGGGAGGGTGGGTTTAAGTAATTTTTACTCTCTCTGTGTGTGTGTGTGTGTGTGTGTGTGTGTCATGCAAGTGCACAAGCAAACACTTAGTGTTCTTTTACCCCCTAACTGACTGGGTAACTTTGGCTTGTATCTTCAGACCATCGCTTCTTCTTACTTCATCTAAGCATCACGCACATGAATATTAATGTAAAATGCACACACGGTTAGCTGCGTTTTTCTATGAGGGCATTAAAATATAGTGAGAGCAACGTTCCATATGAGTTAGTGCCTACAATAGAGCAACAGGAATCGGTAGAAAGATGTTTGCTTGGGTTTGGTTGGGTTTGGGTGGGAGGAAGATCCAACAACTTGAAAGCTTCTCTTTTGCTTGTCAGAAGTTTTGCATTTGCTTCTGCTTTTGCCTTTTGCATTGTTTTTGTTGTTGTTGTGGCATGACGCGTGAAAAGTTTCAAGTTAGGTGAGAAAAAGTGGCAAATGAATTGAGAGGCACACAACAATAGAGAGAGAGAGAGAGAGGGGGAGAGAGAGAGAGTGGGGGAGAGACAATGGCAAGCATGATAGACAGACAGTAGTGCAAAATAAATGCAATTTTCACAAAACTTCAATAAGCTGCAAAAAACAGAAAAAAAAAGACATCAACGCCGTCTAAGCCATACGCTTCTCTACACTTCAGTCCATATTAGTTGCCTCAGAGTATGAGGCATTGGCAGGTTACCAGGGAATAGGGGCCAGGTGATATGTCATCTCTTCATCTCCTGTTTTTAAGTGCCACACCCTGCTGCCGGCTCTGCACTGCGGTGCCCTTCCCTGCCCTACATAGTCAGGCATTCGCCTTGAGCATCAGTTTTTAATAAACGCGCTCAAGAGAGCAAGCTTCTCTACTGTTGTAAAACTTTTAATTAAGTAGAGCTGGAGCCAAGCTCTCGTCGTTGTGAAAGAATCTACATGGTAACCGCAGCAGCATCAACATTCACTTCACATACACACAGACATTTGGACGCCATAAAATATAACGTCTTGGGGCCTGGCTTATCACATACTTGCTATCGGCCAAGCCCTAAATGAAAATAAAAAAAAAAATAAAAAAACACAGAAATAAGAAAACGAGACGAGAATCCCGGCAAGCATTCCATGGAGCAATGAAGCAAATGGGGAATTGGAGCTGCAGTTGGCCAGTAGGTCACTGGGTTTTCACTTTATGCTTTATGGCCGCCGCAATCGTTGGCTTATCAGCTCTGAACTCGATTTTTTTTGTTTTTGAAAAACGTTTTACTCATTTTTCAATAAGCAACCATAAACAAGCCATACTTGCAGCAGCAGCAGCAGCAGCAACAGCAACAAATCTGTGTGGCAACGGCAACATTAGCTACAAACAAGTTTTCTCGACGCGTCGATGTTGACGTCAGCGTCGCTTTCACTTGGGGCGCCGCTAAGGCCGCAGTAGCCGCACTTGACACTGCGACAATAACAACAAACCACAGCAGCAACAACCAACAAGCAACAGCAACAACGAACAGCAACAGCAACAATTGCTGCGGTTGTTTGTTATAGCCGTTGGCTGTTGGTCATGCTGATTGTCATGCCTAAAGAGCCAACAGCAATTCATAGTAAAATCCACTTGCAATCGAGTCGAATTGCTATTTACCCTCGGATGTCTTTTCAAAAAAATAATTTCCCAATTAAAGGCAAATTCAAAACGAGTCAATTATATTGCAATATCGAACCAAAAGACTTGGTAAATGTTAAGATGATGGGAAAATTGTAATTGTCCATTGCAATTCGCGGGGTAGCCTAAGTTGCCTTCTGTTGTTGCTGCCTGTTACCTGACAATGGTTGGTGGCGGAGGCGCCTGAAGCTGTCCAAAAGGCGTTGTTAGTTGCTCTGTGTGTGTGTCAAGTGCCAACAAATGGACATGTGGACTTGGTCTTGGACATAGGCATGGGACACGAACATGTATATGGTCATGGCACCGGCGGCAACTTTGAGAAGCAACTCAAAAACATGTTTACACTCGCATTTACTCACTCACACTCATGCAATCAAGTCTTGAAGCACTTTGTCTGCTTTCTTTGCTTTTGTATTGACCAACTAGATGACTGGAAAGACTGAAAGACAGAAGACTACGCTCTTCGTGTGTGTTTGTGTTCAATCAATATGTAATTTGCAAGCCATGAAAAAGAAAGTGTTGCACACACAAACAAAACGAATTGAGGTCAACCGCAAAAGTAAAAGTTCTGTCAAATTGCAGATATTTTGAAAAATTTATATATATCAATATATCTCTATACTAACTGGTTTTCTTTTCTTCTTTATCTTGTTCGTCTTATTGCAGTAACGAAATAAAAATGAAATTCGTAATATTGCTATGCGTATTGAGTGCGCTTTTGCTGCAAATTGAGGCTTCCCCTGTACAAATGTTGGCGAGAAGCGAACGGGCTGTATCCCGCCAGCAAGCAGCTAGCAATGATGTGGCCCCAGCAGCGGCACCGGCCGCCGATGATGATGACGACGATGACGATGAGGACGATGATGATGATGAGCCGGATCTAGGGGATTTAGTCGACGATGATGATGGTAAATAGAAAAATTGCAAAAATCTAAAACAAAAAAATAAAAGCACCAACAGCACCAAATGCAATGAGCACCAAGTAAACCACTTAGCCAACCACAATTGAGCCACTATGTAGCCACCAACCACGATCACCAACCAACCACCAATGTCACCTGAGAGCAACTATAAATTGAAAGCACGGGGCGCTATAAATGCGATGCGATACAATATGAAACGACCAGATATTGATCATTAATATGAAATTTTTTTGTATTTTCCTTCCCCTTTTTTGCCCCCATCCCCCCGTGTTTTTGGGTAACAAAGTTCTTTTGATTTCGGGCCTTTCAGATGATGATGAAGAGGAAGAGGAAGACGACGATGAGGAGGAAGACGATACACCCCAGGGTCAAGCGGCGCCAGGTGCCACAGCCAGCGATGATGATGACGATGAGGAGGACGATGATGATGATGATTATTTGGATAGATTGTTCGATGATATTTTGGGAGGTAAGACTAAAACAAAAAAAAAAATAAACAAAAAAATAAGAAGGAACTCAGGGAAGATGGACAAAAAATCTCACTTTCTCTCTCGCTTTTATGTTTCTGTGTTTGTGAAATTTCCAACATCCAGATGATGATGATGAGGACGATGATGATGAAGCCGTTCCAGCTGCCAGTGCTGCACAACAGACAGTTGCCGCTGCTCCAGCCCAGAATGCTGATGACATTGCTCCGGCCGTTTCCTCATCGGTAAGCTCTGGAGTTTCCGATGCCGTCGATTTGCCCAATGAAAGTGGTAATGCTGTCGAGCCAGAGGCATCGGGCAATGCGGTTGATCAATTGCTATCATCACCGGCAGCAGCAGCATCCCCAGCACAGGCAGCAGCAACATCGGCCGGCAGCAGCAACAGCAATAACAACGAAGGTGAACAAAATGTTTTTTACGATGAAGATGCACTTTTAGATGGTATTAGTGGTGGCACAACTAGTTTAAGTAGCACCAACAATGCAATTGACAACGAACAGCAAAAACTAAACATACAACAACAGCTACAAAAATTACAACAACAGCAACAACAACAACAACAACATGAAACACAGCCAAGCATAATCAATCAAGCATCATCACAACAACAACAACAACAACAACAACAGCTTACAAAAATCACAACGGCAACAGCCACTAAGAACACATTAACAACAACAAATAATATTAATAATAATAACAATAACAATTTAGTTGTCAGTCAAGCAACAGCAGCAACTTTGGGTCAGCCGGTGGGAGCGCTGGGCGTGGCCCTGCCTCCGGCTGGGGCTGGTTCTGGTTTAGTTACTGCTGCAGTGGCCACTGATAACACCGACAGCAATAGTAATAATAATAATGACAACGACGACGAAGACGATGACGACTATGATGATGATGATGATGATGATGATGAAGATGATGATGATATTGATGATGGGGTCGATGAAATTGATGAAATTGCAGGTCTAACTGGTGATGACGATGAGGAGGCTGACGATGATGACGATGACGATGATGATGATATTATTGGAGACGATGTCATCGAGGCCAGACGTGAAGCACGTGAGTCCAAGTCAACAACAGCAACAAAAACAGCCAAAGCCAAAAAATCAACAAGTGCTGCCAAGAAGACCAAAAAAGAGCTCAAGCATTAAGCAAAACTAAACAACAACAAACAAAAAAACAACAACACTTTAAAGACAGGGACCCAACAACTACAAATGACTAAAACAACAACAACAACATTAACTGACAATTGAAAGAAGCAAAAAGGCAAATGCTTAACCTAAGCAAACAACTCCATTTTTTTTTTGGGGTAGGCAACAACGGACAATGCAACAAAGCAATAAACATACACACACACAAACAACAAAAAAAATCTTCATTGCCTGCACCGACAACTATTCCAGTCCCCCCGCCCCACTCTTCCTTCTCACTTCACCAATACACACAAGAAAAGAAAAAAAATGAGAGCAACTTATTTCTAATTTATTTATTTATTTATTTTTTGAAAAAAAAAAACAAAACGTTTTAGTATAAACAAAAACAAAATATTGAATATTGAATATTTAAGTAAATATTTTTACATATCTATCGAAATGAGAGATGATTCAGAGTTTGGTGCTAGTCAAACTATCTGCAAAATGACAAAACAAAAGGAAAAAAAAAAAAAAAACAAAACGTTAAATTTCTGCACGCATGCCGAGCACAAATCACACAACCCTTCTGCCGCCCCCCAAACCCCCTCTCACCGAACGCACACAAAATATTCACGCAGAATGTTTAAGTTTTACTGCAATTTGTTTTCAAGTTGATTGAAGCACGGACGAATACACATACGCACAGAGTTTCCCCAAACCCCTTTCCTCCTACTCATCACCAATTGACAATTACAACGGCAACTGCAACAATTACTTGTTTTTTTTTTACCACAACAACAACAACAACAATAACAGCAACAACAACAAACAAAATATAATGCCGAAGCACAAATTGGTTGATTTCAATCATAAAGAAATATGAAGAGGATGTGGAAGAAGTGGCAGATGAGAAAGTTGGAGACGCCTTGCAGTATGCAACACAAAAATTTCAAGTGAAATATTAAGCTAACATTTTGGCATCATTTTGGTTGTTGCTTTACTGTAGCGGCACACTCCAGCACACGGCACACACACACACACACACACACACACTCACAAACCTACAAATAGCTAAATTAATTTAAACAACAAAAAAAAAAAACAAAAACAAATGAGAGAAATGTTCACTTAGTGTAATTTATTTATTTTAATTTTAATTCCTTGATGTTTTTTTCATGTTGTTCTTATCTTATTTATTTCCTTCATTTACTTTGTAATTAATTATCAGAAATAATTATCATTTATATATATATATATATATACGTATATATATGTGTGTAATATTCAATGCATATAATACATATTTTTTGTAGCGCATTCCAAAGCTCTATATCTATCTCACTTTACCTATGTACTTCCATCTCTGTTGCTCATTCACTCACTTAAAAACCTACACACATACACACACACACACACACTCACTTGCTCTCTTTCTCTCTATCTCTCTTTCTCTTGCTTTCGTACATTTTGGCTTACAATTTTGTAAAATTGTAATTTTTTTTAATTTGGTTTTAATTTACACTTGACTTTTTTTATTTTTGGTTTCAATTCTTCTTCTTCGTCTAAGTTTATACTTTCCGTTTCAAAAAAAAAAAAAAAAAAACAAAATATTATAAAAAATAATTCTTTCCAAAAAACGTAAATAACGCTTTACAAAATTTCCGACGAAGAACTGTAAATTCGTACAAATTGTAGCTAAAAGTTGAACGCTTGAAAGAAAGGCAGAAAGAAAAGCATTTATCCTCTAAACTTCCTTAAGAAAACAGAAAAGAAAAACAACAAAAACAACCACAACAACAAAAGCAAAAAGTGTGGCATAATTAATACTCCCGCAAATTTTTTTTTTTTTTTTTGCAAAAGAATTGTTTGTTTTTTTTTGCGTTTTAGGTCATTTACTTGGTAATATATTATTTATTTATTTATTTATTTATTATTTATTGTAAAAAAAAAACAAAACACAACAACAAAAAACGACAGCAGCAACAAAGAGAATCCACACAGAAAGAACAAAGAAAACAAAATATATGACAGAAAAAACAAAAACTAAACAAAAAAAAAATAATTACAGAAAATTTTGATTAAATAAATTTTTTTTTAATGATAATTTGTGTACAACTTTTTGACAAATTCAATTAAAAATAACAAATGAATTTTGTGTTTTATTTAAACGAATGAAAAAAATATCCATAGCATACTTTCAAGCGTCACTTATGGTACATATACGGTTAAATGGCATATCTCTCTCTCTCTCTCTCTCTCTCTCTCTCTTTGTGTCTCTATCTAACTGTGATTATCTTTCTGTCAATCTCACTCGCTACTCATCATTAGCAGCATATTCTCCAACACTCTCTCCATCTCTTTGTCCATCACTCTTTATACACTCAATCTCTATCTCTATCTCTTTTTTATTCTCTCTCTGCTTCTTTTTCTGTTAGTGTAAGTTCCCATGTTAGCTATCTTTTCTAGTTATATCATCAGCATCATCGAACTTCTCTGCTTGGCTGTCGGGAACTGTAACATTTGCCGTAATTAGCTGGCCATTGGTTCCTCATACTGCACTCCTTTGTGCACCTACACACACACACATACACACACACATAACAAATACACCCACATACAACGATATAATTATATATTCAACCCACGCCCTTTTGGCATGCCAAAGAAAATTATAAAATGTCAATTAAATTTTCAAAATGTTCTCTCAATTAACTTGTTGAGTAGGGCAAACCTACACACAACCTTGTTAACCATCCTCCTGAATTATTTTCTCCTATTAATAGCAAAGTTAATATAAATCACTTCATATGCTAAATCATATACATGTACTAACAGGTCGAAAGAGGTTGACTCTCAGTTATGTTCTTCTTATAAATAAAAATTTGTTTGTAGTTGGCGTTTGCTTAGATTGTAGAATTTTTAAACACTTACTAAATTTACTAGCTTTAAATAATATGCTTGTTGTGAGCCTCAAATAGATTTTCATACACATATATTTACACATAGTAGATATATTTATATAGGTACACTGTAGACATATATAATGCATGAATGGGGATTCTATTTACATATTTAGCTAATCTACACATGAGAAGGGAGCACGCACATTCACTTACATAATCACTTGTCCTATGTGTGCATGTGTGTGTGTGAGTGTGAGTGTGTCTGTCTGTCTATGGTTAAAGCAAAAAGCAGCTTATGCCCATGCCCCATGCCCCATGCCCACTCTGGCCGTGTCCCATTCTCTCTCAGCCTCTTTCACACTCGCCCACTTGTATGTAATTAGAGGCACAGCTTGTGAAATCCTCGCAGCGGAAATTAACCGCATGCAAGCGAATCAAAAAACGAACCACACAAATATCCAACAACCCCACCCAACACCACCACCCCCAGTATCCACCCACACCATTCCGTTTTACCTTTTCTCCACACCCCTTGAATCAGCAGTTCTTTTCCTTCTTACCGCACATCCACTCACAAAATCCCATCCAAGCACATTTGTCCCCTACCCTCTCTCCCGTCATCCCGCATTCCTATGGAAAATGGCCCTAGTTCCCGAGCCTAAATGAACTGTCACACCATTGACAAAGCCATGGAAGCGTATTAACATGAAATTTTCTATGTTGGGGCTGATGCTGCAGGTGATCTGAAAAACAACGTCATCGACATGTCAACGGATGCATTCCAAGCTCGCCACAATCACTTCATCGATGCCATATTCTCTCGTATAAATCGCATTGTGGCAGATAATTATGATCCATTTGTGGTACGTCTAGCCGGACGTTCGGCGGCCGCAACGTCAAGTGGTGCCACCACGGGTGGTTCAGCTACCAGCAGCGGGTTAAAGGCTGTCAAGACTAAGGGAGGCAATCAGAAGACAACTGGCCATAAGAAACTGTAAGTGAAATGGAACAAGAACTCTAGAAAAAACTGATTCAATTCACCATCACTAGGATAAAGATTGAAACAAATTGATGCAAATTTTCTTCTGTCAATCTCTGTGACATTTACAGCAAAAACACACGCTCCGAGCCAAGAGCAGCCACTGGCAGAAGCAGCAGTAGCAGCAGCAGCAGTAAGGAGGGGGCTGCAGTGAAATTGCAAGAGCAATTGACGCAATTACAGACAGAGCAGGGCATCAAAGCCATTGAGCATCACCAGGAAAAGGAACAGCAGCAGGAGCAGGGTGAGATTGACGCCCCCAAAGCGGAAGTGCGCACCGTTTTCAGTAGCAACGAGCCAACTGCAGCCATCAAAGCCAACCAAAAGAAATCCAGTAACCAGGCTCAACAGCAGCAGCAGCAGCCACACAAACACAACACGAAAAAGGCGTCATTGAAAGCGGGCGGTGGCGGCAACTACAATCAGCCAGCGGCTGGAGGTGGCTCTTCGAAGGCTGGCAATGAAGTTGAGAAGCTGCAAAAGGCCGAGGGCAGTCTGTCTGGTCTGGCCTCATTGAAGCGCGTTGGCAATGTGAAGGTGATCAGCGATGCGGAAGGACGCAATTCGACCATTAAGGCTAAATTCACGCTTGGCCCATTGATTCTACGTGTCGAGAAGTCCTTCAAGCGCGGCAGTGTACGGAGCGTAAAAAGTGCCACCGCCAGGACAAACGAAATGATCGGTCGCATTAAATTCAGTGTGCAAGATGATCGGGCCACCCTAATGTCCATCAAGGTGCAGCAGCCCAAGCAGGTAACGTGACGGTAATAATTTTGATTTGCCCACCCCCCACCCAAAAAAAAACATCCATTTTATCGCTTTGTACAATTAACTGCAACTGCTCTTTGTCGTGGTTCTTGTGCTTCGATTCGTTCTATGTCCTGACAGGTGGAGGTGGAATCCAAGGACAATCATGACCGTACACGCGAATTTGTCTGGCGTCGCACGCCCAAAATTGCCAAATTGGTCAATGAGAAACTGAAATTGGCTGCCGAGTCCCTATTTGCGCCGCAAGGCGTGGAGGTCGTAAGACTCTAACGCCCCAGCCCCCGAATCCCCCACAGAACAAAAACCAACCACAAGAAGGAAAGGATTAACGATGAGAACAATAAGTGAACGATTGAAGTATGGCACGCTTCTCTTTATAACTACAAATCCTTTAATTGTAAAGCTTAATTTATTTATTTAATTTATTTATTTATTTTATTATTTATTGCAACTACTAATTTTTTTTGTAGCCTACTCCCTCTTATCCCTTAAAAGATATTAAACGCATTTTCAGTGTCTAACTAAATGAAAAACAACAAGCTTAAACGATAAGTTAAGTCTGATGAAAGTTTGATCAGGCCAAGGAGGGTCACTTGGACTTGAAAAACTTTGCAATATAGTTTATCTCACTAGCGGCTGCTGCTGCTGTCTTTGCCAACAGTAATGTGGGACGAGTAACAGTCAAGACTGCTCTGTGAAGGCATTTTCCTCTGTCCCCACTCTGCCACAATTCAGTTGCAGTTGCTGTCCCATCGACTGGGTCTGGCAATCCCCAATACACGTATCTGTGTCAGGTCGCTTGCAGTTTTCATTAAGCTTGCAGCTAGGCGGGGCGGGAGCCAGACGAGGCGAACCCCTTTCCACCTTTTATACAAAGTAAATATGAGTGCGTTGTATATTGTGTTGCATCTAAGGCGGAAGGACATGCAATTTGTTGTTGTTTGCCTTTGTTGTTTTCCCAGCCCGTTCTACTAGTTTTCTAGCTACTTTTCGTACTTTACTTCCTTTCATTTCATTCTCCCCGCTGCTCGCCTCCGCCCCATTCTCCTCTGTCCACTCTTCATCATACATGCTGTTTGTTTTGTGTCTTGTCTGGCAGTCGTTGTTCTTGTTGTTGTTGTTGTTGATGTTCTTTGTTGCACCTAAATTGACAACAATATCGTTTCATTTGCTCACTGAAGTGAACTCATCAGTGTCGAGGTTCTCCTGCCTCTCTCTATCTATTTTCCTCACTTACATACACACACTGAGGCACACACACACACTCACACATATTGGCACTTCATTTTTTACCATCTGCTGTCGCTGTTGGTCAGCTTGATTATATTGACTGAACTCTGGCAGGGACATTTTCCTTTCGCCAATCTCAGGTCTGTGGGTTCCTTTAACTGTAACTCAATTTTGGGCCACACCCTCCACTACCCAAAAAAAAAAAAAAAAAAAAGTGAAACTTTAGTTACATTGTGCAATATGAAATTGTTGCTCATATTTATGCATGTCGGTTGGAAAGAAGCTTTGCTTCCTAAAATTTCGCCCAGCAGCAACAATTTAAACAAATTCAATTGCCCAGGGAGAACTACGACGGCAATGCGAATGCGAACGAAAACGAGATGGAGAACTCATTTGCACTTTTCACTGTTGGCTGTGTTAGAAAGACTACTACAGGAAAAAAATAAAAATAAATACAAATAACAAGAAAAAAAAAGAAAATATCAAAATTTCTGCAACCCAAAAATTCTTGAGCTTAAAATTTGCATTCGTTATTACTTCGTTGGTTTGCAGTTGCAATTGTTGAATATGCAGAATAGACAACGACAACAACAACAAAAGCAACGAAACAACAGCAAACAGCCAAAAACTTGGTTAGCACATTTAATTCCCAAGTCCAAGTCCAAGCTAAAGCCAAAGCCCTAATTGCATTACAAAGTGGGCCAAAAGACACAAGCCCTGTCTAAGGAAAGAAATAAACGAAAAGGATACAAAATGTAATAAATCATAAAGGAAAAAAAAGAAAGCATACAAAATGCATCCACCAAATGGCAATCCGGGAAGCTTATTTATTTCAATTGGACTACAATTTAAATTCAAAATTTGTAAATCATGAAACAAACACTTTAATTCTATTTTAATTAATGATAGCAAACTCCAAATTAACTTTGCAGAAAATTGTTCAAGATGGTTCACAGAAGAATTGATACATTTTTTAAAAATATTTTTAAATTTCTAGCCGTTAAATGTAAGGACAAATTGCAATCAAACTGATACTTAAATACATTGTGAGAGAAATCGGTAGAGTCAATAATTTATTTCAGGAAATTCGCTA
Source organism: Drosophila insularis (assembly GCA_018903935.1). Classification (NCBI taxonomy): domain Eukaryota; kingdom Metazoa; phylum Arthropoda; class Insecta; order Diptera; family Drosophilidae; genus Drosophila; species Drosophila insularis. The sequence continues at coordinate 711,830 of JAEIFP010000291.1, read as the reverse complement.
ATATCTTAGGAAAAATTGTCATTAAAAATTTCGACGCTCGACAAAAGTCGGTCGGTAAATCGTCGAAGATTTGCGACTTATCGGTCGACCATTGAGCCTGAAAAAATCGAACGGAAATCGTGCTCGAAAATCGTCATATAAATGTTATCTGTGATCTGGAGCGAGCTGGTTTGAATCTGTTGAATAATAAGGGCACAAAACGGAGATATGAACATGGTGAATGATGCTATTTCTGATCTCACTTTCATGAGACGAATCATTATTGGAAACAAGACATAAATCTACGAGTAAGATATGGAAACAAACCAACAAATTTTGGAATAAAGATTTCAATGAAACCTAAATCGAAACGAGAATTATTGCCTATAACTAGAAAAGTTGATGGCATTCATAAGAGAGCCTATTTTGAGAAAGTTTTCTAAAATGTGGATGGATGTGAAAAAAATTCGGTTTCATGTTTATTTCATTGTTAAAAGATTAAGTTTTCGAATTTAAAAAAAAAAAATGTCCTAAAAGTATGTTAAGTAAATAAATTGTTTAATTGCAATGAAATGATAATGGAATATCATTTGGTGGGATAAACACTTTATTCTCTATCTCTTTATAACTTGGTATATTTTTTCATATTTTGGCAACACAAATTCGTGACCCCTAAAATTCAATAAATTCACCTGCCCAAAACTAGCGTAATTAGCGTATGTGCAATTAAAACGACATGATAAACTAAGGTGAAATGTTATCTAAACGATGGCAGACTTTTGTGAAATGTCTGCCCAGATATATGTACATATCTGTAGGATGTGAGCATAATAGAACATCTTTGCTGGATGGGGCGGGTGGTCATTAAGGGATCTTCTTTAAGAGCGAGACAAAGGTCGTTTGGTTGGCATATAAATCAACTTGTTTAATTAGCCCACTAATCTTCTGTTGGATAGGCTTTACCTGGCTGTCAAAATAAGACAGTTTCTGATTGAAAGTGTCGCCGACGCGGCTTTCCACGAAAGCGACAACTAATTGCCACATAATCAGCAGCAGCAACAACAACAACAATGCCGCAACAACAAGCGGTTACTATTGTTGGTAAAAAGAAAAAAAATATATATAGGTATATATATGTATGTGGTATATATATACATATATTGTACCAACATTGTGGGCGGCAACTTTCGAGAGGCAGGCAGACAGTGCTCTTAGTATGGGCTTTGCGGATTTAAAGTACTTGCTCTTTTTACCAACTCAATTTACGCTAATTACTGCTTTTCGCCTCAACAGCGATAACTGCTGCTGCTCCTGCTGCTTATACTACTACCACTACTACAACTACATACATTCAACCGTATATACTACTTCGACTGGCACTGACAGTGGCACTTGGACCATAACCACAGCAGACACCGCACGTGGTTGCGGAACTCGGAACTCCGAGCCAGCAACAGCAATGTCAACGTCAGCGCCCATCGAGCATCTGCAGCAAATTTTCATATGCCATGCGAATTTATATTGTCATTAGCTCTTTTTATGCAAACTTCGCACTTGCCGTTCTACAATTCATTGAAATTCTCGCCTTATCGCCGGAAAGCCAATTCGCCTTTGCCAAAGAGATTTAAAGAGAATATTATAACAATTGTTATGCTCATGCGCGCTCTTTGGCTACACTCCAGAACTGACCTAAAGAATTTGTGCTAGCCAATTGATATTGTCTAAGGTAATTGTTAATTGAATTGTTACCTTTTATTTTTTGTTAGCAAATTAATTTGTTCATATTATTTTGTTTTTATTTGTGCTATGTTAGGACTTGCGATTTTAACTGGAACGCTATCTTAACTTAATGCCAGAATTTACAAAATTAATGTTTCACTTCATGTAACCATTAAAACTTCAGATGCGAGATGAATGAAAAATGCTAAACCAAGTGACTTAACTTTTATTTTTCGTTCTTTTTTTCCTCTAAGATTTTAGCGAGTAAATTAAAGTTTATAAATTATAAGCATCAGATGCTAAAATAAATAACACAGGTTCAATTTATAAATGGTTTTTAAAATAAGCTTTTGATTCCTAACGGAGGAAATTATTTAAATTTAAAGCATAATTTTGTTTTTGTCTTAAGTGTTTTCCACAATACTCGATATATGTATGAATCTTTATGACTTATTTTTGTTCGTCTTTCGTTTTGTATATTTCTTTGGTCAATCTGATTTGGTGAAGCCAATTCAGATGAACACGATGTTTAATCTTAAACATTGATTCAATATTGTTCTAAACATACAAACATTTGAATTCTTTGTAAAATAAATGCATAGTTAAATGTAAGCAAAGCGAATCAATTGTCAGTGGATACTCATTAATTCTAATTTAGAATAGAATTATAGAATTATAGAATAGTAGAAGCAATTTATTCTAAACAAATGAAAATTAAAGAATATTACTTTCGACCTGGCTTATGAAAAGCCAGAAAGCTGGGCTATATAAGCTACAATATTTTAAGTAAAACGTCCGTCTTTTGATAAAGAACAAAAGAAGATAATTTTTGAGCATATAACATGCCACATTATAATATATTTATGTTTATGATATTATATAGTTATTAAATTTGCCATAATTAAAGATTATAGATTATTCGTTATGATCCTATAGAAAAAGTTGTACTGATCAAAATAATTTTTTGGATTAACCGCTCCTATACGATTGATAAGCTATGGAAAACAGATCTTGATGAAATTTGGCATAGTCAATAATAGATAGGGTAGTAGCTGGGGCTGTTCGTCGCGTTGTTTATTTGGATATTTGGGTAAACAAGACGTCTTCAATTCTTAGTATCCAAAATATTTGGTTTATGTATTTTCTGACCTCGATAAATAATTTTTTTGCTCACCAAGAAAAAGTTTTAGTTAAAATCCCAATTTCGGTTGATTGCACTAGTTATTAAATCTTGTTTGTTCCAACAATAAAGATCGTTTTGTATGTGAAAGTGGGAAGATAAGTTCTTAAATTAATCTTACCTGGTCCCAAGAGTTGACAATTTTTATGTCTAGCACTAAAGCATTTCAATTTGTTAGACCTTGAAAGAGTATTGAAGTCTAGCAAAGAGTACGACAGTACGACCGAAAGAGAGAGAGAGACCCGACAGATCCAATGTGCCATGCGGCGAATTCAATTGGCACTCGGCCCCCAATGTCCCCAACAACAAGCCGTAGCGAAGTCAAACGAATAACGGACCCACTGCCAATACGAAGGCAATGCCAACGAACCCGAATCGTTCTCGTGCTGATTGTGAAGGCTCGTCGTCGTCGTAGTCGTCCTATATGGTTCTGACTAACTGACTGAACCGTCAACTGGCTGTGTGTTGGGCAGGCAAGTGCAAGGCCCAAAATCAGTTTCAGTTTCAACGCGACAACGACGGTGAACGGCAGGCGAGCTCGCAATGCCCCTGATCTGAGACAAAAAGAAATAAATAAAACCAAAGAAAAAAAAAAAAACTCTAAGAAATCTCTAGCCAAAAAGCGCAGCATCGAAACAAAGTTGGTAGCAACAAAAAGTTGATGAAACTGTAATGCCAAGAACGTGAGACGCGACACACACAGTAGACCGACAACTCTCTACCGCCATCCTCACCCTCTCTCCATTAAGTTTATGTTATGCCCATTCACATGCCAAGTTAAAGTTGTGACACAAAAAGCTAAAGAAAAAAAAAAAAAAAAAACAAAACGGAAAAACGAAATTGGTCGTAAATTTTTTGAACGTGTGAAAACGCAGGAAAAGCCTCATTGCCCCATTGCCGGCAGTTGGGAATTGAATGACCTTTGTTCCTGCCGCTCCTGCTCCTGTTTCTGCGAGTTTCTTTTACTCTTGTTGTTGTTGCTGTTGTTGTTATCGCTGTTTGCTTATGCCAACACGCGAATATTTTATGACATCGTCTCTTCAAATTATATGCGACGATTCTTACCCAATATAACCAATTGTTTGTGTGTGTGTGTGTGTGTATTTTTTTGTTCCTTCTTTTTTTTTTTTTTTTTTTTGTTTGTTGTGCTAAGTGCGTGTTTGCAACTTGTCAGCTGTGGCAGTGGCACGGCCAAAAAGACGGCAGCAGGCGACAAAAAACAAAATCAAAGAAAAAAAACAGTGAAATTAAACGAAAAGAAACACAAAAAGAAAGAAATCACACTCAGAAACAAATTATAAAGAGTGTTAAACGCCTCCACACAATGGCCTCGCATCGTTTCGGCATCGTCAACTCGCCCTCTCATTAGCATGCAGCAAATTAAGTTGTTTTATATTTAGCCTCTGGCCAAAAATATAAATTAACAAATTAAAAACGAAAACAAAAACATACACCCAAAAAAAAAAAAAAAAATATAAAAATAAGGGAAACGACATATAGGAAAATAGAAAGAAAGAAATAAAACACACACATAAATAGTCTTTGATCTCCTCTGGTAAATGGAATACAACAACTCGGCGTCAAAACAATTTGTGCCACATATTTCGAATGGTAATATTTTGTAATTTAATATTTCAATAGCCTTTGGCGGGTGTGAGACCGTCTATGTGTGTGTGTGTGTGTGCTTGTGTGTGTAAGCAATGTGACAAAAATTAATAGAAAACACATAAAAAATTAACACAAAAACATAGAAATCTATGCCAAAAAGGGGGAGCTCCACACAAGGGGTGTTGACATAAGGGTGAGGCATACATACAAATATATATGTATATAACTATATAGTAGGTATATAGTTCAAGAAGATCGCCAGTGGTTACGCCACACCATCAACAAATCGAAGATTACTAGGAGTATTTCCATAGAATAAGTTTTGTTTTCTATATGTGAGAATTTTCTTTGACTATATTTCATCTTATTATCGACTATTTACCATTATTGGTTCATTATCTATATAATCAATAAGTGTAACTCTTAGGTTTAAATTATGCATGTTTTTCTATGAATAAAAGTTTGTTTACATCCTTCTGTTTGGTTAGAAATTTCGTATTTAAACTAATATCTGATGTAGATAGCTTCATTATCAAAACTGTTTCAATTGAGTGCTATATGTATGAAAGAAAGATATGGGTTTATTTTCAATTCTCCCACTTTTTCAACAGTTTAGAATACAAACTGTTTTATGAAATTCATAAATTTTTTTTCTTTTGAATTTTCAGAGTTAGCCAATATAGTAAGAGTAAGATAGCAAGGGAGATTTCTTGGTAGCATAGTAATTAGGCTTTTTGTTTTTTAAGTTGTCCATTTGCATCTTTTATTTTAATTTTCTCGATGTTCTCGATGCCGAGAGAACTCAATCGCAATTGGACTCTCATCTCGATCACATCGTATATACAAATTAGTAAACGAAAGTCAAAATATATATTAGCTAATAAGTAAGAAATAAATCTATGAACACAGAATTTTAAGATAAGAAAAATTAGTAAAACAAAAATAAAACATTGATTTATACTTTGGGCAGAAGACTGAAGAATTTGGCGTTTCGATCCAATTTTAATCAATTGTGTGCTATGCTTTTTTAGGAAATTGGAGTTCCTTTTCGGGATTTGCTCAGTTATCTGGAAAGCCTGTTAAGCCTGGGTGGCCAAAGCGTGATTATTATTCCATCTTACCAATATTTCAGTTTTCAATTCCAAAAACCATTTTAAACTCAAAACAATCTTAAAACGAGAACGCGCCTGATAATTCCGATCAATAATAAACCGTCCTCCAACATAATTTTTAGTACATAATTCATATTTTTAGTTTTCTTTATTCCATTATTAATAATTTTTATCTATCTTTCACAAATATATTGGCTCTTTGTTCCGTTTTTTAACATCTTTGTTATATATTTTGTTAATCCCCGTCGGTTTTATTTTTAAAAAATTTTTGCGTCTGTTCTTTTTATATTCGCTTATTTAATTATACAATACATTTAATTTAATTTAATGTATCATTGTATTTAATATATCCACATAATTCGACATATTTTCAAATGTCTAGATTTATTTTAAGATAGATAATCTATAAATAAGTATGTTAAAGATATAGATAGATTATATGAGTTGCCTAGGCTAAAACATAATTCTGAAAATAATTTACAACTTATACTAGTATCTAAATTAATGCAAGTTATGCAGTATATGGTTGATTTTCTAAAGGTGTTCGATACAAACCATTCGAACTCCGTTAAGATATAATTTACCTAGAAATTGCGGTACAAGGAGTCGTTGTAATGGAGAATAAATATAATAATGTTAGCTTTAATATTTTCATATATATGTTATTGCTCATACGACATGTTGCGTCGAAGTTTCATAAAGCAAAAATAAAAGTCACGCAGTTTAACACAAATCTCCTAGGACAAAAATCCCTTTTCAGGGTAACAGGCATTTAAAGTAAAGCACCTCACACATCTTGATTGCTCAGAGGATTTTCTATTGTTAGGTATTTATCATAATGCGAATGACATGTCGTATAAGTGATATTTGTTGACAAACTTTGCTGAGCGCAAGAACATTTATCAGCTTGCCCATTTCAGAGATATAACAAAAACATTCGCTTTATGTCTAATGTTTGTACATAGGTCACACTCATACATACATACATGTGTATTAAGTTTTAAGTGTATTACAATTGTTGTTGATTTTTTGGCATTAACTTTTTTCCGAGAACTCTTCATCTTTTCTAGGTAGGGTAGGGGGTAAAACTTTAACATGGTTGTTTTTTGTTTTTTTTTTGTTTTTTATTTTGAAAAAAAGGGAAACAACAAGCGGGCAGAATGAAACGAATAAGAAGAACGAACAAACGAAAGAAAGTGCCAAGTGCTTTTCGCTTTTGCTCTTTTATTTTTATCTCGCTCTTGGTTTTTGTTTAAGTTAAAATGCAGGCAAAAGTCAAAAGCAAGTTTTTGGCGCTAGAGAAAACTAAGAGAATTGAGTGGAATCCTTTTTAGTTGGGAAGTGAATGTTTTTAGCAGATAAAGTGGCACTACAAAAGTTACATGCTTTTCATTTAGATAATGTTGAAAGCGCCTTGAGCGACTTCAAGCAAGGTTAAATTGCTTTTGCACAAGACATACACACACAGACACACAAATACACTGACATACAAACGGGAAGGCAAGTGAAACCCAATCGAATTCAAACCCAAAACCGAAAAACCAAAGGCAATGTCTGGCAATGGTTCAATGCCTGTTGTATCAATAAAATATTCATGAACAATAAACTGTTTCCGCATAAGGGAAAAACAAAGAATAGTAATAGAAAAAGATCTACCCTTACTCCCCACATTTTCTTGACAAAGCGAATGAGATGAAGGCGAAGAAGAAGGTGGGGCATGAGGCAGGGAAGAGAAATGCTAGAGCAGGCGAAGGTGGGACCTAATCATAGATACTAAGCATAATGGCAGGCGTTTGCGTTTGCGTTTGCCAAAGGGGCAGAAGTAGAGCTTAAGCGTTGAGCAACAAAGTGCAGACGTTTACAATTACACACACACACACACACACACACACATATATATATACACAAAGGGGGAAAAAATGTGTTAGGGGGTCTTACTTCAAGCCAAAGCAGCAATTACGAGGCAGCCCAGCAGCCACCACACAACAAAACATACAAAAAGACAGAAGAGAAAGACAGTAAGAGATAGAGAATGAGGGAGACAGAGACAGAGCACAAAGAAGTTGAGTGCGTTAACACTTTTGAGAGACTTGGCAGAGACGACGGCGACGATGTTGCTGACGTTGGCAGGAGTCCTGCTAAGCCCAGCTACCTCTCGCATCTGCTCCTCAATCTGGCTATCCATCTATCCAAGCAAGCTCCAAGCCTCCCCTTCGGCTCTCTAATTCCATTAAGGAAGCAACAGTGACAAGTGAAGGACCCAGGAGGACGACTTCTGTTCCTGATTGAAGCCAGCAAAACTCTGCCATTCTCGCTGTCACTCTCAGTCAATGTACCTTTGAGTTGAGTTGCCACCTTCTCCATGACTGCTGCTCCTGCTGCTGTTGTCCACTTCCTGTTTGTTAATTAGTTGCCATCTAAAGAAAATTTGCAATTAATTAAATTTTAATTAATTTTACACGCCATGATGAAAATAAACATGAACCAGAACCCCTCTGCACACACACACACACACACACACACACACACACACATTTATTGAGATATCCCAATTGGCGTGTGAAAAAAGACATTACTTGAACAACTGTTTAACAAATTGTATTTCATGGCAAGTGAAAGTTTTTATACTAAGAAAGTTGTGAAAAAGTTTTGTTCGTTGGAATTTTTTTTTTGTTTTTTTTTTTTTTGATTGATTTGATGCCAAACGGCCATCAAGTGTGCTGTCCCCCCTGACTTGTCTCTCCTGCATAAGTAAATGGAAATGTGTAGGAAAATAAATAGTTTTAATATGACGGATAGACAGGCCAGCCAGCTAGAACTTTGGCTAAAAAAAAAAAAACCCGACTCGACCATATATTTAGATAAGTATATGTGTATATTGTTGTGTCTTGAGGCGTGACCAGGACCTCGATCCCATAAAAAGAAACAACGCCCTTCCCTCAACAACCACACCAATCCAACCCATACTTCACTTAATTTCATATCATTCCCCACCCCCCCCATTCATCTTTCTCATTTCCGTTGGCCATACAGAGAGAGGGGGGTTCTATTTTTTGGGGAAAAACGAGATTTATTTTTGGGCACAAACCCAACCACACACACACACACACACACACACATGCGTGCTTTATGAATTATGCAGGGATACAGTTTATGTATGGCTTTCAGTTTTGGTTTCAAGTTTATGTATTAACAATTATTAATTATATGGGCAACAATCGACCCGAGGATAAAATTATGTTCTTCCCATCACTTTTTGAATTTTTAGTTGTTTTTGTTTTTTGTTAGTTTCTTTTTTCGTTTCCAATGGGCATTTCATGAAAAAAAGGCTCGCTCTATATTGTAGATACAACTTTGAGTGTATATATGTATATACATTTTAAGAAATCCTAATAAAAGGGCCATCATTTTTAACCGCACAAGACTTATTGATAGTTAATTTAAGATTTATAAAGACATACAAAAATAATTTAATTGGGTATTTACAAACAGAGAAGCTCTGCAATTAATTTTATACCTCTATATATACATATGTACATATATATATATTCCTGATGCCATGAGCTGAGCTATTATAGTCCAACTGTCGTTTCTTTTTTGTTTCATCTATCCTTTTAGGGATTTTTTCTTAGAAATTTTAAATAGGACAAAAATTTAAGTTTAGGGACAAAAACATGTGAAAACGTTAAAGGATTGCATGCATAAATTGAATTAAATAAAACACTATCAATGAACCAATAATTTAAACGTATCTATTTACGATTATTGAATCACTTTTATAGTTTTTATTCAATTCTGTTGAACATTAATTTAAATTCAGAATTAATTTCAATTGAAAGTATTTGCTGAAAACCAAATATCAGCAGTTAATCTGTGTTTATTAGATGAAAATGTTGTGAAAAACCATCAGACTGGCAAAATTTAATCAATAAAAGTTGACAAAAAATTGTTCACAGAAAGAGAGAGAGAGAGAGAGAGGTTACCTTTAAAACCTTTGCAGACCCTCATACCAATGAGTGTAGTTATATATAAATTTTTGGTAGGTCACTGGGAATCAAATAACAAAAAAAAAAAAAAAAAATTAAAAACGTGTTAAAAAAGGCAGCAACAAACTGACAGAAATGAAAAACAAAAATATTATTCCGGTCGTAGGTTCAACCGAAATGACAACAGCAAAATAAACCAAAAGAGAAACTTTGCGCAAAAAACAAGAAAAAAAAAACAAAAAGCGTTGCAAACAACAGCAGCAACACCAAAATAAAATCAGCAGCAACACTAACAGCAACAGCAACAAAAACAACAACAACAACAACATCAATGGCAAGCGGCAGCAACAAGGATGAACCCAAAAAGGTTAACAAACGAACGTTAAAGGATTAAATTGTCTGACGTTGGAATTAAGTGTTTTAAATGTCATTGCAAGAGTTTAATTCATGTTGAATGAGTAAAGAGAGCGATAGCATAAGAGTGTGTGTGAGAGAGGGAGAGGAAGAGACACAGACAGACAGAAAGAGGGAGAAGAAAAACAAATTGCAATCATTCTTGTTGCTGTTATGTGCTAATAATATTATCCTTTACAGAGACTGCAACAACAACAACAACAACACACATAAAAGTGAAAGTGCAAGAACAACAACAACAGTAAATAAAAAACGCAGCGAAAACCAATACCAATAAGTAGAATAACACGAACAACAAAAAAAGCAAAAAAAAAAAAAAAAAAACAAACACACACACACAAAAGCAAGGGTCATCACAATGCTGACCCTTTGGACAGCTTTGCTTTGCTGCATGACGGGTAAGTAGAGTACATAGTTCTAGTTCCGCCCCCTGCCCCTGACCCCTACCCCACCAACGATATCCAGTTAAAGCCGTTTTTAAGCGATTATCAGCGGTATGCAGGCATCGAAGACCCCACCACTCTCATTCTCTTACTCACATGACCAAACTCACAAACGACCCTGAAAGTTATTATTGTTATTGTTGCTGCTGGCGGGCAACGAGCTTGCTACTGCTGTCCCACGGAGAATGAATCCTTTTAAAAACATTTGTGGCCCGGGCGGCGAAAATCCTGATTTATGCTTGCCTGCTGCGTTGTCCTTGCATTTTGTTCTGTATGCTGGCGACATGGCCAATGCCAACCGCAGCATGAGCAGAACAAGGCAAACAACAAATGCGGTTGCTCCACCCCCTCCCGACCGCCAACCCACCAACCCACCAACCACTCACCCCTTTATTCACTCTCGACTAGTGTCGCCTAAGGGCATATCGCATAACAGCAATGCAATGCTCTTTCACTCTTCATTGAGGGAGGGGGGGCCATGTCGTTGCACTTTAAATTTTTTAAGCGTCCTAAAACCAATACACACACAAATTGCTTACTCTCCTCCTCCACCTCCTCCTCCTCCTCTTGGGCATCCGCTTTTTTAAACCCTCAACATCTCTTCCCCTGGCTCTACACATAATTATGCATAATTGAAAAGTGTAATTATGCCTCAGTCTTGTTCTGATCTCGACTTTATGAGGCGCAACTGTAAGCTCAATCAAGCGAAGCAACAGAAGCAACAACAAACAACGAACCAAACCAACCAACCAACCAACCAACCAACCAACCACCCACCCACAGAAGGTGGAGCAAAGGATGCTGGGAGCCACCTCAAGCACAATGTTTATGGCTTGCAAGTCCTTTTAATTGCCGCAGCGGCAGGCAGGCAGAAGCAGTAGACGATGGGAAGCTCCTTCAAGACGCTCGAGTAGACGAAGCAAAGAAAATGCCGTCGTCCCCGATGAGTGAATGAATGACTGACTGAATGAATGGCAGCTATTGCTATAGTCAAAGTGTCCTTGGGTGTTTTTTGTACAATTTTTCATGTTTACAATGAGCACAAGTGAAAGTACAAATGAAAATCGGAACTTAAATTTCTTAAACCTAAAAATTCAATAAACTCAATAATTAAACCGAAGCTAAAAAAGTGAACAAAGGACGCAATTAGACAATTTAACTTTGTTTCAATTTGTTTATAAACTTATAGGATATTCAAAGTAAATTTTAAAAAGGTAGCAAAATTAAAAAAAAGATAAAGAAAGAAAAACAGACAGCATAATTAAAGCTCTTAATGTTTACACAATTCTGAGACATCTGAATTTTTGGAAGGATCTAAAAACCCATAAAATCAGTATACTAATTCCATAGTAATTTATGAATTTTTTAAAAACTCATTCGTTGAATGTTATTAGGGAGTTCGCCAAAGACTGCCCTCTGGATTCGTCCATGGTATAGGTTAACTGCTAGGTTAAGTAAAATATCCAACTTAGTTAAAAATTACTTTTGTTAAAGATTTTTTCCTTGCCACAAAATTTCTGTTCGCATTGAAACAGATTAATTCGAAAATCTTAGATTTTTAATGATGTACAAAGAATTAAAGTGGTTATCTTTCTTAGGGCTAAGCATATAAATTTTATTTCTAAATGTCATGCATAGTAGTATGCCCTGTAAAAGGCCACAAAAAGTGGTAAAAAGTTGCTACTTCTTTTGGTGCCTACTTTTGAGTGGTGGCTTATCCTTGCTACTATTCACAGTTTCGCGAATCTTATTTCAATAATAAAATACAATTTTCGATTTTGAGTGAAGATTTGGATGGAGTCAATAGTTGGGTGTTATGGGTGTTTTCAAAAGTGAATCTAAACCCAAATAAACAATCAATAAACCAGCGGCTTCACACACAATCCCACCTCGAGTCCTCTAACCCCGCACACTACTCTCTCCGTTTAAGTGCTGTGTCCTACTACTTATTTTTAACTTTGAGTGTTTCTCTTTCTGTTTCTGTTCTCGTTTTTTTTTTTTTTTGTTTTTACAAACTCACTTTTGTCGCATATTGTCCTTTTTGCATTGTTTTGCCTTGTGCCCTTCTGTGTGTGTCCCTCTTGCGTGTGTGTGTGTGTGTGTGTGTTTGTGTGTCTTGGTGCCATGTGTTTTTATTGCATTAATTTTTATGGTCGCTTACTTTTCTTCATGTTGTATTTCTGTTTTGCTGTTTGGCTGCTTTTGTTTTACTTTGCGTATGCCCCAAAGTAATAAAGTGAATTGGTTTTCTCAAATAATTTCCATTTTAAATCCAGTCAGCAAATCCGGCACACACAGTCAAGCGACATTTTGGGTTTTCCTTTTCGCGTTGCCATTTTCCTTCTGGTTGCTGCTGGTCGGTGGGCCATTTTTGGGGCGGTGGGCGGTCTGCTTAGCTGGGCTTCTTGGCAGAAAGTGGCTTCATTTTCTGGCATAAAATTGTTTATAAAGTTTGCCTGAGATTTGTTGCCGGTTTTTGCCTAAAGTGGCAAGTGGCATTTGCAATTGTTATTGTTCTTTCGTCTTTTTTTTTTCGCTTTTTTTTTTTTATATTTATTTTCTACTGTTTTTGTGCTTATTCTTTTCCTCTTCTTGTTGTTCTTCTTCTTTTTGTTCGGCTGCTGCTCCTTGCTATTTCTCTTTGTCTGTGTGTATGTGTGTGTGTTTGTGCGTGTGCTGCCTTTTCTGATTATCCTTCCGCCATTTGTATCGAATGCGGCTTGAGCTGTCACTTGTCAAAGAGGCCTCAAAAATTTAATTGAAATTTAGTGTAAACACAATGACAGCCAGTCGATTATCCTGCTTCTAACTCACACACACACATACACATACATATTTCCGCGAATAAATCCTTTGGCGCGCAAATCCTGTCAACTTTGGCTTGGCTTTCCAATTTGCCAGCCAGCAAACCAGCATATATAGATTTTGCCTTTTGTGTATGTCAGAAACTTGAAGAGCCAAAGAGCCAACTCCTCCAAACCCCACGCCCCCTCCCCTTTCCAACCCCTACTCACGAAAAACACGGCAAACATTTCACACGTGTCACTGAACAGTAGCTGGCAGCAGCAGCAGCGGCAGTGAGTTGTTCCCTGTCAAGATGGTATAGCCTCAGCTCCAGTAACAGTACCCATACTCTATTACCCCCACCTCATCTATCCCCTGTTCCCTGTTCCCTGTTCTAGATCCATCTATATACTACTTAACTGAACTGCGCGACTGTCAAGGCAACGAACAACAACAAAGTTGTATCAACATATTGCCTAGAAATCTTTGCTCTCTCACTCGCACCCAACCAGACCAACAAAAAATAAAAAGAAAAAAAAAACACTTCTAAGCAAATTCAAATTGTTTACCTATTTGCTTTGTGCATATGGAAATGAAATGGCAAACATGAAAACTGCCAACTGAAGAAAAGGAAAGAAAAATTACGTTGACATACCGAAAATACCGAAATGTAAATGTGCAAAGCAAAGCAAAGAAACGCAACTCACAAAATAAACAGATGCCATCAGCGATTTGCCTGCCGATTTGCACAGCCTCCTCCCTTCCTTTTCCTAGTCCTTCGTTCAGTGAAGGTTTCGTATAGCTTTGTCTGGCAGTGTCCTTTCCCTTGCAATGATTGATGGAGCGCCCCAAGTTGCTGGTGGAGCAACAGTTAACTGCAATGATTTGTTGCCACGAGCCATTGCAAGTCAGCCACACGATATTCTCTTTTATAGCTCCACTTTACTCCATTTCAGTCTCTTCTCTTCGCTTTTCGTCTCGCGTTGCCTATAATTGCTAACCACAAATTGCTTGAATCGTATCAATTAAAATTCTTCCTTTACAATAAGCTGTCATTTCTTTTTTTCACTTTTTTCCTTCCCTGATGTAATTTATCTATTTAGCAATTAGCTAATGAACTTTGCAACTTAGATAAGTTACCAACACACACACACACACTTACATAGTGACCCATAAAATGTCGTCTTAGGGAAGGGGAAAATTTACTAAAACTATTTTATGGCATTCTTTGTTCGTATAAGATATTCAAATATTTTAAGTTTCAGCTCCAAATCTTTGGACAGAGGCAAACATAAGAATAGTATTCTTGGAATCAGACAGAAATAATTTGTTATGTTTATTTCTGGAAAATGTTTCCAAATAAATTTCTTTTTCATAGGCCATAGACAAAACAAAAGCTTATAACGCATGTCGTTAATTAATTTTTTTTGAATTATCATTTGTCTTTGCATTAATTTAAAGATATTTTGTAGAAGAAGTGTGAAAAGCAAGTAAAAATAAGTAAGATAAAATGGAGCGATATTCGAGGTACCAGATTCGAGTCCTTGACACTATAAGATTCTCGAAAGTCATGCAGAAAACTGAGATAAAAGGAATTAATTAATCAATAATAACTTCAAGTCCGTTGTAAAGGACATCCCGATAGTCCGGCGAGAAGCTGAGATATCACAGAAATTTATTAACTTATTTCCTCTTTTTTTTTTTACTTTAAAAGCTTAAATATTACAAATTATTACAATCTGATAACCATAAAGTGTTTTAAGATTATATTTCGATAAAAGCCACATAAAATTTGAGGAGTATAATCTTAATATGCCGTTAAATATTTTCATTTTATTAATTATATGTTGTATGGCAAAACTCTCGTTTATCAATCCATTTACTTTTTAAATATAACTTATATATTGCACAATTTGTGGTAGTTTTACACGGATTGCCGAAATGTAAAGCATTTAAAATAATCTATAAAAATATTTTAAATCCATTACAACAAAATATTAAAAAGCACTTTTGTAAGGAAGCCATAACATAACATCCAAACATAAATCTTATTGGGTGAAAAATATTTTCTCTTAATCTCAATTAAGATTTTATTTCTTTACCATAAACTGTCATAGTTCGATGTTCATATGTAGAAAAGCATATGGTCATGAATTTAAAAGATTTTGAATATTTCTGTAGTTTTTTCTGTGCAATTTTAAACCTCAAATAGTGCAAAAGATATCCGTTTTAATAGTTAGAAGATTTTGTTGAAACAAGTTTTCTATTAGTTAAAGGAATATTTTAATATATTTTCCTTTTTAGTTTAGTATTTGTAAAAAGGAAATTGTTTTGAAGAGAAATAAAAAATTCAACAAAGAATAAAAACAAATCAACGACTAATTGCAAGTCTTTGATATTCGCTTATGGCTCTTTAATTTAAGTCAATCATATACCTACATTTTATCATACCCTTTTTGAAGTCAACAGAATGAAAATAGGACTATATCATGTTACTCCTTCCTGTGGGACACAGTTGATATGTGTAAAGCTCGTTGAACCATAAAAGATCGCTCGACACATTGAATTCGGGGCAAGGGGAGACACCTGTGTAAAGGAATTGTAAAGTGGGCTAGAAACAAGAGTCTCCTACTTTTATTTTGTCTTTATTGTTGAGGGGAATGCCAGTTCATTTGAATTGTTTTTTCCTCGACTTGCCCTCTTTTGCTTTCTTTCGCCAGGCTTTCTGCATGGTTTAGGACAAAGAGGATAGGGAAAGGGTTGGGAAAGCGAGGGGATTGCCTATTTTGGCTGGCAACATTTTCAATTTCCCTGTTCATTTCTTTATTTTGCTTATCAAAAAAATAAAAAAAAAGGGGAAAAAAAGGGTGGCGAAAGGAAAAAACAGCGCATTGAAATAAATACAAAAAGAAGACATAACAGAGACCAAAAAAAAAAAAAAGGGCATGAACAAATTGTTTACGGATGTGTTTGTGTCCTCCTTCTAATCTTTGTTATTGGTGTTGTTGTTGTTATTTTTTTTTTATGTTTTTTTTTTTTGTTGTGTTGTAAAACGAAGAAGGAAGAAGATGTATATAAGGGAAAAGTAAAATGAGAAGAGAAACCCCGAAACGAAAAAGGATGTAACAAAAATTCATAACAAAGTACATTTCATGGCATTGCGAGCAAGTCCAATGTAAAAGTGTGTGTGTGTGTGTGTGTGTGTGTGTTTTGTGTATGTGTGTTTAGTGTATGTGTGTGTTTGTGGAAAAAGGAAATTCACTTGACTTTTGGCTATGATTTTCTTTCTTTCTTTCTTTATTTTTCTGTTTTTTTTTTTTTTTTTATTTTGCCTTTCATTGTTGAAGGTTTTAGCTTCTGTTGCCGTTATTTGTTGTTGTTGTTGCCATTTTTGGTCCTTCTAAGGTTGCCCGGTCACCCTGCTCTATCCAAGGGCATAAATAAGCTGAGGGAGACTAGCTGCAGTTGTCGCCGCTTGGTTGACTTCACTGCAATTTCGTTGGATGTTGGCCATAGACAAGTCTCTGTCTCTCTCTCTCTCTCTTTATACCACTTTCCTAGCTGCATGTGTATGTATATATGTGTGTGTGTCACTTATTTATGGCTATTTGTCATAGAAGAAGCCAACATAGGCATATATGAGTGGGCTAAAATGTTGACAATGCCGTAAGTCGAGCAGCCAAAATCGAACTCGTACTCGAGCATAATCAGGCTTTCATGTGATTATGATTTAAGCTGAAATTCTTCGCTTACTTACAGTAGACACACACACATGCACGTACAAGTTCTCTCTCTCTTTCTCTCTCTCTCTCTTGGTTTAGTCAGTTTTATTATTCCGCTAAATTGATTTTGAATTTAGTTCAATGTTTATGGTCAAATGGCTGCATTTTTGTGTCAGCAATCGCCAATGGGAACAATATACACAGTTGTAGCAAGATGGCCAGATGGGGTCAGGGGCGGGGAGTATATGGGGTTAGGACCACATAGACATGGCTCAGAGGCTTCGCATTATCTTGTCGAGGGCAAGCCAGGAGGCCAGCTCAGTCCTGTCCTGTGTCCTGGCAAAAGGTGAGGCTACAATTTTTGCTTTTGTCTACCTTATAAATCATTTGTGCGGCGATGCGTAAGCAGCCTACCCATAGGAGCTTAACGCCGTACCTTCTCTTGCCCTTCCTCCCCTTTCCAGTCTTTTCTCACCCTCTCTATGTTTTGGGCGAATGAGGTGAGGGTGGTGAGGGGGGGATAAGCCTCTGGGCAATTCATAGAGATGCCAAAGGCCGAAAATAAATATATACTATAAGGTAGGCAGATTGGGGTCTAAACACCCTTCTGCCCCCCTCCGCCTTTACCGAAAATGAGTAAACGAAACGAGGTAAAAATGAAAAGCGGCGCCCAGAAAGTAATCCCCAATCGATTTTCGAACCCATTCAATGAGTTTCCGGTCGCCATTTTGTGACTTTACTTGAAGGCGCAACCTTTTTTTTTTTTTTGCATATGCTTAGAACATATAGAGGGGAAGAGGTACAGACGGGGTATGCAAAGAGTCTAAGGCAAAAGCATCACCCTCAACGAAAGGTATATAAATTTTTTATTTATTTCATATCCATTAAGTTCAAAGCAAAATGTGTCGGGATGACAGGCAGCGTCTAATGTATTGGGCCCGGTCTGGGGACTGGGAACCTAAAACACACACACACACACACACACACACACACACACACACATACACATACCCATGCAAAGGCAAAGACTGGGATCTTGCCCCGGGTCCTATCAACGTGGCAATGTTTTGCCTTTGCCTTTGCTTTCACTTTTCGGTTTCTCTTGGCTTGTGATTGCCCCGACTGGCAGCCAGAGTTGCCAGCGTTTGCCAGTGTTGAAATTTCAATTACTCAAGCAAATGATAAATGAACTTGTAGCCGCAAATTTTCTCGCTCCCATCTCCTCACTTGGCCAACAAACACACACATACACACAGCCAAAAACCAAAATCCATTATGAAGACACTTTGTTCTATGCCGCCCACAAACTAAGTGTGTGGGCGTGACCATATGTGCAAGCGGAAATGATGGTAACAACAAAAAAATACTGGTGGAAAAAAAATGGAAGCAACAACTAAACTAGAGAAACTTTTGCAAGTTTTCTGTTGACAGTTTGTCTAAGAGAAAGAGAAAGAAGTGGAATGGAGAGGGAGAGGGTACCAAAAGCGGCCAAAATAGTCGTAAGTATGCAAAAGGCTTTGGGTCAAACCCACCAGATTGGTGGGTTGGTAGGGTGGCAGGTCTTATACTGAGGCAAGTTGCTTTAAATGTTATTTGTTGGCGAAAAGTTGTCGTGACTTGGCAGCTTTTAGTGTCAGCAACAGCAGGAGCATGAGAATATTGAGGGGAAGGAGGGTGGGTTAAGCAATGGGGGGGCCCGTGTGGCATGCGCTTAATTAACAGTTGAAATATGTGAAGAGCGGGCGATTTTCAAAAATTAAGTTAATTAAGTAAGCTCAACACTGGCATGTCAACTGGTTATATTTACCACATGCACACACACACATACACACACACACACACACACACACACACACAGACTCATATTCCATGACATACATGCACACTTAGCCACGTAACCACTCACACACTGAAACATCTACCTTGCAACATGAGCAGTAGTAATTTGAATTGATTTCCGCTTTGGTGCCTCTATAAAATTATCAATAGTTTCTTTGATCTGTCCAATAGTCTGTCTCTCTGTATTTTTGTCCCGTCAGTCACTCAGTCAGTCAGTCAGCCAGTCAGTCATACGATTACTTTCGTTTCGTTTCGTTACATTTCGATTCGTCCATCTGTTCAGTCAGCCACTATAAACTCGCTTCGACATCAACTTAATTGCATTTCATTCATTGCTAAACAGTATCAGGATCGGGAGCAACTAAGTTGCTTGCTTAAGTGGCAAGGGGCGGAGAAGGGGAGACAAGATGACGGTAAAATCGGCATCGGCATCGGCATTTGTGGCAAATGGTGTGAAGTTTTATTTCACTTCAGTGCTGCCATTCGGTAGCCATGCGGGTGCTAAAGAAAAATGGCAAACGAAACAGAGAAAAAGAACTAGACTGAAAAAAGGAAAAAAAAAAGAAAACCAGCAGCAGCAGCAACAGCAAGGGAAGAACAAAAAAAAAGTAAAGAACCAAAACCAAAATGCAATGCCAAGTGGTTGGCGAAAGAGCTGAATAAGGGGGCGGGTTGGAGGTGAAAGTACTTGAGAGTCAGGCACGAAGTCCGGGAAACTGCCACTCAGCATAGCAGAATCATTCACACAATGGGTTCAATGAGAGAAAATGGAGCAGCAAGTTCACAATATAAATTGTTGCCTTGCCATAAGTCTTTGTTAACACACATACACACACACACACACATACCCAAACACATATTTTCATTATGTTTTAAATGATGAGATGAGGGTAAGCTCCGAAAAACATATATATATTTATATATAAGGACATCAGTAGAATTCGAAAAGAAAATATTTTTGACCAGTAATTGCTTCACACTTGTGTTTTCTTTTTCAAATCAATCCAAACAATGAATATAGTTAAAATTTAAATATTTCATTGTCTCTGATCTTGTTTGTTTTATTTGAAAAAATATAAAATTTTTCATAAACTATCCTACAATTTACAGCGATCATTAGTTAAAATAATCTAGCTGTAATTTCTGTAGACTGCATTAGTCTCTAATATAGGTGTTTGTTCTCGATTTGATTAAGAAGATACCCAGTGAAATGATTAGGACTTTTCCTGCTTAAATTGCACCCACTGTAAGCTTGTCTAGCTTTTAAACCATTCGCCTTCATCCTACCAAATGCCATTGCCTTTTGGCATGCGGTGGCTTTGTTGGCTTCGCTGGAATGGAGACGTCACCGTCGCATCGCACCGAATGAAACGTAACGGAATAGCACTGAACAGAAACGGAAATGCTAGAGCGTGTAGATATGTACGTCCTAGTATGGAGAGTGTGGGGGCAACGAGCAGATGAGTAGGGATGTTGAATGAGGGGCGAAAAAAAGAAACAGTAAACTTTTTTAATTGAATTGTATGGTGCACAGCTTCAATTGCAGGCAGACGGAAAATGGCATAGAGTTTTTCCTCGATTTTTGGGTTTATCCTGTGATTCTGATTTCAACTTTGTTTATTTTTTTTGCCCTTCCCTTCCTTCTTGGCTGAGTTGGCTTGCTGTTTGCTGATAGCTGTCAAGAGTGTGAGTAAAGTTTGAGAAAAAGAAATTTGCTGCCAGTGTGTCTGTTTTTAGCGATTTTGGTGTTTGGCACGTTTTTTGCGTTTTATCTTTCGCTAGCTTCCTTTTCTTACACCAAACAAGGAACTCCAAACTCCGCTCTCTCTCTCTCTCCTTGCCCCATCATCATCCCATTTGGATGACTAAATGCGCGTGCTTAGATCCAAACATGTAATGTAAACACTTACGACCGCACAGCTGCTGCCATTGGGTTGGTTTTGGTCTTGTTCTATTGCTGGTTCTGGTTTTGGTTCTGTTTCTGTTTCAGTCGGTTGTT
The DNA here is from genome assembly GCA_018903935.1 of Drosophila insularis. Taxonomy (NCBI): domain Eukaryota; kingdom Metazoa; phylum Arthropoda; class Insecta; order Diptera; family Drosophilidae; genus Drosophila; species Drosophila insularis. The sequence continues at coordinate 691,045 of JAEIFP010000291.1, read as the reverse complement.
TGGCTCTCCCTTTATGGCTTTTATTAACACAAATATTAATTTTTGCGGCGCTGCATGTGGCAGCAGCAACATCGTACCAACCATGTTTACACTGACGCCATCAGCAACACCATTGCCAACCAAGCCAACCCATTTCGAAAACAAAAAAAAAAACCACAACCTCCCTCCATTCAGCCATCCATCTATCCATCCATCCATCTCGGCCCCAGTTGTTAATGTTGCTGTTGCTGTTGCCGTTGCTTGTATATCATTAAAGTTGCCAAGGCGTTTGTTCATCTCACACCCAGTACACGCAACGCTCACACACTTCAATTTGCATGAACAAAGCTTTTGAGTTTGTCCTCCAAAAAATTATTTACCCTACCTACCTAACTCCTGACCTCCCTATCTACCCTCCTTCTATAGCTTCACCTTTTTTTCCAGGACTATGGCTTAATTTTTTTTTGTTGTCTCTCCCTCTGGTTTTTGTGGTCGCCCTTTGAATAACTTAACAAAGAATATTTTGAAACTCATCATAAAACCGACAATGAAGGATGGGAATGCATATTCACTGGCCACTCAATGTTTGTTGTTGCTAGTCATCTCACTTAACGAACGAACGAACACTGACTGGCACTGAAAATGGCAACTTGTTTGCACCTGACCCAATTCAACGCTGATTTCACTGAACAAGTGAACGGAACAGGTGAAGGTGAAGGGAGAAGTGGGCCCTGAGACCATCATCGCACAACACTCGATTGAATTAACAAAGTAAGAAAAGTTACTGCCCATTAAAGTTTGGCGGTGATCTCTATTACGGAGATATCGAATTATCCAGAATAATATGGTAGATATTTTTACGAAATAGATTAATTGATAATGGTTAATAGAAATTTATTTAATTTATTTGATCAATTTAATAAACATTTTACATTTCGAACAAAACTAAAATATTACTACATGACAAACACAAAATTAAATAAGAACAAAACCTTTTTTCTCGCTCCTTTTGTTTTTTCTGTGTTCTTCTGTAAAAATGTGGATTTCATTATCATGCAGCTTTTGGCCAAGCTATATACTGTCAGCTCCGAAGGGTTCTTTGGAGGGTAAACAGCAGGAACCAGCACAGCAATTCTCATTTGAACAGAGCTCGTGTGTAGGAAGAAGAGGGAAGAGTCTCGGCAGGTATCGAGTATTAAAAATTCTTTGGCTTGCCATCGAAGGATTGGCAAATATTTTCTTAATTAGTTCGTTACACATGGGGAAATACCGACAACAACACAAGCTTTAAAGATCCTGGCCAACCTCACCCCTTTGACTGGGGGCAATTTTCAGTGCTCTGGTCAAGTTGTCAAGTGTGAAAAATTGCAGCTCAAATTGCAGTACAAAATGGCTTCAAGTGCTCGTTAAAAGTCACGCAGCACGCAGGGGCTAAAAAACAAAAATAAAAACAAAAAAAAAAAAAAACAGCTTTTTAAATTTATGCGTATGAAAACAGAAATTATATTAATTACAACTGCAGAACACGAAATTGCAACAAAAGTCAACAACTTCAACGGCGAAGGCTAAAAACAAGCGCTTTGAGAACGCTTCGTCACTTGACTTTTCGACCCCTTGTTGAGAGTTTTCCCTTCCATTCATTTATTTTCATTGTGGCATGCAAACCAAACAAAAAAAATGCATAAAATTTGCATATCAAAAGTGCGTCTCGGGTTGCCACTGTGTGGCACTCACACACACGGAGAGCTCATGGTCTCCCACCACTTGCCATCACAACTCATCAGAATTGTTGCAAGAGCATTTTGGGGCTTAGCTCAGAGCTCAGAGCTCTTTCCATAAGCGTTAAAAATTTCGCAATCAACATAACAATTAAGCGACAACGAAGCGAACGAAAGGGTCCCCCAAAAAAGTGTCCCCAAACTTGTAATATGACTTTGTTTACATAGAGGAACAGTCTCTTTTGTATGAATTTTTGTTTCTTTTATAGTTCATTTAAATTTAAAGCTCACAGAGCTAATTATGTGGCGTGTTTTTTTCGTTTTCAGCGGGGCGTTTAATGTCGACAAAAGAAATGATCATCATTTTTGCCACACATGCCACTGCATGTGGCAAAGAGGGCAAAAATATGTAATGGGCCATGGTTGGGTAACGGTAACTAAGGGGCCCTAACATTGTCTGGGCGTCTGGTTGCCTTCCGTCTAAATAAGATAAGCAACAAAAGCGAATGTCAAAGCGTATTTAATGAGACACCACACCCGTCCCCCCTAGTCACCGCCTCGCTCTTTGCCCCCTCCACCACCTTTGTGGTTGTGATATTCTGCGAAAATCAGAAAATCAGTTGGCAAGAAATCACAATTCGAGTGACAGAGAGTAAAGATTCAGTTTTTATGTTCGTTGGTAGGAGAAACCGCGGCAGCAACATCGACATCGACAACGACATGATGTTGGCAATGTTTGTTGTCTGTTTGCCGAGGGTTGGGAGTGTAGGGGGAAATTTGGGGATTTGTGTTCTTTTTGTTGTTTCGTTTTCACGGCGGGGCGAGAAGTGAAGTTGTTGTGGGACTGTCGGATTGACGACAAACAAGGCGAGAGCAAGCAGCTTGAAGCATATGCCGCGATGCGTGTCAGCGGCTGTCTGTTTCTGGTGTTGCATATCGAGCATGCCACATGACGGAAGGAGGAGCAAGCAAGCAAGGGAGAGAGAGAGAGAGACTGAGAGGACTTCTATGCTAAGTTGACAGTAAGCGGGGGTGAATTCTTTCAAGCAATGAGAGACAATGAGCGGCATGTGGAAACACAAGTAAGACCAAAGTGTCGTTTCTTGTCTAGCTTGAGAACTTCTTCGCCTGTGGTCTCTATCTCGCTGTGTATGTGTGTGTATGCGTGTGTTGTCTAGGTAGATAATGTCATCAATATGCCTGACAACATTTGACTAAATTGTGACCTTGAACTGTTGAGCGTTGATTGGCTTGGGTAAATACATACATAATATAAAAGCTAAGCCCTCAAGCGGAGAGTACACAATATTTAAAAAATGAAGAAAAACGAATGGAATGGAATGTTTTCAGGTTTAAAATTCGTAGCTGTTTGAAGCGTATCTAATTGAAAATTTAACATAAAAGTCTGAAATCTCTTATTAAAAAAAAATGCCACACATGTAATTTTTTAGCGAAATTGTATATGCACATTCTTAAGTTAATTTTTTTGCAATAGACAAGAACAAAAAGGCATAGCAGCAGTTAGGAACTTAATGGACGATCATATGTGGACTTTAATATAATTTAATCAAATTATAAGTATGCGAGAATTCAAAGAGAAAGAATTATATGTGCATACACAAATTAACGTATATACTTAAATTTAGATTGACGATTAAAGATTAAATTTTATTATTTCGATTAAATCTAAAGTTTACCCATAAATAAATGCAAGACATTTTTGTAAGTTGACATTTTCTACAAAATTCAAGTGGTCTGGCTAACAGTTAAGTTGGCAGTTCAGGCTTCTTCACTTTTCCGGTTAGCCATGATTGTATGTAAGCCTTTTGGAGTGGTCCTCTCGTTCAACTGCTTGATTCATTGCAGCAGCAACCGCAAGAGTTTTTCATTAGTGCGAGTGCCGCACAGCTGCAGGCATACACATGCACACACACACACACACACACACACCCAAAACACGTTCCATGCATTGCAAAACGTGCCAAAACGCATTGCATAAGCACAGGCGGACAACACAAATAAATAAGGTACAAAAGAATGAAGAAAAAGAGAGTTGAGAATATTTTTACTGCGGCTTACCCCACGTTGTGTTGACGGCGTCGGCAAACAAATCTCAGTTCCAACACATACACATACTGTGTGTGAAGCAATGGCAGACTGGTCGAAAGAGAGAGAGAGAGAGAGAGGGAGACAGAGAGATTGGAGTCTCACACATAAATGACATTGAAATTGCATTGAGTTTAGCAATCAACTCACGACTCAGCACAGCCAGGTCCAAGCTGGAGTTCCTTCTGGTAGAGTTCCTTCGATATCCTTTCGACCCTACCCCCCCACATTTCCCCTGGCACATTTCTACTTGGGATTGCGCATACGACGCGTAGCACTTGTCGTGCTCATCGACTGCCATTTGGCAGCTGGGCGTGTGTTAATAATGCGTGACATAAACTGAAGCTGGGGCACCATGCTTTCTCTGTCTCTCTCTCTCTCTATCTCTCTCTCTCTCTCTCTCTCTCTTTCTCTGTCTTTAGTTGTATCTGTGGATCTCTTCGTGGGTCGGAGAGTCCATTCAATGTGACAAACGAATTGAGTTGAGCACTTTAAGTGACAGTTGCAAAACTTTTGACTGACTTTGACTGCTACTACGGTGCAAATGACATTGTCATTGTTTTATTGACATACCAACACAGTAACACAATTTAACACCCATACACACAGAGAGAGTGAGACTCTACACGGACTTGTAGATAAATGCAAAACTCACTGGCACACACACATGGCACACATTTATGTCTTTTATATTTAAATTTTGGTTTTTTTTTCGTTTTCCTTAAAATATGCAAATAAATGTTTCAGAACATCTCACACTTCCTTTGCACTCTTACGCCCCTTTTTCACTCTTAAGTGAGTGCAAATGTGTGAGAATTTTAATTTCCTGCTGCGGTAGCAAGACACACACTCATATATGTACATACATATGTGCATATTATATGTGTGTGAGGCGCCATACTAAGCACCGCCAATCAAAAGAAAACCAAAGTCGAAGGACGAACAACTTTTTTATTTTCTTTTTTTTTTTTATATTTGGCCTGGCCCTTTGAGGAAATTGAATGAAATTGAAATTGATTTTAGTCAAGTTTGAAACTTGGCCAAGGCAGACAGAGAGAGAGAGAGAGAGAGAGAGAGAGAGAGAGAGAGAGAGGGTAAGAACGCTTGAGGGAGGGAGAAATACCCTTCATATAGCCTTTGTTTAGTTTTTCATATTTAAATAAGAGAGACACAAGCACACATACATACATATATTTAATTGACATTTTGAAGAGTAAACTGGGAATCATGGACCTCAGTTTTCCTTCTCCTCCTTCTCCTATTGCTGCTGCCTGTCGCCATCTTAATCCTGGGCAAAATAATTACAAACTGCAATTATTAGCCTCGAAGTTGCAGCGTAGAAAATGCTCTGCCAAAGCAAATCCAATTAAGTGAAAAGCAAGTGTAAGCCGAGGCTTTGCCTTAGCATCTTATCCCCATTCCATGGAGCAGCACTTCAGATGCCTCCTCTTCTCCTACCACCTACCACCGACCACCTGCCTCCTGTCACCTTTGTTTCTTTCTTCTCTCTGGCCCGGCAAGTAGTTAATGAGCGTTAAATGGAGAAAGTTTTGGTTAGGGCCAAAGCAAAATTGTAGTGGAAAAGAAAACTGGGTAGTTAAGTATGGGGAAAAATTGTACAAGGCAAGCGACTTGCATCAGGTGAAACGGCAGCAGCATCTGCTCCATCTTAACTTGGTTTTATTTAACTTTGGCTACCATTTTATTTGTGCTTTTTTCCATCCCTTCACACTCTCCTGCCCTTTAAGCATGAAATGAAATTGGCAAGAAGAGCAATAATAATATAAATAATAATGGGTAAATGTGTCTAAAGTAGGAAAATGTCTTTTTATCCCCTCAACTTTCTCTCATGTCTCCACGGAACAGGCTTAGAAGGATGGAGAGTTTTTGATCTGCCCTTGGACTTGGCTTACTTTTCCCTATAAAATACGCAACAGAAGGAGTTATATGCAGGGCGAGGAAGGTATGCAGAGGGTCGACAAAGAAATTTAACAATTTCGTCCATTAAAATATTTGCTTTGCTTCTACTGCGACTGCCCTCGTGATATATTTATATATATATCCTTTTTTTCTGCCATGTAATAATGAAAGTGAAAAACTGTTGCCTGGCAAAACGAACATTTGCAGCCACCGAGAAAAACTATTTCAATTGAGGTAGAAAATGAACGACAAGGACATGCCAGCATTTTCTTCATGTTTTTCTCTTCCCTTTTTCAGTCTTGCCTCACTCTCTCCCGTCTCCATTCTATCTCTGTCTTTTGTGTCTTTCCATTGCAATTGCAGGCAGCCGCCAGAGATTCTTGTTCCTTTTCCATCTCTGTCTCTTTCTAGTTTTTGTTCGCTTTCTCTTGTTTTTGAGTCTGTGTGTGTGTGTGTGCATGTGTTTGCAGTTTAAATTGCTCTATGAAAGGAATTTTTCACATTTAAGCATTTCCCCTTTTCAGTTTTCTCCTTTTTTTTTTTTGGTTTTTATTCGTGCCGCTTTGTGTTTGCTAGTAGAATGTGTCAAGTGTGGCAAGTCGAGGTTGCCCAAGCCCAAGAACTATAGCTAAACTAAAAGAGTAGGCAGATCCCAAGTTGTGTACCTTTTTTGCCATTGATAGCCTTCCATAAGCAAGTGTCATCCTCTTGAGGCACAACAACTGTGTTGCCAGTTGCCATTTGATGTGTTTGCATTTGGATTATATGAAGATCCATTGTCGAAGCAACAGCTGTGAAAGTCGTTCGATTAAAAGCCATTTGTCATAGCAATAAAAAGCAAAGCCAAAGCAAACTATAAAAGACCGACTCTCATGCATGTAAAGCCACAGTCAAAGGAAATTCACAAAAAAGGAAAAGAAAAACCTACCAAAGACATGGTAAAGTCAATTCTGTTCTGGGCCATATACTTCATTTATACGTTACTTGGCCCTATTGAAGCTCTAGATGGCGGCAACTATTGTCTTTCTGAGTTATGCCCCAGATTCAAGAGGCACATTGCCTGCAGGCATAAAGGAGTAAGTAATAAGAAATATGATAAAGACCGATCGTAACTTTCTACTACAATTATTTAACATAGCAAATGGCTAAACTTTGCCCCAATGATACCCAATTAATTGATATGTCCGACTATCGCAATCTCATCGTGAATGAGCACAATGAATTGCGTAATCTATTGGCTTCGGGTCAGATGAAGCAACTGCCTAATCCCGATCGTCTGGCCATTATGCGATGGCATGAGGAACTCGAAAAACTGGCCACTCTTAATGTGAAACAATGTTCACTCAATTATGATCAATGTCATAATACTCTAGAGTTTCGTAATTCTGGACAAAATTTAATCATGCTTAATATAAGCACACTAGACGAATCTCCTTCGTCAGGTCCCACAAATGAGACTCTGATCAAGTATTCAATTCATTCTTGGTGGAATCAATGGAAAAATGTCACCTGGCAATATATTGAGAAATTTCCCAAGGATAAACAATTGACCAAGTGGGTAATTTAGTAATTTTTGATAATTTATTTCATTTACTTTTCCTTCCTCATTTAGCTTTATACGCAATTTCGCTGTTATGGCCAGAGATAATGGCACTTATTTAGGTTGCGCTGCCACACGTTGGCTCAAACAGAATGTTCATCATTTTCTATTCGCTTGCAATTATGCCAGCAATTTTATAATCGATAAACCTATCTATCGACTAAAGACTATCAATTGCCAGAGTGGGTATGATAAGAAATATCCAGGACTTTGCATGGCTGGCGAGCAATATGACAAAAGTTTAGGCCATTAAAGATCAACGCCAACTTCAGAAAACCACATTAAGCAGATCTGTCATAAGACAATATTTATCCTATACACATATATCATTTGCTATAATAAAGAGCTAACTCTAAAAATAATCTTCAACTGGGGCTGTTGGAGAGGAATGAGTGACTGCCTCACAGTCTATTTAACATGTTGATTTGTGCCACAATGCGCGACGGTCATATATCATCACTTGAAAGCCGCGTTATGCCAGCCACCTGCATGACAGCCATAGGCAAAGGCAAAGGCATAAGCATAAGCATCCTCCCCCATCTTGGTCATCATTATCATCATAATAATAATCAGCTGCTAAAATATGATACGTGTTGTTTATTTGGCTCCAACGACAACGAGTCACGCCAACGACGCCAACGACGACGACGACAAGTTGGCATCTAATTTTAACGTCAATATACAAAATGTAAAAACGTGTCTTCATCATCAGCTAGCTAGTCGTAATACCCAGTAGATAGACGGACGCACATATACATACACACAAACACACAAATAGACACACATTTTTCTAAGTGCCTATTAATAATGCTGTGAAAAGTCCGTTCATGCTACTACGTCCGTTCTATGAGTTCGCTTTGTCGTATCGTTGCCTCGTACTTTGAGATGAATTTTTTTGTTTCTCGGTCTTCCCTGCTGTATTTTTAGTGTCCATCGTTAGCATCTCACCTACTTGCCTTTGCCTGACTGACTGTCTGCTTTTAATATGCCGTTATGTCGTCAAATCTTGGGCTCATTAAAGACAAAAACCAAAATAAACATTAGCGACACCAACCCCAAGAGAATGAGGGAGAAGAGGAGAAAGATGAAACATAGAGGGCTTTACCTTCATTTTTTTTAACACATTTCCTTCACTTGAAAATGCTTTTAATTAATCGACGTCTTAATGTTCGCTAGTCACATCAATTATGACTAAATTAAATTCATTTGAAAATCACTGCGAAATAAACACAAAGACGATAAAGATGATGAGATAGTATTTAGATAATATCTACAACAACTAAAAATTAAATTGTAAGTTTTAAGAATATATAAAAATAAAAATTATTTTTATATTGATCTATTCACTAAAAGTTACCAAACTAAACTCAACTAAATTTAAAATCGTTCTTAACTAATTCAATAATGAGATATTTAAGAAATTCTTGTTATCTTTTGATTTTAATTCTTTATTAGTTAAGAATTTTTCAAGAATATTTACCAAAAGATACAAAAGAAAAGTAAACCAACTCTATCTGTAAATTTTTATGTGTTTACAAAAAGTCATAAATCTTGGCGTCTGAAAATTATTTAGTTTATGATATTATAAATGCAACATTATAAAATATCATTAAATGAAATTAATTTCTGTATAAACCTGTTTTTTTTTTTTTTTTTGGTTTTGTCGTTTTTGTTATTGTTATTATGTGGCTAATTATGTTGTGAAAAGTCTGTTGTTTATTTAGTGAATAGAAAATGGTCTGTTGCCAATCTACCTCATTAAAAGCATGTAAAACCATTGCCAGCATATTTTGTGAGGCTCATAAAAACTACATATAACATTTTATGCGAACAACGAGCCTCATATGTATCTATGTATGTATGTATGTATGTATGTATGTATATACATTTATGTATATATGAATTACGAGACGAGCTATGGGCCGAATAAAAGTAAGAAAGGGAGGGAGGCAGAGTGTGGCTGTCTGTTGGATGTGTTATATATTTTTACCCAGTGAAAATTCTTTAAGCCTAAATGAAATTTTTAAATTAAATGTCATTTTACAAATTTTAATACACTATAAATCATTTGGTCTATTTGTTAAGCAAATAATTAAGACTAGTGAAAATGTAACTTTTCTTGGCTAAATTTTTTGTGTTTTTTGTTTTATTAGCAACAATTAGATAGATTTATATAAATGCAATTTTTTGACATAACACGATATAAAAAATCATGACAATTTTTCTTCTTAAAAATATGCAATAAGTAGTCGATGAAGAGAAATATTTCTATTTTATACTTTGAAGAATAAAATTTGGAGTGGTCTATAAACTAAATTTACAAAGAAATTAATTTTGAAGTCACAAAATATGGCAAAATATAAATTCTATTCAAGAGTCTATTATAAATTTGGCTATGCGACAATTTACACATGAAAACATCTGCAGAATTTGTTTATATATGTTTATTTATTTCTCTTAATTCAACTGGTAAAAAAAATGCATTGGATTCAGTAAGAACATTAAGTTAGTTAGAATATTTATGAAAGTGGAAAGGGTACATAATCTTCGATTAGATTGGGTCAGAATTACGCATTGTGAATTTGAATTAACTCTACAGGATGCCTCTGCATAGATTTTGTTTTCACTGAATGCTTTACGCAATTTATTGTTGGCATAATGCGATCGTTTCGCTGCTGCCAAACTGTCAGTCAGTCAGTCAGTCAATCAGTGAATCACTGGGGCGCATATAAAATACAAAATTAATGTTAAAATTATGAGCAAAACAAAATATGGCATTGGCTTTTTGTCTTCTGTATTTGTTTATATGTGTGTATGTGCTTTTGTGTTTTTGGGCAAATTTAAACAAGTTAATATAATATTAGTTGGAAACGAGCATAAATTATGGAAGCGTGCCGGGAACAATAAAAGCAAGAGCATAAGCATGCATGATTTAGTGTTGGCCATTTTCATGTTTAATGAGCACTCAAATGTGTCAACAGGCTAAATGAAAATATATATTTAATTATAATTCATAGAACGGACCAAAACACACACACACGCATACACACAGATAGAAGTGGCCATAACGAAAATGAAAAGTGAGCCATCATAAGTTTTTCCTCTCTCTCTTTCGCTCTCTCTCGTTCTTAGACGAAAAACTGTTTGAAGTTGTTCGCTGTGGCATGCAAAGTGGCTTTGCCCATCGAAACGGCTAAGGCTAAGGCTTTGGTCTTGGTCTTGGTCTTGGTCTCGCACACGGACTTGGACTTGGACTTGTACTTGGACACATGGGCATCTGCTCAAGAAATGAAAAAGAAAAGAAAAAAGGAACCAAAACAGAAAGAAAGCTAAACAGAGCAGAAAGGCAATCAAAAGTTTCTGCCAAAGAAAGCAACAAAAACTTTTGATTTATGCAATTTGCGCTTAAAATACAAATCCATTTGATGACATTTTGTTGTTGTTTTGGCATGGTGAACAAATTTGCAAACAAGTCCAATAAAAGAGAGAGGACGAAAGAGGCTTTGATTTATTTATCATTCGGCACAAAAAGGCGCAGAGGAGTGTTTTTTGTAGTGTAGAATTGTTGTGGAGAGGCGGGATGGGGCATAGAATACGGAATTCCCCGAATGCTGCCGCCACATTAAAGCGGCCGCAAATGTTTTCAGGGAACTGGGACCCAAAACAAATGTCATACATGAAGCCATAATAAATGGCCCGCCAAGCGAAAAGTTAGGCCCAAGCGTTTCAGTTTGTGGGGTAGGTGTATGTATATAGGGTTAAGGATTGCCTTTATTCTCCCTTCTTTCTTATGCTCTCCTTTAGCCATTGTCAAGTTTTTGGCAATGCAAATGACCGACAAATTTGCCAAACATTTGGAGAATATAACTAAGTAGTTTTGTTTTTTTTTTTTTGCTCATATACATGACCACAATCATCGTAATAATACTTACAGGGATGGATTATGATAATAAAGGGTAACTAGACAAAATCCTAGATAATTCAGCAGCTAATTCGAAAAGAAAATGGCACTAAATATTATGTGAATATGTAGAAAGTTTCTATTCGAATGATGGAATATTTGTTTAATATCAAATGTTACATAATTTGTTTAACGAACGAGTTGAAAATGAGATAGCAAGAAGGATAAATTGTTTGAAAATTAAATGAAAATTTCAGAAAATAATAAATTATGCGCAAATTAGTTTAACTAAGACCCTTTTGGCTTTTCACTCTGAGTTTTGCCTTTGTGATGGAAAATGTAAAAGGTAAAGATAAAAGTTGCATTATGTAAATTAAAGAGAAACACTCAAATTTTTATTATGGTAAATGACGAAAAGTCTATGATAACTTAAGAGTAACACATGATCTGTACTTTAGATTGCTCTTGATTGAAAGTTTGCTAGTTTTGGGGGCAAGATAGTCCGTCCCTGTTGAAGAACATTCATATAACATCTAACTGACATTCGAGGCACACAAATTTCATAGAATTTATGCGTGTTTGCTTATGGCTAAGAAAATAAAATAGAAGTAGAAGAACAGCAAAAGAAGATCCCATTGGCATTGCCGGCTCATTTATTTTATAGTCCCGTCGCTTTAAGTTATTTTTCTTCATTATTTTTTATAGTACTCGGGCCAAAGAGCAGGCTCAGTCTCGGTTTCAGTTAGAATGCTGAGTCCAGAACATGGAATTTGTCGGCTAGGGGCATAGAGAGGTATACCCATGATGGTAGGGGGGTGGGGACGATGTACTAGGGAGACCCAGAAGAAATGCCGACGGCATTTGGCAATCAGCGCAAATGTTTCGTTTGTTTGCCCATATAATTTATACATGCACAAAATGTCAAATAGTCGTCATTGGTCCTTGCCTATGATGATGGTTGTTTTTGTTCGTGTTGTTGTTGTAGTTTTTCTTATAGCGATGTTTGTTGTTGTCGCCTAATCTGGCCATCACACATACGGCATGTGGTACGGTCCGCAGTTCATTTCTGTGGCTTAACGCTACAGTTCATTAGCGACCCGAAAACTTGGTTTATTAATCCTCAACGGAGATGGCAGTAGAAAGACAAAAGGCAAAGCTAAAACAACAACCGAAAGGAAAGAAAGGGAAAGGCAGTTATCATTAGGTCGCCACTGTTTAGTTTTTTTTTTCTTTCTTTCCTTTTCCGCCCGGCATAAACAGCAAATTAAGTTTTACTGTTTCATTTATTTTTGGCATTTCATCCGAGTATATGTATGTGCCCGTGTGTGTGCGTGTGTCCGTATGCCCGTGTGTGTGTGTGTGTGTGTGTGTTTACTTTTATAGCCCGGGTTTTGGTAAGCCCTCGACTCGTTGTTTTTGTGTAATTTTAGTTTGTGTCCTATTGACATTTGATTGTTTGTAATGAGCTGCTAGTGGGCAATGCTCAAGGGCAAGTGCAGTTTGCTTCAGTATATGAATAAAACATTGATATAATCAGATTGATAACATTATAAGGCAAGGGTCATAAGGGTCATAGTACTTGTAAGTGCTTTGAATCCTAGCCAAAAAGACACAATCCCATTTAGTCTAATAGGCATTATTTGCCACTTGTCAGCGTCTTGATCCATGCAAGAGTAGAGAATATGGAAAAGATAATCACAGTATTATTATAAATGACATACAAAAATACATATGCCAAGATCCATTTAACAAATATGGAATATGGAAAATTAATTAATTGAATTATCTCTTTTATCTTCACATGACTAATTTATCAACATTATTCGTTAACTATTTTTTTATATTTAAAATTTTTTTGGCTTTAATTGAATTGTTTGTTTTTTCGAAGTAAATTTGGTGAGCAGAAACTATTTCAGCTTACAATTAGTATTGACATTTACTTAAACATTTTTATAGCATACTTTCTTGGGCGTTACTATTTTGTATCTTTAACATATTTATAGCATACTTTTTTGGACTTAAAATATTTCCATATTAATCGACTGTGTTCAACTGAGCTTTGTAGTCAATGTCACTACTACAAGACTCAATTTCAAATTTTCCAATCAATTGGATGTTAGCGAAAGTTTATACCAATATAATCACATGTTTTATCCATCGACAACGTCATAAATCCATTCAGTTTAAGTGTTCTGACAACATTTTTAACCTGATGACGAATACGTACACACATACATTCTAGGCACTTCTCATCATTGTCTTGTTCCAAGAGGTAGGTATCAGCTATCAGCTATAAGCAATGTCTGTATGGCAATCAATTCATTTTCATCACATTTCCATGTAAAATCCATTTTCACTACATTCGACGACTTGTTGTTTGTGTTGTTCTTGTTCTTGTAGCACTTGCTGAGCCAATTGTGCGGCAAACATAATTCAATTAACGCCTGGTCAATGGATTCATAACAAACACACACACACACACATGCAGAGAGTGTATGTCTGATTGAGTGGATAGAGCTGGGAGGTGGCTGAGTGGGTGGGTGGTGGTGGGAAGTGGCGCCATGCAAATGGCCGTAAAGTGGCCGTTTTACAATTTTGCAATTTACCCCGCAACCCAACATCAAACAGAAACAAATCTCTCCAACAACTTTGCTTTTCGTTTGATGTGTGAATTGCGCAAATATTTCTCTCTCTCTCTCTCTTGCTGTCCCTTGGTTGGAAAAATAAAAAATATATATGAAAATTCTTTCTTGTTCGTTGTCGTTTTCCACAAAATATTTATTATATACATATATGTATGTATGTATGTATATAACAGTTTTCGGATACTTTTATGGACACTTGTTTAAATTGAAAAAAAAAAAACAAACAAAGAATACTTTTTTATATAAAAATAATACGATTAGCGGCAATGGCCTTGGGTTTTTCCCAGAATCACCATGCCACTCCTCTCCCTATTATCTATCAATGGTTTGTTTGTGTGTGTTTTCTTTTTTTTTCTACCACCATTAAAATTTATTAGCCGCTTATGCAACGCGATTGAAGTTTAATTGAAAGCAAAATCATTTAAAAAATAATTGACAGTTGATGGTTTTGGTCTACTTTTTGATATATAACTATATATGTATATGTAGGTATATTATTTTGAACTTTGTTTTTGATGACTATGATGATGATGGCTGTGGCATGTCAAGCAAATATTTAATTTTAATTTATGACTATTTAATAGCCATCTCATACTCCAGCCATCCAACCACTAGTATTCCATCGAGTCAAGTCTCATGCCACCTGATGACTGTTGTGGCTCTTCGTTTTCATGCACGAATAATTGCAAAATCTAATTAGCATTTCTGCTGCTGCTGTTGCTGTTGCTGTTGCCTTTGCCACGCCTACCAGATGGCATGGCTGAAATAATAATTGCTTAAATAAACACGACGACAAATGTACATTAATAAACACCAGCAACGATGAAAAATAAAAAATGAAACGAAACAGAACAAATTGAAACTGAAAGAGAAATATAAATGTGTGGCAACTTTTAAGTCCCTTTTCCATTACCTCTACTCTCTTTCTCTGGGTGTGTGGCACATGCAATGAAGCGCACACGAAGTGCGAGCTCAGCTAACTTAACAAGAAGGCGTATACAATTGGGGGCGTGGGCGAGCCTCAACAGTTGCTTCCGTTTCCGTTAGGTGAAAGCCAAAGCCAAAGCATATTTGCATGTTCTACTGCTGGTCATCGACTTTAGACAATGCGTGTCCTCCTCTTCTTCTTCAGTCGGTTAACATGGCCAATTATGCATTTTTAATCGGACTACAATGTTCCTGGAAAATGTTTATCCTATTGATTTTTTTTTTTTGCCCGCCCCAGTTCTCCTTCTACCAACCACCATCCAAACCACCATCTTCACCACACATTTGACATACTTGATATGTGAATATGTATCTCTAATTCGACCCCGAAGCCATGCAACTGCATTATCATGTATTCGTATCTACTTTAATAAGCAAAATCAAATTGTAAAGAAATGATTTGGTTTTCGGTATAAATGGGGTTTATTCGATTCGATGTCGTTGCTGTCGTCGTCAACATTTGCATATAAATGCAAGTCGGATTAAAATCAAACACACCGAACACAACATGCCACAAACTTATATACATACATACATACTAACAATTTGCTTAACAATATTTTACTGCTCAAGACAGCGAGCCATTGTTGTAACCTAGGATGGAGGGGTAGTAGGTAAGGAAAAGGGAAAGTCAGATGAGATGGCAGCTTACACAACTTCAATTACAATTTGATTTGCAAATGACACAGGAAACATGGCAAAGATATTGAAGTTGAAAAGTTGAAGAGGCAAACCAAGAGAGTTGAGAGTTTCAGCTAGCAAGCAGAAGAAGAAGAAGGAGTGAGAAGAAGAAAGGAGAGTGATGGAGATTGAGATGAATTGAGAGGCACACATAACGAAAATGTGAGAAAGAAAATGTTAAAACTTTCAAGGGGTTTTTCGGCAACCTCTTATGAAAGGTTTTACCCTCGTTTAATGCCTGGGCCAGCAAAATTCAATGAGAGAGCCCATTGAAGTATATTTAAGTCCAGCCTTTAGTGTTTTTCTTTTTTTTCTTCTCGTTTTTATTTTAAGCCCATTTTTATGCCCAGTTGGCAATAAAATGTTATAAAAATGCGGCGGGCACATAAATAAAAAATTCGTTGGCAAAAATTGGGTTAAAAATTAACTACACCAAATTTAAATCAACTGCGCAACAACAACAACAACAAAAAGGGAAACGAAAGGGATCTGCTCCAGATTCAACTTCTGCTCCTTCTCCTGGCTGTCAGCGAGTCCTGCGGCCTTCGGGAGTCATAAAAAATCGACTCGCTGGCCAGCTCGATGGGCCTGACTGGCTGGCGGCTGCCTGCCTGCCTGCTAGCCGTAAATAAAGCCCCACAAACATTAATAACTCCCATTGGGTGTGTTAACAAGCAATGACCAAACCGGGCCAGAGCGGGCCATGCCTGGGCTGGCTCAGATCCATAGCCACGGACATGGGTATGGGCATGGATTTTGGATACGTTTTTGTTATTCGTGTTGCTGTTGTCGTTGTTCCCAATGTGCATAAATTGCAGTAAAAATGGTTGCTTACCGCTTACCTGTGCTGTGCTGTCTATGAAAAACGATGTGCAACAAAAGCAACAACAAGGAAGCTCAGAGAAAACAAGCGAAAGAAAAAAATTATAATAAAAATTGCGCATACGCCTGGTGGAGCCCCACGGGCTAATGGAAGTGAATGGCAAATGGGGTAAGAGGGAAGTGAGGTTGCAGGGGTAAATGTAATGCATGTAAGACAATCATTTTGACAGACACTGGTCGAGGTACATAAGCAATCGGGTGGGAAGGCAGTCTGGCAGTCAGGCAGCCAGACAGACAGACAGACAGACAGCTTTCCGCAGTGTTTATGTTGCCATCTCTTCTTGACGTCGCTCACTCTCGCTTAATTCACCTGGCTGCTTTTTGATTATTATGCACTTTGATACTTATCTTTAATTGAGGTAACAATTTTGTATGACGCAAAGAAACAGCTGCCAAAAGCCTTAAACTTTTCATCTATTTTTTTGTTGAACAATTATTAATTCCATCAGAAGCTTGCTCATAATTATTTATAAGTTTGCCCACAACTTTTATACAAATTAGCCAGAAAATGAAAGAAGCAAAAGAAAAAAATACAACAAAACTTTTAACCTTAAGTTCTTGCGTAATGAAAACGGTTTAATGATGATAACATTTAAGTGACTTCTGCACACAAATTTTGTCTTAAAAGTTGATTTAATCCCATACTCTGATTGCCAACTTATTTCTTAAGTAAATGTCTTACAATAATAGTTTAAACTAAACATTAGTGCAGTTGCTTAGAAACAAATAAATTCTCATTCCTCAAATTTTTTGACTTTTGTTTGTATTTATAAGCAAGAATAAATATGTAAATAAATTCTTTTTTATCTTATCTCTTTCTTTACAAAAGAGTTATCAATTACATACATTAAAGTGGGAAGTGAGAAGTACTTATAGCAAAGTGCTTAATTTGCATTATTCTGTGATTGAAGTAAGAATAAAATTTTTTTTTTTTTTTGATAGTAGTCACAATGGTTCTCTTTAATCACAATTGAGGAAAGATGTATTGATCGTTTTATTGTCTGACCCTTTTTGTTTATGTTATTTAAATATTATTTAATGTAATATTCGTGTAAGGAGTATTTTATTGTTGGTGCCATTAATTTTTTCTCTCTTTTTTACCCAAATTGTTTACACTCACTTGGGTTCAGCGTTTACTTTTTGCTTTTGTGGTTGATGTGCGTTTGCTTTTTAAATATTTAAGACCATTAAACAGACAACCGCACATATATACACACACACACCGAACTTACTCACACATGGACACCACTAAGCGTTTTATAGCCTTTGCCATTCTTGCCAGTAAGAAAGAGAGAGAAAGAGAAAAGTGTACACTAAGTGCTCAGCCACATATGAATGTATGCACATACATACATATATGTATGTATGTATATATAGTCAGTCAGTTCTGTGGCCGATTCCCAAACCCTTTGTTATAGCTTCGTCCCCATAATCACAATTGTCTGCCACTCTGAGTGTGAGTGTGTGTGTGTGTGTGTGTGTGTGTGTGTGTGTGACCTAGCCCAAGTCCAGGGCCAATTGTTTTGTCGTTAAGGAGCGTCTGCTGCGGATGCCAAAGCTAATTTTGCGTAAAATGAGCCAGCAGCAACCGAAGCCGAAGCTCAAGCTTGCACTCAAATGATTCATTATGGTCGCCCCAAAGGACACACAAAGCCAATGAGAGAAACTTGCATTGCCTGGTCACATATGCAAATGAACAATGAGCACATGGTGAGAGGAAACGCAAAACCCTCTGGCCCATCGATTGCGACGTTCGGATGTGGTTTGCTTTAGATGGGAATGAACTTGCGGATAGGGGATGGAAGGTCGGACTTAGCACCAAGCGAATCAATCATAAATTGTCAACAGCCAACCACTCATCTCTGCCTTCGATCGTTGGGTTCGTTGGCCGTGTCGAATGCGTAATATTTTCCATCATGCCCCTGGGCACATGTGATACAGCAAAATTCTTAATTGATTTATAGCCTGAATTAATTTGCATTACCTACGTAGGATATATTGATGAATATTTATGGTGTTTAGACTTAACCAACCACCAAACTCACTCTAAATGTATATGTGTGTGTGAGTGTATGTGTATTTTGTTGTTTCTTCTGTCAAATTAATTGCCTTGACCTTGATGGACTTGTTTTGATTGCCTTACCTTGGCTACGATAAAAAAAAGTAAAATATATTTGCCTACTTTTGTGCGTTTTTGTTTTTTAAATTGCTTCTATGAATAACTAAATGAGTTTTATTTTCTTGCTTGCTAACGAGTCCATTGATGGTTGCCACACACCAACAAGCACCCACACACACACACACACACACACACACACACACATACACAGATAGACAATCAGCACATTGCTCAGTGGCTGTTATTTGCCCACATAGAGAAAGAAGACTGTCAGTGAGTGAGTGAGTGAGAGAGTGAATGGGAATCCCTTCTTTTTATTTTTTTCTGTTTTCTTGTTCCACCTGGCTGGTATTTGCAGTTTTATATAAAAGCAATACGCATATGCCTGAGCATGCCAATGCCGACGGTGCTATTTGCATTCACTTCGCTGCAGTGTTTGTTCACCCACTCGACTCTTTACCATTCCCTTTCACCGCCTACCCTCTCAGCCACTCTCTCTCTCTCTCTCTATCTCTCGCTGTCTGTGTCCCTCTCTGGCTCTTTCAGTGGCTCGCCAGCACATTTTAATCCTGTCAAAGGCGCTTGTAGTGCTTCAGGCCCAGAACTCTTAAAGTTTTATGGAATTTACTAGCAGCCAGTCACACATACACAGTGAGAAGATGAAGGAAATGCTTGGATTCTGAGCCCACTCACTAGTCTGTCTTACTATTTGGATTTGCCTGCAGCTCGTTTGGTTAAACGACACTTGGCTGCTTGAGTAAACAAGCTGTGAAGATGGGCAAAAAAAAAAGATTGTAAATTTGATTGGCATCTTGGACCGACCAAAACCCCAGCAGATAGATGGGAAATACAGAAAATTGCTCAACTTCCATTTCCACTTAAACTTCAACTATCAGCTTCTTCGATTCTAGTTTCGTCTCTCTAGTCGTATTTTTCATTAAACTTATTGAGCTAACTGAAAGCTTTGAATAATGCAATTTGCTATGCAATACACACACATAGATAGTCTAGAGTCTAGAATTTATATATATTCATAATTTAATAAATATCCAAAGTAGAATTCTATTTGAAAGTTAGTTTCTGTGTGGAAGAGAAAACTTTGTTAGCCATTTAGCCATTTGTTATTTCTTGTTATACTTGTTCCTTGTTGGCCATTATTTAGAGCTTTCGCTCTAAAAAATCAGCCACTCCTTAACTCCCACAGGCCCCTTGATTCATTTGCAAACGTGGCCCAACTTTATGAGCCTCGCAATTTGGCAGCAACGCCACAGAGAACTCCCATTCACTTACTTAGTTTCTAGATGTTGCCTTTTTTTGTAGGCGGAAATGAAATTTGCAGTTATACAGTTTTTACAATTTCATTTGTTTGTTTTGTTGTTTTGTTTTCTAGCATAAACATTATTAGACTTGAAATGCCCCAAACCCTCTGACAGTTTTTTAAATGGCACTTTCAGGACACACACACACACAGAGAGAGAGAGAGAGAGAGAGAGAGGGGGGTTGGTTAGCATCTATAAAAGCTTTGCTTTTTCCATTTTACAAAATGCCATGACGAAGTCATAGAAAGTCGTCGTCGCGTCGAGTAATTAGAAAATTAGCCCCAACCAACGGTCCATAAATGAAACGCACAACAACTGCAACAACAAGAACAGCCACTTCACATGGTCCCACCCACACCCACAGGCTTGGTGAACCAGCCAGGCATATGCCAGGCTGCCACTTAAGCTACCCCAAAACATCTTTCCAACTTTTACCCACACACACACACACACACACACAGATATATATACATATATGGGGCACAATGAGTCTGTCATTTGCAACATTTTTAGTTGCACGGAAAAAATAAAACTAAACAAAAAACTAACAAAAAAGAGTCAGTTTGCCATTTGTTATATAAACGTGCCACTTGCTGCTTGCCACCTGGCCACACACATAGACACACACACACACACCATATGTGTCACTGGCTTGTGTCATCGTTTTAATTAAACTACCTAAAACATGTTAAGGTGCAGTTTGTTGGCATTTTCATTTTTCTTCCTGTACGTGTGTGTGAGTAGTTCCTTTATAGTTGTTTTTTTTGGGAGGGTTGAGAAGAAAAGGAAGCCAATGTAACAACGATGATGGTGTCCTTGGGTTCTTTGGGGTTTTCCCTTCTTATGGCCACACATTAATAGGCAATTTATAAAACAAGTTCTTCAAGCACAATGGAGAAGGACATGGAAATGTGTGTGTTTATATATTTTTCATTTAGGTACACAATTCTAATCCCATTCTTTTTTTCTTTTTTTTTTTGTGCTATTCACAGGCCTAACATTGTGCTACCAGCGGCAATCTGTAAATAACAACAATCACAATAATGCGGAGGCAAAGCCCACACACTTGCCACCATCGTCGCATTATCCGCATGGCCACAAATGGAATGAGCCATATTTTGATCTAACAATGCCAAGGAATATAACATCGCTTGTAGGCAAATCCGCATATTTGGGCTGTCGCGTCAAGCATCTGGGCAACAAGACGGTGAGTATGATACCAGTTAGCCAGAAGCAGAAGCAGAAGCAGAAGCGCACAAGAAGAAGTTAAATCTGGGCAAATAAACGAGATACAAGCAAATCTAGAATCCAATCTAGGTGTCTAGCCTTATCTGCCTCCAACTCTCACTCTCTCTCTCTCTCTCTCTCTCTGAATCTCTCTTTCATAGAGTCTGAAATAGCTCTGGCTTTTCATTTTGGTTGCTGTCATTATTTTTATCATTTCCATTTCCTGGGGGCGTCTGTTTTAATAATGTTTATTTTTATTTGCATTTAATAAACACTGACACACACACACACACACACACACATACAAGTGTGAGTATTAGTGCTGCCCAATTTTGATTAGAGAAAAGCTGTTTCTAGGTAAAGGGAACGCCAAAACTAAAATTAATAAAGTTCAGGAAAAAAGAGAATTAACTCTATACAGTGGATTATTTCTAAATATTTCTGCAAAGTTTAGCAGTTTTATTTTTTAACAATTCTTTTAAAAAAATAAAAAATTGCATTTATTTTTTCATTATAAAGTTTTTCTGGTTTCGTATGACTATATTAAATAATTGACTGTAATTGCAAGTTTTGAGATTTTCAAGATTCTTGATTTGAGTTATGAATCTGCCAAATGAATACGTAAGAATTGAGGAAATTTTATAATAAATAATATAAACCTATAAATTTTTTATTTTTAAAACAGATGAAAAAAATTTTTTTAATGTTTCTGAAAATTGCAAAGTTTTAGCTTCTTGCCATACTGAAATTTTACACGCCGCTAAAAAAAAAAAAGCCAAATAGGCAGTCCTGATGGGTAATATATTGTAGACCCTACCCCTCGACTCAGACACCATATGTAGGTTTATATACATACATATATATATAGTTATATATATTTAGTTAGATTATTAAGATAGACATTGGGAACGATGTGGCACACATGGCTGCTTATTAAATTTGCTAGCAGTTTATTATGTAATACGTGATGCAGAAACAATAACTAAAACCAAAAGGTCACAAGTGCCAAGACAGAATAGCTAACAGAGAGTGAGAGAGAGGGGGAGAAGAGTAGGCCAACACATGTTGCCCATGTTTCACATTCTGTTGCCGCTGCTGGCCGCCATCTCTTAGCTCTTAGTCTTAGCCTTTTCGAGTTATTACCATAGTTTTTATTGCGTCACTTGAGTTTCTTTTTGGCTTTATCCCATCCCGTTAGCATTTCCAATTAACATCTCGTTTTACCCAAGCTCCAAACAAAAGCCTATATCTCACTCACTCACTCACTCACTCGGCCACTTGAAGTTACTTGTTTTCTTTTTTTTTTTTTTTTTTGTTAGGGCCAAATTATGCCCGAAAGCGAGTCCTTAACAAAAGCAAGAGTATTGCATTTCAGCAATCAAATTAAATTGGTTGCCATAACGAAGAGTCCTTTGCACTGCAATATGCCGCAGTGGATGGAAAATATGGCTCGAAAGAACGATGTGCCGACCGACTGTCAGCCGCCATTAAACGTAAATTCATTGTCATTTGTTGCTGCTCCTCGTTGTCTGTTCGAGAGTTTTTATCTCGTGCTTTTTTCTGTAGTGTTTTCAAAAGTTCGTACAGATCTCACATTACATATCAGAACTGGCCAAGGATGCAGACACAATGCGGAAATATTTTGCACGCATTTGCCCATTTTTGGTGAGAAACTTTGCAGGTGCTGCCTAGACAGACAGTCAGTCAGGCATTCAGTCAGCCAACCATCTAGTCGGTTGTGTAAATGGAAGTTGATTACGTTAAGCGATTTAGTATTGAGAGTGTGAGAGCCCCCCGCCCCCCTACCTCATTGCCGGGGTTATGGATATAAAAAAAATTGAGTTTGGGGTTCATAGATTTCTACATAACCAAATCTGCTTCCGCAATCAGTAACCTACACAGTCACACACATATTTGCAAAGAGGAATAGACAGAGAGAGAGAGAGAGAGAGAGAGAGAGAGAGAGGGAGAGAAGGGAGACGGAAATGGTGTTCTCTAGTTAACTGGCGGCTCAGTTTTTGGCCAACGGTAAATTTATGTTGCCAGTGCGGCAAAAACTCGGGTTGCAAAAAGTTTGATTCCTTTTTTTTTTGTCGATTTTTTCTGTGTTATTTTGCTTTTGGGTTTGTTTTTCTTTTTTTTTGGTGCTGTTATTGCAGAATTAGACAGACGGCAAACTGAAACTGCACACAGATGGATGCCTGGCACAGTTGGTTGCCTCTGACGCCGAGTCTCCATGTCTGTCTGGCTATATGTATGTCGGTTTGTCTGTCTATGGGTCTGGCTGTGTGTGTGTGTGTATATTGGTTAGGCAGTTAGCCGCATAAACAAGACGCCCAAAAAGAAAAAAAAAAAAACGAAAGAAAAACTTGCCAAAAGGCGACAGACGTTTGCGGGGCATGGGTTGAAGTAGCTAAAACTGTATAAAATGTAGTGGGCAATGTCGAGTGAATGTCGAGCTGGGGCTCGGACGGAGCCCCGTTTGAAGAGCCAAACGAGAAAGGAAGTATCATTTTCCGGGTCTGTCATGCGTTGCGCACACTAATTTCAAGTTATTTAAAATTTAGATTGTGAGTTGCATAAATTTTTATACTTTGGGGACCCAAAAAAAAAAAAAAAAACAAAAAACAAAAAACTGGACTCAAGAGTTTCGCCAAGAACTTCTCTCACTCTTTGTTCGCCTTTTCTCTTTTATTATCATTCATTAGTTAAATTCTGTTTAATATAGCAATCAAAATGCAAATATGCGGTTTAAACTTTGACTAAAGCATTAATTAATGAACATATATTTATTTTAGGTGGCCTGGATAAGACATCGGGATCTTCATATATTGACTGTGGGCACTTACACATATACAACGGATCAACGTTTTCAGACCTCATATCATCGGGATATCGATGAGTGGACATTGCAAATCAAATGGGCCCAGCAACGTGATGCCGGAGTCTATGAATGTCAAATATCGACACAGCCGGTTCGCAGTTATTCGGTTAACTTGAATATTGTGGGTGAGTATGCCAGCCAGACAGACCGACAGACAAAGAGACAGTCAGAGGAAGAGAGACAGAGGCAGAGAGCAGCAGCTATGGGAATTGTGTCAGTGTGTGTATGGTGTATATATATTGTAGTACAAGTGCGGATGTATAAGTAATATGTCCTTGACGAGCTATCCCTCATCCATCCATTCATCCATCCATCTATCCATCCATCAGTATGGTGTGTGTGTGTGCTGTGCTGTGGGGACCTCCGTTGCATATTTCAGTTGCCACAGCGTAATATTTCGCCTACGGAGTGAGATTCTTTATTATTTTTATTTTTTCTGTCTCTCTCTCTCTCTCTCTCTCTCTCGCTCGCTCTTTTGCATTATTTGCATATTCATGCAATTTGCAAAAGTGTAAATTATGCATACTTCACAATCTTGCAACAATAATATCAGCAACAACAATAACAACGGACAACATGGCAACATAGGGAACAAAGGCAACAGCTGACAGGATAAAATAACAGGATATAGACCGCGAGCGTTGTGTTTTTTTTTCCCCCACTGTAGTAGAATGTGGTAAACGAAGTGGGAGAAGGGAGTTGGCGCTTAGCCTTCTGGCCGCAACAAATAACAGATATCTATACATATATTTTTCAAAATTGATATAGACAAACCGCATTTTCTATAGGTGATAGCGAATTCAACCGACAACAATAAACTATTTGCAATCAATTTCATTTTTAATGCCAAAAAAAAAAAACAAATACAAAAAACAAACGTTCTACACAATTCGCAATGGCAATGAATCAAATCAAATATTTTTGCTTGAATCAAAAATTTTTCCAACGAAGGGCTTTCAAATGGATATAAACTTAGATGTGTGTGTGTGTGTGTGGGAGTATATCGATATCCAGTGGGCGTCGTAACAACAGGCTTACTTTCAGTTTTCTCATAAAAATATAAAAAAAAACTAAAGAATGGTCTACACCGTTTTTCTAATGTTTTGGGATTGTGTAAGATTATCTTGAATTTAAAATTATTTATTTTACTATTAAAAAAAAAAAAAGAAAAATCCATTAAGACCAAAAAAAGTCAACCAGAGCTGCTGAACTTTTATAAAATTCTGACTTTCATCAACTAGAAAAAAAAATCGGAAAAAAATCAGAATAAAGTAACGAAAATTCGAAAGCCACAAATTATCTAAATAGAGTGGTTAAAAGTTTGACATTTTTGAAAAACAATAAATGTTTTTCGAAGTTATTTCAAAAATGAAGGGGCAATGTTCCCCTATTTCATAGCCCTGCATAGTTTAAGGGGCAAAGTTCCTGTATTTTATAGCCGTAGATTTGCCTATGCTTCGACTTGTTCAGCTCGTTTTAATTAATTATTTGGATTATTTGAAATGAACACCAACAACAACAAGATATCATTGAAAATGTGTACTCGGTCTGCCAAACAAGACAGAGACATATTAATTGCTAGATGGGTTTCTATTTCCAGTGAATTAAATAATTGGATATGCCCGGTTCTATTCCCATGGGAGACTACCTGCCATTTTAAGCCAAGTCACTCCCCAGACCAATGACCAGAAGCCAGACATTCATACATACAGACATGAGCATAAGGCATTTGGGTTTTGATGGGTTTTTGTTTTGACAATTATTTTTAATATACGAAAGGTTACTTTTAATTATTATTGCTTTGTAATTTAGTAATTAGTTCGGTTTTATATTTAGAAACACACCTCGAATTCATTACATTTACAATTCTAATTTTCGTTTAACTTTGTTCAACTTTTTTGTTCTTATATTTGTTTATTTTTTTCTGTTTCTATTTTTGTTTTCATTTGACAACAACAACAAAACAACAACAACGACTACAATCAACCCATTCAATCACTTAAGATCTTATCGATGCGGAGACAAGCAGCACAATGCAGCAATATTATAATGACGATGCCTTCTATATAGCCGCCGATCGTGTCTATCAATCCAGCGATGATGAATTTGCGGGCATGTTTGGTCCCATACAAACGGTTGCCGGTTTGTCCAAAATATGTTTTAACTATTACTAACTAACTATTGCATACTTTTGCACTAGAAAAATTAAACCACAACTTATGTTAGTTACTGTCAAAAGCTTTAACTTGTGGCAGGCACTCTCTAGACTAGATGGCAAAAGGAAAAAAAAATACATAAAGATGGAGATGCTTGAGCCAACTGCCGACTGTCAGGTTGGCGGTAGGTAAATTGGAGACAGAGACGGACACGGAGATCCAAGTGCTGCCATGCATGCATATTACTTTTTAATATTTTATAACATTTCTCGTGCCAGTTTTTGCACTTGCCATACAGGCAGCGGTCGCTACGAGAGCTAGGGATGTGGCTAGGTATGTAGGGAGTCAAGTGCTTGCGCCTTGGGCTCCCACTTTTCTGGCTCATGACGAACAAATTGCTTTCAAACAAGCTTTTACCGACTAACTTTGCCAGCTTCTTACTGGTTACTACATACATACACACTACATGCACCTAAACGTCCTTCCGCCCTCGACCACCCTCATTCAACCTGCGGCTTGGCCATTTTATTTTTCATCTCCACCGTCTCTCTTTCAAGTAAGGGCGAAATTCAACACCAAACAAATGTTTTAGTTGCTCAAGTGGTAGCTGCGGCATTTAATTACAGTTGTTATTTATATAAATATGGTTTTTGTTTTTGGTTATTTTCTTTTTTTTTTTTTGTTTTCTTTTTGCACTAGTTATTTGACGGTTTTGTCTTACATAAATTGGCATAGCTTTCGCTTTTTCCATTGGGACAATGGGTTACATTGAATGTGCCACGCCTATATAGCTCTTGATCCAATTTGGGACCAGAGTTATAATAGCAAATTAAAACAAATCGACTGCTACGCAAATCGTAATCCTGGCCAGCAGCACAACCAAGATATGTGGCATAATCATTGATTATATTACGTATTTCGGTTGGAGCCGCATGGGGATCATTTGGCTGAATATCATAGACCTGGTGCAACCATTGCTCTGTCAATTGAGTCATTTGCTGGACATTGGAGGTCTCTTTGAATTGACGTGGCTGCCAGTCGACGGCATAGTTCAGAACCGGATGGTCAAAGTCATTGGTAGCGACGCAGAGATTTGGTAAATCTTTCAGGCATCGTTTAACATGGTATTCGGCCAACAGAGCCAAATATGAATCCCACACAAGTTCAGACATGTGTTGAGCTGGAGCTAGACCCCAAATTCCACCACTGGCCACATCCTGACGGTATCTATTTTGTATTCCTACTAAATACTCATGAAAGTATTGCATATTCACCATGCGACGATGCAGTAGGCAGCTTTGATGAAATGTCTAAAGGGCAATAATAATATTATGCATTAAAATAGGCCTTTTGCAAAGGGAAGGGGGTGTAAGGGCGGAAATAAGCATGATCTTATCATGAACTCTCACCAAACTATTATGGCAACCGAGATGACGCACACCGTGGCACGATTCAATGCGACAGAAATCAATGGCCAAGCAACTGCTGCTGGCCATGATGACGATGATGAGAATAATATAAACAGTGATTAAGTGCACTGAATGCATTTTCACAGCAAACTGAAAGCCGTTTGTCAAACTCAGGTGCTATTTATAGGGGAAAATCAAATTGCGAACAGCTGTAATTGAATGCCGTGGTATATGCGAAATCAGTATTATTCGGCTTATTAAGCAATATTCGCCCGATTGGTTTGAAAATTCTGGAATTTCAGCTGTTCGCTCAAATTGAAGGCGAGCTAAATAGTAATTCAAAACCTTCTCTCCTTCTCCTTCCCTCTCTTTTTTCTCTTTTCCAGTGCCCACAGCTACAATTCTAGGCGGACCTGATCTCTATGTGGACAAAGGCAGTACCATAAATCTTACGTGCATCATCAAATTTAGCCCAGAGCCACCCACCCATATCTTTTGGTATCATCAGGATAAGGTAAATATATACGAATCACAGTTCACAGTTCCCAATCAATTTTCATACAGAGAGTGTGATGAAGAGGAGAAAGCGGGAAAGCGAATGAAATTCTGAAGTACACAAAATGAAAAGAAAACCCAATTTAATGTTTTCCTCTTTGGAAGCCAAATTATCTTGCAATAATTGAGTTTTTTTTCGGCATTTCTCTCCTCCTTTTCCACCTTCTCCGCTTTCTCAGCAGTTAAAAGCACAAAAAAAAAAAAATTATATATATGAGAAGTGGGGGGCCAGTGCAGGATAATCGCAGAGTCTGAGCCATCGTCACCGCCCAGGCAATTGCCGCTGGATAAACGTTTTTAACTTTTATGAGCTCTGGGCTGCTGCTGGCAGCGTGTCTCATGTTCTCGCGTTTCGTTTTTTATACCATGTATCCATATGGTGGAATGGTATATTAAAGTCGCCATAAATTATATATATTCTTTATCTTTATTTGTCTGTCACCTATTCACCTTCGAAGTTCTAACTGATGCAATTAAATATAGTACTTTTTATAGTGCAACTAATATTTAGCCAGATATCAAATTTCCTCAAAATCGAACTAAAAATAGAGAAATTATGCCTTTGGCGGGGCTAGGGTGCTTATCCGCTAATGTGAGCGAGATAGCGAGATTGAGCATATAAAAGGAATGCATGTATTTAGCATTTGGTTTTAGAAATTAAGTTGTTGCATGGTATAGCAAAGTCGACGAGACGACTGACTTACTGCATTTTTTTCTCTCATCTACCATTGGTTCGTATATTTTTTTTCCTCTTGGTTGTTTACGCGTCGTATACGCAACGTATTTAATTTTGGCTTTTATGATTATGAGAAAACATGCTTTTGCATTTAGTTCCCCACCTCCTAAAAAGAAAAAAAAAAAAAAAACTTGCCCAACATTTTTGTGTGCTCTTTTATGAAGAACTTTTCAGGAAAAATAAACCAACAACAACAATTATAAGCTTCAGAAGAAGAAGACGCGAATATTTTAATATGCCACTTTAACATTTATGCCCATCCATTCTCTGTTTCTCAGGTACTCAGCGAAGAGACTTCGGGTGGACGTTTGAAATTTAAGACCATTAAATCGGAGGAAACCAAATCCATTTTACTTATTTACGATGCGGATTTATTGCATTCAGGCAAATATTCATGCTATCCATCGAACACAGAGATAGCCAGCATACGCGTTCATGTACTACAGGGTGAGTTCTGTTTCCTGTTTCAGTTTAAGTTGGCGAAGCATTCTCCTTTTTTTTTTCTTTTTATTTTTGATGAGAGAAGAAGAGAGGAAATGTGGCTTAAGGTAGCTCTGACTGACTGACGGACTGGTTTTGGTCTTGGTTTTGCGTTTGCTTTTCCAACATTTTTGTGGCCGTGTCAAGTGGCTTTAAGTGACCATGATGATGATGATGATGATGACGTTGATGTTGATGGTGAATGCCATTTAATTGGCTGCATTTTTGTTTGTCTGTCTGTGTCAATGGCATCAAATTTGGACCTTTACCTTACATCATTTTTTTTCTTTCCCCCATTTTTGTATTTCTGTTCTTATTTGCTACTGTTTCTGAACCGGAGGCAAATACAATTTGTAACTCATTTATGCTGCATTTCTCCCATAGGCGAACGACCCGAGGCTATGCAAACGAATGCTGCTCCCGCTGCTGTCGCCCTGGCCTGTTGGTCCTGTCACATGGGCCAGGCTACGCAGGCAGTCAAAGTAATTAGCACAATGGTTGCGGCATTTGTATTGTTGGAGGCCTGCTCAACACTGCTGCTCCAGGTTGGCCAAACAGGGCCAGAAACTGCTGGAGATGGAGGTGGTGGCCAAATAACAGGTCATAGTAGAAGCCAGACTACCAAAGGGGCTTGTACTGCTGACCAGAATGAGCAAGCGCAAGAGGAGA
The DNA here is from genome assembly GCA_018903935.1 of Drosophila insularis. Lineage (NCBI taxonomy): Eukaryota > Metazoa > Arthropoda > Insecta > Diptera > Drosophilidae > Drosophila > Drosophila insularis. The sequence continues at coordinate 661,072 of JAEIFP010000291.1, read as the reverse complement.
TAACAATGTTGCCCGGCTGCCATGTCAATACAAGTGGGAAGAATACACGGTGATAAATTAATGTTGCACAGTTGGAAGCGCGACAAAAAACGCCACCGCCAATGCGCAGCAGCCAAAGCATCTAAGTGAGTGGAAAAATGAAGGCAAACTGCAACAGCAATGCCAGCAACAGCAACAACAACAACAACAACAACAACAACAACAACAACAAAAACACCAACGACAAAATGAGAAAGAGGGTTTCTGGCATGTTATACCTTGAAAAACTAGCTAATTATGCTAATGATAAGTTGTTGCTATCTACCATTGCTGCAACTTTTCCTGGTCCCTAGTCCCAGGTCCTGTTTTTGCTCTTGTTGCTCCCGCTGCTGCTGCTGTTGCTGCTCTTCCTGTCATTTTTAGTATACTCGCTAAGTTGTAGGTAAGTGCGTGTGTAATTAAGTGGGTTGGGATTAGTTAGTTGAGCAGCATTTCTAGTTACATATTTTTTTTTTTTTTTTGGGGGGGCAATCAAAAACAAAAACCCAAAAGAACATAGGAAAATACCCTGATTGAGAGTAAGAAAAAAGGATAAAGTATAATCTATAGATACTTATGTATATAATACAAAAAAAAAAAAAAAACTAACATTAATTATCTGCCAGCACAAAACGACATTCTAGTTAATCTCTAATCTGGCATATTGAAGTAAATATGTTGAGAACTTCTCGAATATAAAAGCATTAAATCTAAGACCATTTATAGAAAGATACAAACGGAGAGGGGGGAGTACACCAAAGGTAGCTACCTTCATCCAATCATCAATGTGAAATCAAAAACAAAAAACCCATACATCTTCCACAGCAATGAGTGCGTACTCTGATTTAAAATCAAAACTACAACTTTATTAATGCTTTAATGGGCATAGCAAATATATATAAACAGTTAAAAATATAAATATATTTTATTTAAAGCCTTTCCAAATTCATTTATAGTTCGTACTCATTATAAACTGCTGTTCTGTGACTTCTTTTAAACAACCTATGGAATAATTGGCAGTTGGTATTAATTTTAAATTTCGCCCCCTCCTTTAACCAGATAATTTGCCAACAAGCCTACTCCTTTTCAATTAATTTAATATCTTTGACAACCCTTCCAATATCGATTATTTTTATCGGTTTCTTGTCGATTGCAATCGAAGTAGGCGTTGACCACACCTAATAGTCAAGGTACTGCGAAAACAGTTTAGACCTAATCAGTTGCTTTTCGGCTCTCAAGATGAGAGCAACAGCAACTCAACCATTTTTTCCTTTTTCGACTTTCCCTTTTAATTCGGACTGAAAAACCACATTACAGTTTCCTAACACTTTAAAATTAGTTTTCCTTATTTTTTTATCTGCCTATCAAGTCTAAAAAACAAAAAAAAAACCTCTGTTTCCGAAAGGTGAAAGGTGACATCTTTTGAACAACCTATGGAGTAATTGGCAGTTGGTATTAATTTTGAACTTCGCCCCCTCCTTTAACCAGATAATTTGCCTAAAAGCCTACTCATTATCAATTAACAATACAGATTCCTAGCACTTCTAAATTAGTTTTCCTTATTATTTTATCTGCCTATCAAGTCTAAAAAACAAAAAAAAACCTCTGTTTCCGAAAGGTGAAAGGTGACATCTTTTGAACAACCTATGGAGTAATTGGCAGTTGGTAATAATTTTGAACTTCGCCCCTCCTTTAACGAGATAATTTGCCCACAAGTCTACTGATTTTCAATTAACAATACAGTTTCCTAACACCTTTAAATTAGTTTTCCTTATTTTTTTATTTGCCTATCAAGTCTAAAAAACAAAAAAAAACCTCTGTTTCCGAAAGGTGAAAGGTGACATCTTTTGAACAACCTATGGAGTAATTGGCAGTTGGTAATAATTTTGAATTTCGCCCCCTCCTTTAACCAGATAATTTGCCTACAAGCCTACACCTTTTCAATAATTTTAATATCTTTGACAACCCTTCCAATATCGATTATTTTTATCGATTTCTTGTCGATTGCAATCGAAGCAGGCGTTGACCACACCTAATAGTCAAGGTACTGCGAAAACAGTTTAGACCTAATCAGTTGCTTTTCGGCTCTCAAGATGAGAGCAACAGCAACTCAACCATTTTTTCCTTTTTCGACTTTCCCTTTTAATTCGGACTGAAAAACCACATTACAGTTTCCTAACACTTTAAAATTAGTTTTCCTTATTTTTTTATCTGCCTATCAAGTCTAAAAAACAAAAAAAAAACCTCTGTTTCCGAAAGGTGAAAGGTGACATCTTTTGAACAACCTATGGAGTAATTGGCAGTTGGTAATAATTTTGAATTTCGCCCCCTCCTTTAACCAGATAATTTGCCTACAAGCCTACACCTTTTCAATAATTTTAATATCTTTGACAACCCTTCCAATATCGATTATTTTTATCGATTTCTTGTCGATTGCAATCGAAGCAGGCGTTGACCACACCTAATAGTCAAGGTACTGCGAAAACAGTTTAGACCTAATCAGTTGCTTTTCGGCTCTCAAGATGAGAGCAACAGCAACTCAACCATTTTTTCCTTTTTCGACTTTCCCTTTTAATTCGGACTGAAAAACCACATTACAGTTTCCTAACACCTTTAAATTAGTTTTCCTTATTTTTTTATCTGCCTATCAATTCTAAAAAACAAAAAAAAACCTCTGTTTCCGAAAGGTGAAAGGTGACATCTTTTGAACAACCTATGGAGTAATTGGCAGTTGGTATTAATTTTGAACTTCGCCCCCTCCTTTAACCAGATAATTTGCCTAAAAGCCTACTCATTATCAATTAACAATACAGATTCCTAGCACTTCTAAATTATTTTTCCTTATTTTTTTATCTGCCTATCAAGTCTAAAAAACAAAAAAAAAAACCTCTGTTTCCGAAAGGTGAAAGGTGACATCTTTTGAACAACCTATGGAGTAATTGGCAGTTGGTATTAATTTTGCACTTCGCCCCCTCCTTTAACCAGATAATTTGCCTAAAAGCCTACTCATTTTCAATTAACAATACAGATTCCTAGCACTTCTAAATTAGTTTTCCTTATTATTTTATCTGCCTATCAAGTCTAAAAAACAAAAAAAAACTCTGTTTTCGAAAGGTATGAGGTTGAGGACCGTGTAAGAGAAAAATGATGGCGGCTGCGTGGGCACGAGGTACTGGTTCATTTATAGTTCGTACTTATTATAAGCTGCTGTTCTGTGAGTTCTTTTAAACAACCTATGGAGTAATTGGCAGTTGGTATTAATTTTGAACTTCGCCCCCTCCTTTAACCAGATAATTTGCCTACAAGTCTACTCATTTTCAATTAATTCAAGCTAGCTACCTTCATCCAATCATTAATATGAAAAGAAAAACACAAAACCCATCCATCTTCCATAGCAATGAGTGCGTAGTCTGATTTAAAATCAAAACTACAAATTTATTAATGCTTTAATGGGCATAGCAAATATATATAAACAGTTAAAAATAAAAATATATTTTATTTAAAGCCTTTCAAAATTTTTCTACTAATTATTTATATACAATTTTTGGCCTAGAGCACAGCATACTTAATACTTATTCTATGGATTCTCTTTAATTTCAATGTTTTACCTTTTCTTTGCTTGCCCATAACAGATAAAGATTAAATCTTGATTCTATTAGATGATTAAATAATTCCAATTTAGCATTGCATTTCTCTGGCAGATTAATACTAATTTTCCTTAAAGCATTTAAAGATTTTTCCACTTGGCACAGTGCATTTTTTTGCAATGGAAGATTAATCAACAATTAATCGAAATAGATACTAATAACTGTAAAAATTAAAATATTTGGCATTATCATGAGGTTCATTGTTAAGAGATCATCGTCAAAGTCTATAGCATTTCATTACTACGGCAAGGGGAATGGGGATCATTCAAGTTAGATATTATAAGGTTTATATACCCTTGCTAAAAATCTCCTTATATGAAAGAGAGAGTTAGTTAAAAAGTAAATAAAAATATTGTCCATCATTCACATGTGAGTGTCTATTCATTTCTATAAAAATTCTGCAAATGTATCACAATTTTCTGTCAAATATTGATTGATTTTCTGTTATTAATGTCAAATCAATTGAAATAATTCTACAATTGTTGCAAGGGTATACAGTTGAAAGAAAATTGCGGCATTGTCGTAGTTAATGTAAATAATTTTGATTGTTCTTCTAGTGCTTAAGCAAATTGTATATAATGCAAAATGTCTAATCTAATCTAATGAGTGGTAATTTTGAATTAATAAGTAGATCAATATGTAGATACACACCATAATATACATACATACATACAATATCATAAAAAGTCAATAGAGAATAACTTGAATAACATTTTCTATATATAAATATATTCAACTTTCGTAAAATGTTCCTATGCATAAATAGGCATACAAATGGAAAAGAAAAAAGAAGAACCCTTCCCTGTCTATTTTTTTTTTTCTGTTTCGGTTTGCTTTTTAAGCAACTCCTTCTGAAAAATACTCAAGTCATGTCATGCTTGGAAGTTTCACTTCCAATTTTAGTATATTCACCAAAAAGAGTTCATTGATCCCACGATGGCTTCAATAATGACATTTTGCTTGAAACTTGTACATTTCGAGCATGTCCGGTTGCATATGTATATCCAAAGAAAACTCGACCCAGACGACTTTCGGTTGAATCCAAGTGAAGGCAAACTAAAGCAAAACTAAACCTAAGCTGAAAGTCACTTTTGCGCTGTCAAGAAAAAGTACATATTTGCATTTGCCATTTACCAATTGCCAAGAAAGAAAGAAGGCAACTATCGCATATGGAAACGAAAGGATAGACAAGCACACTCCATGGGAGGAGTGGGTTCATTTTCCTCTTACCGCTCACTTTATTTCACATTTTCCCTGACAAAATGTATGGCCAATTGTCCATTTTAATGGCTGGCTGGTTGAACTATTAAAAGTTATGGCATTTAACTGATCAAAATTGTAAATAAACTTGCATATAGAAGGTATGAATAAATTAAAAGTGTATTTAACTATTTATGCAGTACACACACACACACACACAACACAACACAACACGACACGACACGACACATACAAAATATATTGTATTTATGCATATTAATAATTAAAATTAAAACTGTACGCAAGCAAAATTCGTCGCGACATTTAAATGAATGTTTAATGGCTAAATAAACCATAAATACATACAAAAAGACAACAGCAACAACCACAACAACAAAACATAGAGATAAACATATACACATATATGCGTATATATACCTATATACATACATATAATATATAAGTGCATGTGTTTTTTTTTTTAACTGCCATAAATAGAGCAAAAATTATACGAAATATAATACGAAAATAAAAGGTAAACTTAAAATAAATGCAGTTAAGCAGAAAATTATGTGTTTGATATTGTTGTATGTATAAAATATCCATATGAAAAATAATAATAATAACAATAAAACCTAATAATATTATTATTAACTAAGTGTATGCATTTTCCAAACAAAATGTATCTGGATGTAAATTTCTTTTTTTTTTTTTTGGTCCATAATTTTTTGTGCTGTTTTTTTTTTGGGCAAAACGGAATGCAAATAAAATCACATTAAAAACAATATATATACATACATATATATAATATATGGGGAAAACTGTTTAAATCTTTAAGTGAGTAGTAAACGCGCTAGCCGAGCAGCGTTAATAAGTTAATATTAGTCTTAACTATATATATACAATATATATGTATATGGAGAATGTCAAAAAAGATTTAAATAAAGTTTTTAGTTATACAATAAATAAAATGAAAAACCGAGATAAGTGAACAATGATAAATACATGCATACACACCCACACACACACACACACACACATACATAGAGCAAAGAGCAGCAACAAAGTCATCGAATGAGAAGGAAGATAGAAATGGGCATGGGAATGGGACGGGGAAAAGAGACCCCTCGCTGAGTGAGCGCTGAAAAGATTTATGCAAATATTTTCCATTGGTATTCATGCATTTACCCTGAGCATTTTAATGGGCTCACACGCACACATATTCACACAACCCACACACACACACATACACTAAGACGCCGACAAATGTTGGAGAGGACCAGACCAACTGGGGATTGCAAGTTTTTCGGTTCCTGCGTAGCCGGGGATTTTCATTTTTCAGCCTAATAAAGCGGCAATGCAAAAGGCAAAGAAAACTGTAAGCTGGGCTTGGCCCCTCTCACAAAGGAAAAAGCACACAAAACAAAAAAAAAAAAGAAAAGGAAGAATGAAAAATAAAGAAGAAATAAAGTGGCTGCCTTTGCTACTGCTACTGCTGTTGCTGTTCTAGGCCATGTGGCTCTGGCATCCTGTCTCCATTTGCCGGTGGTAAGACATCAAAAACCGTTAACATAAAAGTTTATTATATGACAAGTAAGTATATATATTCTTGTGCTGCATTGTACACACACACACACACACACACATAGTATGCCTGTGTGTGTGTGCAAATAATGGTAATATCATGCCAAAAAAGTTTAATAGCGCACAACGCGTCGCCATTGCTCGGCCCGTCAAGGCGAATCGACTGGAAAACGTAAGGAGCGTTACAACACGACAAAGTCGCATAAGACATATGAAGCGTAAAGTTTCTTGTCCCAGCTAAGCGGGAATTATATGCGGAGCATAAAGATGAACGGGGAATGCCAACGAAATTCCAATACAAATATTATATACTCTATATATAGGATCTATACTAGCAGATATATTTAACAAAGTCTCTCTTTAGGTTTAGCATTTTATAATATAGCATTTTTTTTGCCATAATCGTTAAACAAGAAAAGTAAATCAAAGTTTATTTTACATATTTTTGAAACCGGAAATTTTTTTTTTAATCAATTGTTTTCATTTTGAAAACTATTTAAAAACCTTGCCAAGTGCACCAAGTCCCCATGTCAAGGGTTTTAAGGTTTTCAAGTTTACCTTTACATTCATCTTCGTAAGAAAATTGTATTAAATTACGGGTTTAAAATTAAATAAATTGCCTTCGATTCAGACTTAACAAAAAGTTTAGATTTTAATTAATTCACTCACACATGAATATCCTTTTTTTGTTTGTTTTTTTTTTTTTAGAAAAAGTTACTCAAAGATTTTGCAATAATTGATGGACTCTCATCAAAGCTTTTTTTTTTGTCCAAATGTAATGAAAATTGGCACAATTTCTATACCACCATGTGAGCCTGTTTGTATATATGTACATATAGATGTATGTATGTATAGCTAGGTAACATGTGCCACAGTATTCGTTTTAGCAATTGGCTTGAGTTGGCAGACGTTACTTTTAATTGCGCATAGCTCAGGTCACATCTGCCAGAGAGACTTGGCATTTTCGAATTTATCTATGGATGTGGGAATGTTGGGCCGAGATGAAAGCTGGAATGCCAGGATCAGTAACACACACATACATACATATATGTCTAAAGGACCAGCTGGATGCCTGGCTCGTTGTCTGGCTGGCTGATTGTCTGTCTTGGCAATCGACAAAAGGCAAAATAAATTATCATCATTGTGACATTTTCATTTGTCAAAGTAATTTTCTTTGTGTCGCATTTTTTCCGCGCCTAAAAGCACCCACTACACCTACCTAATACACACAGCACAGCGCACACTTTGAGCACCTTTTTTTCAAAAACCAGAGAGAGAGAGAAAAAAATAGCAATTTGGCTTGGAATTTGCGCAAACATTTGGGCAGTCGGGTAGACAGAAGAGTGACACGTCTACTTCTGAGGCTGGTTTTTATGCCTCGTAATGTTCTGGGCATATTCAGGACATTGCTCTTATTATTGCCGCATGTATTTTTAATGCACAAGAACAGCAACAACAACAAAGAGAAAGATGTAACGAAAAAGGCATCAGAATGATAAAAAATAAACAAAATATGATTTGATTTCATCTCATCGGTCTTTTTTCCTTCCACGCTCATTCAGTTATTTGCACTTGTCTTGCTCACGAGTTGCAATTTATTATTGGAGTTGTCTGCCAAGGCCGAGCAAATGTCTCTCATGATGCCCGTTTTTAAGCTGCGCGCATATTGAACATAAATCAGCCGGCGACTTATATGCAAAACAGGCAAACACATACCCAGTCAGTCAGTCTGTCAGTCAGCCAATATGCATGTTCAACGTACATACATACATACGTACATATGTATGTAGTCAGTCCGTCAGGTTTGTCCTCGTGTGTGTTTGTGTGTTTTGTGTGTTTGCGTCGCCGAAAATCCACTTCATAATTTATTGACATGGCACTGCAAGGACGAAGGACTTTCGAATGTAGTCCTTCGACTGCCAGATGGAATATTGTACATTATTTTCCCAGAGTCTGCCTCTTTACTTATGTCATTCTCTTTATATTCTGCGTGTATGTGTGTGTGTGTGTGTGTGTGTGTGTGTGTGTAGCAAAGCAGATGCCAATGATTCAAAGACTTCAATTGATGCAGTTGAGAAAATGGGAAACATAAACTGAATGTTCATTTACGTTAGTAAAACCTTTGCCTAGTAACATTTCATTCAACTAAGTTTTCTTTTATATATGCGCAAAAATACACATATTTACAAAAAAAAAAAAATCAAAAAAAGTTTGAGAGTGTTAATTTAAAATGTTTTCAATCTTGTTTCTAAAGGCTCTAACGCATTTTTATTACAACTATCGAAGACGCATAATTTCTATGTCTGGAAACAAATGCAAGAAAAAAAAATATATCAATAAAAGTGACCAAAGAAACTTAAAATGGCATCAAGCTATTTCAGCACAGGGTTTATTTGGCTTACAATTAGTTAGGGCAGACTGACAAAAAATCGAAAACACCACCGATATCGATAAATAGTATATGACCAACAGAGTTGTCAATAAATATTTTAAGGGTCGCCATGTAAAATACGTTAATGCAAAGATTATTTGAAATAGGAAAAATAGGTCGGCCCCGTGTCATAAATGGTTATTATTTTTTATCTCCTTTTGCATATTTTTTTTTTTAATTAAAACTTAAAAACTTTTGCGGCAGGGTTGGTTGGATGGTTGTCACCATGGAACGATTCTATGGCAATAGAACATATAAAAGCAATCGACACAGAAAAGAAAATGTGGAGAAAAACGTGACGTTGTGTTACATAAATTCGTATTAGCTTTTTCTTCTTAAGTATTTTGTGTTTTATATTAATACAATTAATTGATTGCTTCTTGAAAAAAAGGAAATTATACATGTACATATGTGTTTTCCCAATGAAATCTTTTGAGCTCAGAGGAGTTGGCGCAAAGTAAAAGTAGAAAGTTGTGGAAGAAAGCTCTTTGCTTCTGTTTTCCCCCGTTTTTCACCCATTTGACGAAAAGTGGAGATGAAAAATTTTAAATTAATCAAGAAAGAAAAAAAAATATGTAAATTATGGTTTAAGAAATGGCATCGCATTTTGAGGTATTGGGAAAAGTTCTAAAAGATTCTGCAGATATATGAGTTAATTGTGCAACAAATATTAAGCTCGAAAGTGTAAATGTATAAGTATATATGTATATATTTATAAAGCTTTCAAGTAATACGGATGAAGAAAAAAAAACCCTATAAATAATGAACAAATTTTCATTTAATGCTACGTTTTTGTGTTTACAGTAAGTCGACCACCCAATTCCTCGCATTTCCAATGATCTCGATTCCTGGTAACTGCCTTCCTTCTTTTTTTCATAATATATTATAAGGTTTCAAAAGTTAATTGGTTCTGCAAGCGCTCCCAAAAATGTTTTCCATTGGAAAACATGAAGAAAAATTTGAAAACTTCAAGAAAACCGACGTAAATGAAAGAAATCGGGGAAAAAATTTAGGTTTTACACTAAGTTAGATCCATTATTGAACCATCACCAGGTGGTCACTCAGTTCCCAGCTTCGTTCTTCTCGGCAACTGAGTTTCCAACTATCTGAATTCATGGAGACAGACTTCAGAGCCAGCGAGAACCGTGTTAGGATGTTTAAAGAGGTTATTCCCAAGAATTGGAAGAAAAATGGGGAACTGATCGTTTGAGTTGCTGCCCAGGCTATTTTCAATTCCTAAGAGAGTAGCGCTCCCAAAAATTTTTACCATTCGGAAGCGTCCTTCTTCTCGGCAACTGAGTTTCCGACTATCTGAATTCATGGAGACAGACTTCAGAGCCAGCGGGAACCGTGTTAGGATGTTTAAAGGGGTTATTCCCAAGAATTGGAAGAAAAATGGGGCACTGATCGTTTGAGTTGCTGCCCAGGCTATTTTCAATTCCTCAGAGAGTAGCGCTCCCAAAAATTTTTACCATTCGGAAGCGTCCTTCTTCTCGGCAACTGAGTTTCCGACTATCTGAATTCATGGAGACAGACTTCAGAGCCAGCGGGATTCGTGTTAGGATGTTTAAAGAGGTTATTCCCAAGAATTGGAAGAAAAATGGGGCACTGATCGTTTGAGTTGCTGCCCAGGCTATTTTCAATTCCTAAGAGAGTAGCGCTCCCAAAAATTTTTACCATTCGGAAGCGTCCTTCTTCTCGGCAACTGAGTTTCCGACTATCTGAATTCATGGAGACAGACTTCAGAGCCAGCGGGAACCGTGTTAGGATGTTTAAAGGGGTTATTCCCAAGAATTGGAAGAAAAATGGGGCACTGATCGTTTGAGTTGCTGCCCAGGCTATTTTCAATTCCTAAGAGAGTAGCGCTCCCAAAAATTTTTACCATTCGGAAGCGTCCTTCTTCTCGGCAACTGAGTTTCCGACTATCTGAATTCATGGAGACAGACTTCAGAGCCAGCGGGAACCGTGTTAGGATGTTTAAAGGGGTTATTCCCAAGAATTGGAAGAAAAATGGGGCACTGATCGTTTGAGTTGCTGCCCAGGCTATTTTCAATTCCTTAGAGAGCAGCGCTGCCAAAAATTTTTACCATTCGGAAGCGTCCTTCTTCTCGGCAACTGAGTTTCCGACTATCTGAATTCATGGAGACAGACTTCAGAGCCAGCGGGAACCGTGTTAGGATGTTTAAAGAGGTTATTCCCAAGAATTGGAAGAAAAATGGGGCACTGATCGTTTGAGTTGCTGCCCAGGCTATTTTCAATTCCTTAGAGAGTAGCGCTGCCAAAAATTTTTACCATTCGGAAGCGTCCTTCTTCTCGGCAACTGAGTTTCCGACTATCTGAATTCATGGTGACAGACTTCAGAGCCAGCGGGAACCGTGTTAGGATGTTTAAAGAGGTTATTCCCAAGAATTGGAAGAAAAATGGGGCACTGATCGTTTGAGTTGCTCCGCTGGCTATTTTCGTTTCCTTAGGGAATCGCGCTCCCAAAAATTTTTACCATTCGGAAGCGTCCTTCTTCTCGGCAACTGAGTTTCCGACTATCTGAATTCATGGAGACAGACTTCAGAGCCAGCGGGAACCGTGTTAGGATGTTTAAAGGGGTTATTCCCAAGAATTGGAAGAAAAATGGGGCACTGATCGTTTGAGTTGCTGCCCAGGCTATTTTCAATTCCTTAGAGAGTAGCGCTGCCAAAAATTTTTACCATTCGGAAGCGTCCTTCTTCTCGGCAACTGAGTTTCCGACTATCTGAATTCATGGAGACAGACTTCAGAGCCAGCGGGAACCGTGTTAGGATGTTTAAAGAGGTTATTCCCAAGAATTGGAAGAAAAATGGGGCACTGATCGTTTGAGTTGCTGCCCAGGCTACTTTCAATTCCTTAGAGAGTAGCGCTCCCAAAAATTTTTACCATTCGGAAGCGTCCTTCTTCTCGGCAACTGAGTTTCCGAATATCTGAATTCATGGAGACAGACTTCAGAGCCAGCGGGAACCGTGTTAGGATGTTTAAAGGGGTTATTCCCAAGAATTGGAAGAAAAATGGGGCACTGATCGTTTGAGTTGCTCCGCTGGCTATTTTCGTTTCCTTAGGGAATCGCGCTCCCAAAAATTTTTACCATTGAAACATGAAGAAAAATTTGAAAATTTAAAGAAGAAAACCGACGAAAATGGAAGAAATCGGGAACAAATTTAGGTTTTACAGTAAGTTAGATCCATTATTGAACCATCACCAGGTGGTCACTCAGTTCCCAGCTTCGTTCTTCTCGGCAACTGAGTTTCCAACTATCTGAATTCATGGAGACAGACTTCAGAGCCAGCGGGAACCGTTTTCGGATATACATATACATATTTACAACCCTTTAAAGTTTAAAATGATTAAGAACTTTAAAGGGATTTAAAGCGCTCTCAAAAAGAAAAGGAAAAAAAAAAGTTAAATAAGAGGAGGGAGAAAGGTTTGAGTTGCTGTTGCTCTCTTCTTGAGAGCTAATAAGCAACTGAAGTAGCCTCACACATTTCGGTAGGATGTTAACTATTAGGTATGGGTCAAGGGATATTTCGATATTTATCGCATTTAATTATCGATATATTAAAATATTAAGGACGGGTGCTTGTGGAATTTATCGTATTATTATTATTATGGTGGTAAACGATTTCTTTTTAAATGTTTGCTGTGGTGCACAATGAATGGTGGAAAATTTTGGTAAATGGCCTTCAAGCCTTCTAAAAAGGTAATTTCATTGGGAGAATCTGAATTTCAAATTTTAATTTAGTTTTTTTTTTAATTTAACAGGAACAAGAAATGAAAAAAGTAAGTTTTTTATTAGATAACAGTAAAAATTGTCATATTGCTTGCTGCTGTCGGCATTATAATTGTAGGTATCCATCTAGTATTTTATAAATTTTATGTCGTTCAGCATTTCAATGAAAGACTTTGTACATGGTCGGCCTGGGGTACGTTCGTCTCTTAAAAATACTATTTTATTACAATACTAAATATTTAAAAAATGAATTTAAAAAATGTGTAATTACATGTTGTCAAATTATTTTTCGTGAATAATCTGTTATAATCAGTTTAGGGTACGAAAATCTGACTGCAAAGCAATAGTGAAAATAATAATCGTTAGCCTAACATTTTGTTATCGTAACTTATATAAATTATACTTTAGAATGTGCTATCTTGGAAAATAATATACATATTATTTATATTATATATCATAGTTATATCTATCTGTATTTTCAAAATTTTCTCTGTTTTCAGTACATACAAATGTAAGTATAATGCAATGTTGCTTTAAAAAGCGTTGTCAAATTTGTATTGAACTATCGATAGTAACGATTGCTTTTTTAAAAACAATCGATAACCATTGATTGTTTTCCAGCTCATGTTAAAATTTAATTATTAAAATTGATGTCTTGCAATAAAATAGTAATGCATGGCAGCCAATCATTGACTTTTTGCAATGGCTTTCATTTTTTAAATATCGAATTTCGATACAATATTTATAATTTACATATATTTTGCTTAAAAGTAATGCATGAAGTGTGTGGATATTGGTGCTGAAAAATTTAATAAATTTTGATTGACAAAACATTACATTATTATTAAGCAGAAACTCACTGATTTATTGACTTACCATATGTATGTATTTGACATGTTCTTCTAATTATCCTAAGCATCAATTATGGTTTATCCATTATTTATTTTTCATACATAAAGATTTGGTGCTTTCTTTCATTTTTGTTTTTCAAGCCCAATGGTCTGGTATATTGTTAACACATGTAATGAAATTACAGCGGTTATCCGTGCATAGGCAAATCTAACCCAGCCCACCAACGATCCAACCATCCACCCCCATTTAACCCACACAACAACCCTACATATGTTTGTATGCATGTATGTATGTATATCCATTCATTTGTTGTCAATTATTATGGCGCCACTTTTTCGGCAATTTCTCATCGTGCCCTTAAAAATAGCATATTAATTATTTTTCACGGACCGCCGTGCCGACATTGCGTAGCAAAAATACAAAAAATTCATTAAACAACAAGAAACAAAAACAAAAAAAAAAAAAGATGATCCAAAAATAAAACAAAAACAAAAAATGTGCTGTGTGGTTTGGTCGCATAATTAAATTTTGGCGTTGCGGAAATGTTTACAGCATTTGCGTGGCAAAAGGGATGAGATCATGTGGAATGGTTTGGCTAAATGAATATACATGTGAGCATCCATATATATGTACATACATATGTGTGTAGGATTGTAAGTATGTATGCCTAAGGGCAGTCGCTTTGATTAGGAAATCGGTTTAACTGGGTCCTGGTCCGTATGTCCTTGCTTATTTGTCTGTTTTCTGTTGTGTTTCTGGTTTTGTTTGTTGGGATTTTGTTTTCATTTTCATTTGGTCCAAATGTGGTCATTTGAATACAGGGCCGGATTTTAGGTATAACGCTTAATTTTTACCGCTTTAAAATTCAAGTAATCTATACTCCAAAATTATAAATAAATCCTTTTTTTTTTTGTAACTCGCACAGTTTAACTAAAAAGTGTAAAGGCACATAAGTGAACTTATTTGGAAGAGTATTTCCTAAGCTACTTTTTTTATTATTAGTATTATTTTTTTTAGTCCTAATCACCACAACTGTGGCCAGCTATGCCAGATTAAGCATTCAGGCAAACGAGACCGGAAAAGTGAAAATAAATTGGAATCAGAGTATCTTAATTATTGATGATTCTGTTGTCATTAATTCTAATGCGCTCCTATTTCGTATGTGGGCATATAATCCTTTTAGCCGAGAATTGCTTTTTGAATATGTTGCAACAATGTTATTTGTTGCTGTTGATGGTGTTGTTGTTTTTGTTGTTGCTGTCTTCATAAATGGCCCGACCAAGCTACGTAAATTTTACTGCTTACTTTTTGAACACTTTGTGTTGTCATTTTTGCGGTCAGGGCAACAATATCCTGCCCATGCCACTCATATGTACATACATACATACACACATACAACGTTCGCATCAACCGGCAACACCACCCACACTACACTACACCACACCACATCACACCAACCCGCACCACTCACGCTTCATCTCTTGTTGGCCCTAATGCAATTTGTCATTTTCAATTTTTGGTTCTGGCTTTTGTCTCAAATGGAATTTTTGGCATTTCATTCTCATAAATTAGTCTTGTCTTCTTTTGTTTGTTGTTATTGTTGCTATTACATTTAAATTGTTGAGAAAATATTACTTTTTGAATTTTATTTATATGCAAATTGTTTATTATATGTCCAAGTACATATACATATACATATTTATATGCATAGTGGTTGCACTTTTCTGTTTAATCCTTTTTACGTCTGGCAAATTGCTTCGTTTACTTGACTCTCACTTTTTCTTTGGTTTGCATAAAATGCAATTACTTTCAATATGTTTTTCTACCTCTTCCCTTCTCTTTTTCTCTCTGGCTTGGTGTATGAGTGTGTGTGTGTCACATTTAATGCCATTTAAGTTGGATCCATGCAGCCATGCCTTTGCCGCCCTCTCAGACAGAGAGAAAGAGGCCCAGTTGCAGGGCACTTTACTTAAACACATTTTTATGGACATTTGCTGGAGATGCGAACCATGTGGCAAGTATTTTTTCTGCTTCTCTTGTATCTCACTCACTCTCATTTGCTGGCTTTCTCTTTTTCACTGGCTGTTCTTCTTTTTCTCTGCTTTTGCTTCAGTCTTATCGCTTTGCTCTTATTATGCCCTTTCTTAAAAGTATATATTGAATTCAGAAATGTGCAAGGCAGAAAAGGAATCTTCTCCAAACATATATGGTATATATAATCTAAGTCAGCAAGGTTTCCGTTCATTTATCAATAACTTCATGATTTTCCGAACTATTGCCAACAAAATTTACATTTGTCAGTTTAATCACTGTGCCAAATTTCATTAAGATTAACCCGTAAATACATAGTATTAATCCTACTTCTCACCCTTTTCAACGTAGACCCAATGCCCAATGCCCACACCAAATCGGCCAAAAATAAGTCACAAAGATAATGTTTATTTTTGAGAATTTTTAATAAAAATTTTTGCTCATTTTGTCTTTTTGTCAGACTCGATTTTCGCTAATTTTTAACCGATATCATATTTTAAAAAGTCATTAAAAAATGGCATTTAAAAAAATTAATTTCGATTCGATTTTTGAAAAAAAAAGTGCGTACATCATGATATTTTACAAAAATTGGCAAAAAATTTTGTTCTCAAGACTTCAAAGCAGATTGAAAGACATTATTCTAACTTAAAAATAAGGACACAAACTTTCCAAATACTCAAAAAATTAACTAAATTTGAGCTTCATGAAATTAAAATATATCGGAACATTTTGCAGTTCGTTGCCTTTTTTGTCCCCGCTTGAAACGATAACTTGATAATTAGAATAATTTATATACCACTTCCAAATTTAATTTAAAAGCATTAAAAGTAGACATCACTTTCGAAAATGGATTAAAATTTGGCAAAATTACATATTCATAAAGTTAAGAGAGTTTTGGAGCATTTTTCAAATAATTTTTATCATTTTAAGCTATTTTACTCAGAACTATATTTTGGTACTTGAATGAACATTGAATCAATAATGATCCATGACTAAATTAACGGTTACTTGCAAGAGTATACAATTTTCGTTACTGCCTGGAAGTTATTTCGGTCTTCGGTTCTTTTTTTTTGTTATTATTTTGTTAAGCCCTTTTTATAGCATACTTTTCTGCGTTCCGCCATTGAAATTGTGACTTTTCGCACATCCTTGTGACTGCATAATTTGTTGTATGCTGAAATATTCTCATTGCTTCCACTTTCATTCTCGCATGGTTTTTTATTTTGCATGATTTACTCTGATTTCATTCGCTAGCCCTTCTCTTACCACCACTTTCTTGCTTGACACTCATCTTCACTCGCACACACACACACATAGACGCACACAAATATCTATATGTAGATCTATGTACTGGCTGCTTTTGTAGTTTTATCACACACTTGACCCATAAATCAAACATGTGTAAATGTTTTCACTTTATATGCACACTCATACATATCAAATATTTTCGCCGCCTTCTATGCATGCCAGAGTATTAGAGGAGCAGAAGCAGCAGCAGCAGCAAGGTCCGCACACTTCTTTTCCTCCTTCTTCTTCTTCTTGTGGTCGTTGGTCCTTAGTCTCCTCGCCTCCTCTCCTTGCTCGTGCGTGTAAATGAAGTAGAAAAGCGTGTAAAATATGTCACAAATAGCTGGATGCTTGTAATACCCATTTCCAAACCATCATTTTCTCTTTTTTTTTTTACTTTCCCCTCCATTTTTTTTCTTTTTTTGGGGCTGCCTGGCTGTCTGCCAATCCCTTTTGATGAGCGGATGACATTTTGGCGGCTTGTCATTCCATTTTTGTGAGATTTTTTTATTGGCTTAGAGTCCATGCCACAAAAGGATTGCATGTAAAAAGATTCAAGTGTATACGTGTTACCGTATGTATGTATGTGTGATTTGCAAAAACAAAAAAAAAAATTTACAATACAATCAAAGTATTAAAATTCTTCTTCATTTGTTCCTGATTTGTTCTTACTTTGTCTCTCTGTATATTGAATTCAACATGTGCCAATAGCCTGACGAATTTATGCCACAATTATGCATGAAAATGTGAATTGCATAACATGATTCTCTTAATAACCATCATTAGCATTTCGCTTGCAGCGTTAATTTCATATTTCATTTTATGAGGCAAAAGCGCAAATTTGTTGCTTGCCACAATTTTGGTGTTGGGGTTAAATGCATAAATTGAATTTATTGCTCAACTAAATGAAATTAGTATGACCCCTCGTCAACAATCCGATCACATTCGCCATGTATGGAAATTTTTGTTGCAATTGTTTCCCGCATTAACATTTATATAGATATGTATTTATTAAAGTACACAATCTTTATCTGTTCCATTGTAAATTTTCCACAAATTCGTTTATTAGTCATTTGATTATTTAATTTAGCCATAACAAATATTTCAGGGGCCTTGAGCCATCCAAAATATTTTTGAAAATATTTACTTGAAGCTTAAAGCTAGATATATCTATTTCCCTTGACCTAGAGTTAAGTCTAACTTATGTCTAGTTAATGTAATATGTTTTTATAGTTCTCTATCTGTCTAAAATTAAGCTTTGCTATCTAAATAAATCAATCAAAATAGAAAATTTCTTAGACACAAACAAATCCTTTAAAGAATTGAATGCTAAATGATTAAATTGTCTCTTTTGACAGTAGGCTTAAAGAAAAGACGTATAGACTACGCCAAGGAGCACAGGCACAGCACAGGAAAAAGATAGCTTTTAGTAATAATAATAATTTTTTTTTAAATTGATTGAATCGCCAAACTCTGGTGATTTGGATGCAGTACTGTTTAGAATGGGCTATGTACTTAATTTAAGTAAACAAAATGAATTATTGAGTACCAATAATAAAATGTGGCTTTTATGAAAATGATACCAGCACAACAAAAAACTTCATTAGTAAATTTCTAAAAGTATAAATATCAAGAAATTTTTTAAAGTAAACAACAATTTTTCTAGAAAAACGAAATAGGAGAATTTTGTCTCAATTGAGGTACAGAGTCGTTTGCAATTGTGTATAAAGTAAATAAAGTCTATACCATAAGTTGCTTAAAGTTTCAGTTAACAGACTTTTTGGGAGGGATGGAGGGAGGTAGGAGGTACGACCATGTATGATTAAACTGTGCCACTCTCGACTTGTGCTCAGGGGGAAAAAAACTGCAAGAGCACATTTATGTCATATTCATTATAAGGCAACAGACGCTGTCAGGGGCGGCCACTAAAAGTTATATGCACAAGACGATGACGATGATGATAATAATGATGATGATGATGATGAAGATGACCTTCTTGTAGCTGCATGCAGGCGACGGCAATCGAGAATGCATGCCACAGCAAGAGTCACAGAGTAACTGAAACAGACAGTCAGATAGACTGACAGCGGAGACTGAGATGAAAAATGAATGGCGGATGAGAGTTTTTGGGGGTTACAACTTTTTCCATTTTCCACTTGAAAGCCTTTTAAAATGTAATTTTTGCCTAATTAGCAACAAACAACGAGTCAACGAGACAACGAAACAACTTCACTGTCAAAGACTCTTCTTCCAGTGGCAGTTGCTCTTGTCTCCTAGTCTCCTTGTCTCCTGGCTCTTGTTGTGGGTCTGGGTCACGGTTGCTCATCCAAATCTAATTTGCGCCTTAGCAGCTGCTCTCAGCAGGAGCTATGACCTTGAAACTGTATGCCTTAAGTGGCGGTTTAACTGGAAGGCATTAACGTAGACATAGCGTTGAGGGATTAAGCGGCAACGCCAAGAAAAAAAAAGGGGCATGCAGAGTGATAGATTGAAAAGGCTGAACTGGCGTCGGCGACAAGCCGTCTTCATTGTTTTTTGTTTTTTGTGTTTTGTTTTTTCTGGGTAGTAGACGGTTCGAAATGAGAATTTCACATTCGCACGTAAGCAAAAGACATTACCCAGGACACTGCTAAGCCACGTCCGGCTTGCTATAGCATAACCCAACCATACGAAAATGCCAGTGCCAAGTTCCCGCCGCATCCCTTGCCATTCCCTATCATTCCTGGTGCTATTGCTGCTGCCTTTTTCTAGTCCCATTATCGTGCTGCGTATAATAAAAGTAAACATTTCTTTCCGCGTGACTAAATACCTTTCACTTGCTGTCGCAGCCACGCCTCCATGCTCTTGCCACTTGACTGGCCCCTTTGCCCGCTGCCAACCCTCCCCCACCGACCCCCTTTTATTAATCGCGTGTCGAGGGTCATGCGTTGGCAATATGAAATAGAAAATTTAGTCGCTCTTTTTTTTTTATTATTATTATTATTTTGTTTCTGTTGTTGCTGGTGGTGCTTGTTGTTATTATTGTACAAGCTTTTATTTGTATTCGTTTGTTGTTGCTGTTGTTGTTTTTGTTGCTGGTGGTGGTATTGTTGTTTCTGTTTCTCTGTTTTTGCTTTCTGTTGCTTGTGAGCTAATTAAAAATTATAATTAATTGCATTTGTTGTGCGCACAAGTCACTCGTATGTGTATGTGTATTTGTGTGTGTGAGTCTTGAGGGTGTGCCCAGCATATCTTGGGAAATTCATCTAAGTTCTCTGGCTGTTTGTCCTAGCAGACACATTAAGCTTATTAAATTCGTAGAGCCAGGGCAAACAAAAATGAATGAAAACGAGACCAAGACCAAGAACGAAACCGACAACAAGGACAAGAAACAGAACAGACACAAATACTCTCTCTCTCTCTCTCTACACACACACACACACACTTCTACTAAGGGGGGAAAAAAACGCACACATACATGCATTAAGTTATTAAATGCAAAGAAGAACAAAATGTTATTTAACTTTGTAAGCCAAGATGTTAAGCGGCGATTAGTTGATGTTCCCCGTTATGCTAACTGCTTATTAAAAAACATAATTAAAAATATGGCCAGGTTAGCACGGCAGGGTTGGCAGTTTACCTATGTATATATCTGACTGACTGCCATGAGATGAGATGTTTTTCTTGTTGTTAATGCTGATAAGATGATGTCCTAGATGAGATGATGTCCCTTCCCCGCATACTCAGTAGGGCAATCATAAATTTCATGCGCACAATTTGTGGAAAGTTTTGGTTGTAGCATAACTCATTTTACCTGCCACACATACATACATTTACACCCATAGATAGACACACAAACACACGCAAATAAATGTAGAGGGTGTAATTAATCGGATAAAGAACGATAAATGAATTAATGAGAAATTGAGTAAACGTTTGCCCACAACTATAACGAATTAGGCATACACTCTCGTAACCTGTTAACTTTGTCCCTTCCAACATGGCGTATGAGCAATATTCATAAACAATATTTAATTTCCTCGCTTGGCATTTTCGCCTCTTTATCTACGAATAGATTTCGTTTCTCTTTTTTGTGATTTAGTGATAATATTAAATTCTGATTAAATCTTAAAAATACTTAAAAATTAATTAGTTTTCATATCTCATAGGCGAAGTCATTGATTCCCCTTTATTATTAATCTTTATGCCATTTTTTTTGTTCGATTTATTTGCCTTTGGCAGCAGGTCGTATGAGTAATATTCATTTAGATTCGCCATCACTGATTCGATATTTCATTACAATTTAATCATTTATTCTCCCCCAATTGAAATTGCAAAGTACTCGACGTTATGCTCTAAAAATCTTTCCTGTCAGCATTTAAATAATAAAAAGCAGAAAAGCAAAAAACATAAAAAAAAAAAAAGAAATAAAATGTCAACGCATTTGATTTATGCCGAGGCAGTTTGCTGATCAATGGCAAATAATAAATTAAATTACTTTAATTATACACATTCACTTGGACAAGCTGGACAGCTGCATTGCCATTATGAGTGGATGGCCCATTAATGAGTGTCCACTTTCCGCTGCAATGAGCAATTGAGGAAAGCTATAGTTACACACACACACACACACACACATTTAATTGTGTATATGTGTATGAATGTATTTATAAAATATGAGTAACAATTTACAATTGCTTTGCAAATTGAACAACAGATGCCACTGACAGTTTTTCTTCTCCACTTCCCCTGTATCCATCTGTCTGCGATTTCTCATTGCCTTTCAAATATTGACTGAAATATTTCATTCACCTTTATGCAATTAAAGCAAGCGAGGGCTGACCTTACAATGAGTTTCTATTTCTCACTTACTAAGGTTATTTTTGTTTAATTCTCTACAATGGAAGCCAAATGCTATATATTCTGATACTACATATGTATTATATTAAATTAATTAATATTATTCTACAATATATATTGACTTGTAGAAAATCTACTAGACATTGGTCCTAGAATTCATTATCATTATCATCATCATTATTATACATTTATGGGAAAGCATCTTTTCGTTTGCCTAAAGAAAACTGCCCACAATGATAATTTCCTTTCCCTCTATCTATGTATATCTTTTGCTTTTTGTGTTAATTATTTCCCTTGAAGAAAATAGCTTTTATTTATGATTTAATGCGTGGAAAATGCTTTCTGCCTCGTATTGTGGCATTTAAATGAATGAATTATGTGAATACATTTGTTCAATGCATAAATTGTATTTTAATTGAAATTTATAGATCAAGGGCATACGACATGAAAGTTATTGAAAGAAATTGCCATTCATCATCAGAGAGCTTGATGAGCTGAGGCACATGGGGACGAAAAAAGAAACTTAATGTGCTCACTTTTGATAACATTTCACAGCAAATTTATTTTAAATGACATAACATATCGTCTGTCTCTGTCTCTCATAATTTCAAGCGATAACGAAAAAAACCTACTACAAATTAAATGTTAATTCTGTAAAAAATCAATGAAAAACTTTGCTTTGTTTATTTTTCATAATATTATGCGCAATTCAAAATCGATTGATTGATTTGCCATATAATTTACATTTAAGTTATAGAGTATACACTTGCCTTTCGTTATATGTTCTTTTAAGTGTTGAATTAACTACACATAAATTGAAGCAAACTGGGATTTTCCTCTTCTTTCTATTCATTTTTGGTTCCCTTTTCCCAAAAGAAACGAAAGAAATGATGATGATGGGAAGTTTTTCTGAGTTAGCCTATTTGGCAACTAATTGACGTTGATCGACAGTTGCCATTTTTATGTTTGCCTGGAAATTATTTATGGCCACGCCTTTTCCCTGCCTTGCCAGAACTCAGCTCTGGCCTACTCTGGCTGCCTGCCTGTGTTGAAGGTTTTGCTGTTTGCTGCCTGGCCATCTGCTACTCCAGTTACCATTGGCCTGTCTTGCCAATCATTTATTCATTCATTAATTTGTGTTTGTTTTATGTTAATTTATTTATTGCTCATATTTGGTAGGCAGGAGCTAAGCTAATTACGTATGCCAGCTCCCCCATTCTGTTCTATTCGAACTTGTGCTCTGCTTTTCATGTGCGCATAAATAGCAGTTGAACAAGAAAACACAATAAAATAACTTGGCCGATATTCAGTTATTCGTTTTGTGACATTTTACAAGTTGCTTTTTGATTGGCGCACGTAATAAATGTAATAATATTTACACTTAATTTGCTTTAATTGTGACACAAAAAAAAAATATGAGAGCGAGAGAGAGAGAGGGAGAGAGAGAATGAGAGAATGAGAGAGAGTAAGGTAAATTCGCAAAAATCCTGAATTCGCATTTGAGTGAGCCTTATGAAATTTAATGCCTGCCAAACTTATCACTTCAACCTGTCGTTCTTACGGCGCTTTCTCTCTCTTTCTGTCTCTCTCTCTCTCTCTCCCTCTATGTGTTGTGTTTTAATTAAAACACGTAGCAGCAAAGGTGGAATGATCGAAGGAGATGTTTTAAGGGAAGAGAGAGTGAGAGAGAGATGGGAATGAGAAAGGGAGAATGAAGGGGCATATATGCAGCAATTAAAGCCAAATAATGGCAACCAGCAACGCATACAAAATGGAAATGAATGGCGGCCAAAAGGCTAACAAGGCGACAACGATGACGATGACGACGGCGACGACGACGACGACTACGACGACGACGATGACGATGAGGATATATACAACGCTTGGCCATTGGCAACGACATTCCGTATATGCCCGGTTGTGCCTTGTTCCATTATTTTCTACTTTTGCATTGTTGTTATGCTCGGGGTGTTTTTTTTTTTGTTTTCTGTTTCTGTAGGGAAATTCTTTCTTTCAGCGTTACTTCATCTTTCCTTTTCTTTTTTTTCCATTTTCTTTACTTTTTCATTTCTTACGTGTTCTCTTTTCTTTTGACTGAAAACACGTGCTAAGGTTGCGCGACAAAAATGTTGCACCAGATGATGATGAAAACGATGGCAAACACATACATACATACCTTGCTACATATGGCACATTCAAAGAATCTTTGAAACAAGACCAAGCGAAATACAAGTGAAGCCAAAATGCCGCTTGATTGTATCTCATTTGCAGTCTCATCTTTCTTAGCCTTGGTTAATTATGTTAATTTATGCAAACAATCAGTGCGCAATAGGCAGACAAGTGACAGCAGCAACAAAAGCGAAAGCAAAACCAAAAGCAACAACATAGCCAACAACAACACCAACAACAATGACAATGACACTTAGAACGAGCAGAGGGCGTGCCTCGGGCAAATGTGCTCAGATAACACACACACACACACACACACACACACACACAAAGAGAAAGATAGAGGATAGAAACAGACACATGGAAAACAATTGACTTGCCCCAACAAAAAGATACAAGATACATACAATTCAGGCCATTGTTTTACAACTGACAACAAAAGCATCAAATTTAACTTCTTCTTATGTGTGTGTGTGTTAAGTGACTTGTTTTACAATGCCAATGATAACACACACACACACACAAAATTTACGCACAGAGAGAAAGAGAGAGAGAGAGAGAGAGAGATACACTAATAGCTAAACTCATGCATAGAGAAACAAACATCATGATAAGACAGCAACCAAACTGATGCTGCCGCTACAGTTACCGTTATCTGTGGCTTGTCTGACATTTTGTAATTGAAATTTTGTTGCAGCCTTCTATGTGTGTGTGTGTGTGTTTTATGCAGTTTCATGACACCATTCCAAATAGATATACATATAATACCTTGCTCGTTCATATACATTTGTGTATATATATTTTGCGCATTACGCATACGCCATGTTGAGCACTTAAAGAAATTAAACTATTACATGGCAAACGCGTGTTGCCTGTGCGCACCAAAAAAAAAAAAAAAAAAAAGGCAGAAAAGAGAGAAAAAATGTGCAAAAATGCCAAAAGCATAATTTCAAAAATTAAAATATATAAAGAGTATGCTGAGGCATGACATTGCCTTCATTAAGCTACCAGTTCTACACTAGAAAACATAATTCGGCAACGAATCTAAATATTAAAATTCTCTATTTAAATGCAAACCACTTTAAAGTATTAACCAGACCAGAGGCCAGGCTTTCTCCCTTTCTTACCAAAAGAAATTTCAAACACATCGATTCCTTAGACTCAAGAATATTTTCTTATCTATTATGTTGTTTGGTGTAAGTAAGAAACATTTTGTTACCTTGCTACCGCCCCGATTTTCAAATAAACATACTAAAATATATATGTACAACAACTTGTTGCCGCTGTCTGTCAATTTTCAAAGCATGTGTGTGTGTGTGTGTGTCGGTGTTTGTATGGGTGTGAGCAAAATTTCCACTCAAGGTCAACTCATGACGCATATTAAAGTGCAAATTTGTTTTATTTGCTGCCGCAAGTTGCATGAAAAATTGATGAAGCCGGCCGGCTAAAGCTGGCTACACCCAAAAAAAAAAGGAAAAAAAGAAAATTTCATTGAACCTAATCAGTTTTCAGGCCAAACAAGTTGAGGCCAAACCAAAAACAAGCCAGGCAAAAGCAAGAAAAGGCAAGGCAAGGCACGTGACCTAATGTTTCCAATGGTCTGAGGCCACTAATCCCATAAATAATGCAAAGATTTGGGCATTGGGCTAAACTGACCAGTGGTCAGAGAGAAAGAGAGAGTGAGAGGGATAGAGAGCGAGAGAGTCATGGAGAGAAGATGGTAGCACGATGAGGCTCAAAGATGTGGCCAATCATTTCAAGGACATAAATTCACGCAAATGTTTCAATCAATTTTGCGCTGCTCGGCACAATACAAATTCAATTTGACCCACAAATTGCTGGCACAGCCCAAAGGACCCATCCGCCATACCATCAGCTTCGGTTCCCACCTCCCTCCCTCAAACGCCTTCTCATTCCGAATGTTTGTTATTGAGCCATCTTTATGCGATTACACAAACAACATAGCAGAGCATAGTAAAGAGAAAGAGAGTGAGAGAGAGAGAGATATAGGGCGAGAGAGACCAGAGACAGGACGGGACAACTCAGAACAGGACAATATATACACAAAGGACAAGCCAAGCGTCGCACTAAAAAGGGACAGCGCAACGGAAATGTCTAACGATTGAATGAAACGGAAGGCAACAAGGCGAACCCAGAGGGGCAACCGGGGAAGAAGGACGGTAGAGGATGTCGGTAATAAATGACATGAAAGACAACGAGGCAAATTCCTTTGAGTCGACCATCCATACTCCCATCGACTGACACAACCGAAGCTATAGCTGGGGCCCTTCACAACTGAAACTGGCTGCATTGACTCCTAGTTGTAGTCCTGTCCTGTCACGGCCATAACCGCTTACCTAATGCAAATTGGGTTGAGGACTCATTCGACTTTCATGTGCTTGCAGCAGTTGCTCATTAAAAACTGAACAAATTGAGTTTTCTCTGCTAAACACATCTCCAAATCACCCTAAAAAAAACAAAAAAAAAAACAAAAACGAAAAATGAGGAAAAATAACAGTTTACAGTTTGGCAGTAAGCTTAGGTGCAGCAGGAGAATGCCTGTAAACTGAAAGGGATGGAATGGGTTGGGCTGGGCGGGGTGGCAAGTGGAATGCCACTTGCAAATGCCTGCCAAGGATTTATAATGTTGTCCTCGTGCTGGGGGCGCTCGAGTTGCCGTTAAGTGCACGCGTTAACCTCATTTCTTTTCCCCCCTGCATAATATTTTTCTTCGCCTTTTCCTTCTTTTTTACCCCTCTCCGTTTCACTCTCTGTCTCTCTCTCTCTCTCTCTCTCTCTCTGTGTGTGTGTGTGTGAGTGTGTTTTTAGGGTGTAGCAATAAAAGAAAATCCAGTGGCAGCGAATCTTATCCTAGGTCTAACTTCCTTGCAACAAAAAAGCTTCTCAAAATTGTCAACACGTAGCCAAGATGCACTTTCTGCAAATTTGACAAATTTAAATAGCATAAATAAATTTTCAAATCTTTTTTCGACTCTAACTAACTAACTAAATGTAAATTTACCAACTTTTTTGTAGATATAATGAAATATTTGATTTTGATTTGACTCAGGGACCATAATTTGTATAGGTTTTAATTATTATTGATTTTGCTTTCGTTAATGAAATAAACTAATTCTTATGAGGTAAAATGACTTGTCGATGATATTAAATTTAGAATTGCATTTACTTCTTTCAAATCAAAGACAATTGAGGAGATTAATAAAAAAGGCAAAGACTGTATAGCGGAGAGATAATTTTTCTGGAATAAAGGAAAGTGCATTTGAATTTCGTGAAGTTGTTTGTTTTTCTCACACAGTCGGGCTGCACAAATAAAACTTGCATTGAGAAAAACACACGTGCCATGTAGAGAACGAAGAAAATTTATTGAATCAACGCGCGTGGCATAAACAATGGCCAACTCAGTCAGGGATAGAAGGCGTGGCACTGGCTAAATATAGGACACAATCGTCATCCATGTTGCCTTAGTAGTCGTCGTCGACGTTGTAGTACTCGTCACCCATTTCCTTATTGCTCTGAGTGCATTGTCTATGTGTCTATGGATATGGGGAACATGGCGTGGCATACAGCTAGGATGAACTGCAGCAGCAGCAGACATTTCAAAAACTTGCCGCATCGTTGCAGCAACGAATAGAAAGTGCAACATTAGCCGCCGCCTGGCATTTTGAGGCCTTTTTTCCCCTACTATTGTCTTTAACTCGTTTTCTCTCTGTCTGGACCCATTGTTTATGTGTGTCAGGAGAATGAAACAATGGCATGAGAATAAGTAGAATGGTTAGCAGAAAAGGAGACTATTTAGTCCACGTGCATATGTATACTATCTGGCAATTCTGGTCCAATTGGGCCTGTGACTGGGCTCTCTTTTATGTGAGCTGCATTCATTGTGAGCTCCATTGTTGCTATTGTTATGTGTATTTATCTATATATATATCTTAAACTGTACACAGAAAGGTGTGAACGACATGGTCAATATGGTTTTTGGGTTATTATGCTTTAGTAGTGTGTCCCATTGACTAGATGACAGCTATTTTCCTGATTTCATTTCCACTAAAATGAAAATATTAATATTGTAATTCGCTTTCGTTTCCTTTTGTATTTTATTCCTTTTTTTTTGCGTTCGCATTTTGTTTTATTCTATGACAAAAAGACAATGGCTGCTGGCTATATAACTCGATTTTAATAAACTTTTTTTTTTTGCAAGCGAAAGCAAAATGGGCAATAACTAAATAGAAGCAAAAGTACGGCAGAACTAGTTAAAATTACAAAAATGGCAAAAGCAAAAGGCAGACAAAAATAAGAGAGTCGGGGCCAACTTCAACTGCACCGAAGTTTCTATACCCTTGCAAGTTTTTATGTTAGCATTTTCTTAACTACAAAAATAATTGTGTATATTAGGTATATATGCCAGATTTTATCCAGACTTCGTATAGTTGGAGGTGCTTCCTTCTATGCATTTGCTCACTTCTAACCAAAATTAATATACCCTTTTTTTCAATGATGAAAAAAGAGCGCACAAAGAATATGATTCTAAAAGTGGGTTGCTTAAACAGTTTGCATAATAAGTAAAAAGATTTAAGCCATGATTGTAGTCCCAAAATAAGTTTCTCTTATCTCTACATACATATGTATATACATATGTGAGCCTATCGTGGATTTGCTATATCTCTAACTCTATCTATTTATACAATTTAACTTAAGAAATTAAAAATAAGGTTTTATGAACATCGATTTGGACCTTGCAATTCACACAATTTCCTTTCTCTTTTTAATAAGTATATAGTATTATTATCAAGTCAATAAATACTTATTTATTCTTTAGTATCTCCTCTCTCTCTATATTTCTGTATTATTTCTTACTTTAGCTCATTTTCACTTTGGCGCTTGTTTCAAGTTAATGACATTGCTCTTGTATTGGCTACTCTTACTATTATAGCTGCCAGCTGCTCATAAATTTTCAACCGCCACTCAATCCTCAGTCTTTGCTTCTCCACTGCTCCTCTGGCCGTGCTTTCACTTGGTCGGTTGGTTTTGTGTGCTCCTTTGGCTAACATTATGAATTGATTGCTGTTGCTTGCCTGCAGGTTACCTTGCTCTTGGCCACACAATATCAATAACTATCTAACGCTCCACTATCGCACCTCAATAAAGCCACACACAGGAAAATTGTGCGAGAGAGGGGGAAGGGAGAAATATCTATATATATATATGTATGTACGCATTAAACCACAGGCAGCAATTTTTCATTTTCATTTCTCAAATTCATCGGGCAGCTCGTTTGCTTTCTCCATCTCTACCTCTTTGCCCTCTCTTGTTCTCTCTCTCTCTGGCTCCATATTAAGTTTTATCCGGTGCTGTTTTAAAAGTTTTTTGTTTTTGGTGTGTAAATTTTATACAAACTACATGTGTGTGTGTGTGTGTGTGTGAGTGTATATATGTATTCTTTTTTGCATCATCAAAACTTACTAAATTAAAATGGTCAGCGGGGCGTTTTTGTTTCACTAGCATTTATTTTCAATTTGTATGGCATGCTTTTAGGCGCGCACATTCAACAAACATCTCCCTCTCTCTCTCTCTCTCTCTCGCTCTCGCCTCCCTTCATTGCTCTCTCTATGTTCTTTCTTCCATACCCTCCCTTCACCTGGCTATGCTTTAGTTTTTGTTTAGCCACAATTTTTGAACTGAAACTTGGTTTTTCCGTTTTTTTTTTTTTTTTGTATATTTCAGTTGCTGCTGTTTCTGGGTCTGGTCTGGCTTAGCATTGCGCTATCCCCTTTTTTTTATTAAATGTCTGTGAACAGTGAATATCGTTCGTTTGTGTTTGGAATATTGATTAAATTGAAACAAAATGGCCATTGGATTGTACAGAGCATAATGCATTAAGCGCTGATTGCACACACCAATAAAGGGCTCAAACAACAAACATTGAACTATTACTCCCCACACGCCCACACGCACACACACATACACACATACAGAAAAACAAAACCAGAAATGAAAGTAAACACAAAGTACAAGGAAGTAACAGGAAGTATACAGGGAGAGAGTAAGAGAGAAAGGCCCAGAGAAGAGAAAGAAAGGTTAATGGCAATTTATTATTAAAACACGTGTCGACCATTTGCTTATCATTAGGGCAAAAGCAATTTGTTTGTTAATTGAATCAACGAAGAATTCGGCTACTGTTTAAAATTAAACGCCCAACACACAAAAAACAAAAAGGAACACAACAACAAGAACAAAAAAGAGTGAAACATTAGCTTAATCATCTGTTAAACCATAAGCCCTTAGGTAGCAGCAGCATGCCAGAAATGGTAAAGGGAATGTAAGGACTGGGACTGAAGGACGAATGAGAAGCACTCAGCTCAGTTTCACGCGCTTGTCGTTAACGCAGCAGCAGCTTCATTTTCCATTTTCCATCCTTCACCAGAGCCAGACAGCAAGAGAGAGAGAGAGAGAGAGAGAGAGAGAGGGAGATGCAGAGACAGAGAGAGCGAGTAAGAACCAAGGAAGTTGTTTGTTAAACTCAGACAGGGACTGCTCTCTTTTGCGTCTCGAGCGCTCCATTAAAAATGCATTTATCATTTGGCATTTGAAAAGCTTCCTTCCTGTTGGCAACCGACTGACACCTAAGACCAACAAAAATCCTCATTCCACTACTTCAAATCCAAAAGCCCGTTTTCGTCTTTATTTCCATTTTCACACCGCTAAAGCATTTGAGGCAAGCTGTTTGTTTATTTTTTATTGGTAACATATGCACAAAGTTAGTTTCATTAAAGATTAACACTGAATGGAAGGAGCTAAGCAAAAGCATTAGAAGAACATTAATAGACAAAATAATTGGCCGAAATTCAAACTCTAGGTAAATTCCAAACGAGGCTCTCATGTCATCTCCCCTTTGTAAACTTGGTTTTGAGAGACGGGTTACGAAGCACCAAGCAAGGTCGATACCTAGTCCCACACTTTCACCTCCCAAAAAAAAATATATATACATATATACACATATACAATTTAATAAGTATATTGGTTGTGCACTTAAGCTGAACTCAACTTGGGCATGTTTAAGCGCTAAACTGTTACTTCCTCAGGGCCCCAAACCAAATGAAGGCTAGCTAGGCAGGTAGGATGGTTGGTTGGTTGGTTGGTTGGTTGGTTGGGACTCTTGTAGAAAGAGTCCTGCTGCTGGCAATCGATGCAGTTTTAACTAGCAGCCGAGACAAAGGCGTTCCCAAAGTGTTCATAAAAAACACGAGTAAAGCTCAGATCCTGGTCTAAAGTGAAAGCCATGCCAGGCAACTAGGTCGTCCCCAACATACACACACACACACACACAAAGTCTTTACTTCTATTTGGAATTGCGGCCAACGTCAGGTAAAAGTTGCCACCACATGTGGAGATTTTTTCAGAAGGAGACTTCTCTACTCCCTCCCCCTTCACCAACTGTGTTCTTGTTCTTCTCCATGGCTTTCATGTTTAGCCGCAATGCAGCGCCTGCATAAATTTCATTAGATTTTTGCTTTTGGCTCGCTTTCACTCATCATTCATTGAGGTTTGCCGCCGTTGCTGTTGCCGTTGCCGTTGCCGTTGCCATTGCCACCTTTTGTTTTCATGTCAAATCAATGGGCTTTCAATGCCACAGGCCACCGATTTACCGACCCACCAACCGACCTGCCGACCGACCATAAAGCGGGCAAAAGTGAACATCAGAAACACATACTCGTAAATGGCTTCCTAATGAAGTCATAAAGTGCCCTGAGGCGCACACACACACACACACATTGAGAGGCATAGGATGCCCCGCCATTAAACGCACCTTGAGCCATAGCCAATGCGCTGAGAAGTATGCTAATAAACGTAAACCGTGTGCCATTATGGCCAAGTTGAAGTCATAAAAAAAGGGAGAATCCAAGCAAGTGCCCATGATACATGGCTGCCAATATACTTATACAGTATGACTAAGGAAATGCCCTAAATACAATTTAGATGCATAGATAATCTAAAGCAATGATATCATAAGATAAAGTCAAATCATTTCAATTCAAAATGCTAATGTTAATGCGAAAAAAAGAACAAGAAATGAATTCCAAATTAAAGACGCAGCCAAAAACTGAATTCAAGTACGTTTTTCTTTACATATATCGAGGACATGTCTAACACTTTCTTACAGGGTAGTTAAGGTTAATGGCAATCCGGCATTTTGGCTTTGCATAGAAACTTAGCCCATATAAAGTCGGATGCACAGGACCGGTGTTAGAAATCTCGATTCTTTTATAAATTTTTGATGTGTCTCAGTCTGTAAAAACATTCTCTTTCTCTATCGTCAACATTGTGAGCATTAATTAAAATCCCCCTGCTTCACCTTCAGTATTGTAAGCATGCGTAAAAATATACATATTTGCCGTAAATATTCAATTAGCTCAATTTTAGTTGGGGAGAATCTGGCTAAATGGATTTCTTATTTGAAATATTTTTTTACTGTTTTAACTACTGTTAATGATAGATTTTTAGCGCATAACTATAAAAGTCTCACTTTAAACTTTTTAAATACAATACAAAGCCAAAAGCTAATAAAATTAGTTGCAGCTCAAAGAGAAGGAATATAAAATTTAAATTTACTTGCACTTGTACTTGCTAAGTTTCTAACTATGAAATTGATCAACAGATTATAGCAGTTGTAACGTTTTGGTCTAGTGACACTTAAGAAATTGCATGGTATATAGAGACTTTTTGTTGAGATCTCTTTTTTGAGGTTTTAAGTGTAAGGGAAAGATTTTTGTAGATTCATAAACCTGAAATCGATAAACCCGGTCATGTATTCTGTCCGTCTGTGTGTGTGTGTGTGTGTGAGCGTGGGTGTGTGGGTCAAAGACAAAATGCAGAGGCAAACCGCGACCTCACACACACACAGATACTAACAGATTTGCACACACATATTTAACATACATACATAGAAACCAGAAGGTTTACGTGCTAACAATGATAATGACTTTGGCAGGCAAAAAGAATGGCAAGGCTAGAGATTTGTTGACAGACTCTCTCTTTCTCTATCTCTCTCTATCTATCTCATAGCTTATATCTTACTCCCTCTCTAGGTATTCGTTCTATATATTTCTTTTAGTCAGTGATTCGTTCCCATTTCCACTCCCAGTCGCTTTAACATTGAATAGAAAGTGCATCTAAAACGCTTGCACGCCAGAGCGCCATTATCAAAAGCTTTCCTAGAAGACTCGTAAATCTTCACTTGCATCACGAGTGCAAAGCTGTAATAGATATTTATGTATGTATGTAAGAGGGGGTTGGGTATGATGGGGTTAAAGAAATTGAAGCGAGAGAGAAAGAGAGGGAGAAAGAGAGAGCGAGAGAGATGAGCATTCGTAGATGTTTAAATTTTGATAAATTGTTGCAAAAATACTCGACACACACACACACACAAACACACACTACGACTAACAGCTTTAACTTGAAGTGCTTAAAACCGAAAGCGAACCGGTAAACCAAAGCTAAAACAAATTGTGGCAAACACACACAAATACATAGAATAAAAGAAAAAACGGTGGGTGGGAGAATAGAGTAGAAACAAACTCGGGAAAACTACATGAACAATTTGGCATGCAATGTTAGAGAAAAAGAAAATGTTCCAGCAAAAAGAAGAACAACATGCCGCAAACTAACGACAGAGTCTGCTGTTTTTATTTAGCCTGCTTGTTGCATTTTTTTCTCCATTTTGTTTTTTTTTTTTCATTTTTCGGCTGCAGGAAACCTTAAAAACGAGCAACGCTTCAAATTTATGGGCTGCGGAAGTGGCGACTTTTAGTTTTTTGCCAGGTGTCAGACATGCGAATGCAGAACGAGAAAGCCAACATAGAGAGAAAGAGAGAGAGAGAGAGAGAGAGAGAGAGAAAGTGACAGTAACAGTGACAGAGAAAGAGTTGGAAAAAAGAATTTTAGAATCCAGTCCGTTTAAATATAATCCAAACTGCTTTTTGGTTTTGGTTTTAAAAGACACTTAAACTCTCAGTTTCTCACTATCTCTCACTCTGCGTCTCTCTAAAAACCAGTTGCCATTTTTCACTCGCTGGGTTTTGCCTTTCATCTCGCAATCTCATGCATTTCAATCAAATGAAGTCGCATAAAATAATGAAATGGAAATGCTAACGAGAAAGCCATAGATAGAAGAGAAAGAGAGAGTGCTAATCGGATTGGCTTATTAGGTGGCTTTATTAGACAGCAATGACGATGCAGTGAATACCGACGATGCCAACAGGTTACAGAGGAGGAGGAGGAGAGGAGGAGGATGGCAATATTGCAAAGTGCAAGAGTCAACTCGCTAATGAACAGCAGCACGGTGTCAGTTAAATAAGCGATGTATGTATGGTAGATTGTGGTGGCACGACAATCAGTGTACTTATTAGCTAATATATTAATTAATTTTCCGCAAGACGAAGCAGCAGCAGCTCAAATACCGATTCAATAACTTGCCTCAATTAGTTGAGCAGTGTCACAAAATTTTATAAGCCCCTGTTAATTCTTTTACGTCGCTGAAGTGTAACAATTGCACTCTTTAATCTCTGAAAATTACCAATTAAGTTGATATTTTAAATGATTTGTTGTCAAAATCCGTTTGGAATACTTTTTAATCAAATTTCATAGCATACTTATGTGGAAACATTTACATTGTGTACACAAAAGTTATCACATTTTTATAACATACTTTTTTGGGGCCACAATTTTTGGTATCCCAATAATTATTACCAGGGACCTTAACTGTTATACAGTAAATATAAAAAAATCAATAATAATAATTATTTTGAAACTTTTTCCATTTTCAAAAATAACTCTTTTTTTTATTTTTGAAATAAAACTCGAAAATAACTTTTATTTTTGATTTTTATTTCTTCCGTCAACCTACAACTGTTATTTTTGAGAGAAAAAAAATAAAAATCATTTGTAATTTATACAAAAAAAAAAAATTTATAAAAATATTTTTTTTCTTTCCAGTATCCCATTACGTCCATACTGAGATCCAAAGGCTTGGGATTATAAGCATCTATCTCTGCCATTGCTTTCGTAATTTCTTCGTCGACTTCTTCTGTCTCCACAAACGAGTTCAAATATTCGTTCAGCAGAGAACAAGTGCTTTCACTTGATGGCGACAGGACCAGGAATTTGATCAAGACGGACTATTGGCGTTCAAGTTAGCGTTACCCTGAAACGAAAAGTAAAATGTACTTAAATATTTTGAAAATTTATGATTATAATTGCAAAATACCTTGCTGGTTAAAGAATGTAATTTATTACACTATCATAATGTAGATTTAACACATTTAATATAAGCCTTGGAGAAAGACCAAGTAAGAGGATTAAAGAATAAAAAAAATTATAGCATTTGTATTTTAATTACGCTTAGGATTTTTTCCCAAATATAATATGTACAAACCTCTAACTAAGAGGTTCACACAATGAACCTTCCCAAAGGAAAAAACTGGCGAAGATACAGACGAAGGATATCGAAGTGTTCAATTCTTAAGAAAACTCGTTTGCCTTTAATGTCAAAAATGTTAGAATCCTCAAATTCTACGGCAGGCTGAAAAAAAGTGGTTTCCTAGAGAGACCTTGTTGCTTTCTGGATTTCAGGATGATTTGGAATTCCTTTGTCCTGTTGGAACTTCTTGACCGTGCGCATCGATTGACATCATCAAGTCCTGGAATGTCCTTCGTATAGCTGAGAACAAGGACCTTCCCGATAGTCCTGCGGAGAGCTGAGATATCAAGGATTTTGTGGTTTTCTGCGGTTTTTTTTCTCTTTTGGTTCAGTTTGGGACTTGGAAAAAATTACGAATCCAAAAAACGGAAAGGTGCTCATAACTCGTTCAATTTAAGGACGATTCGAATGTCCTCTGGCCCGATGCAAGTCCTTGACCATCTGCATCGACTTACATTCTTATTCTTATTATACAACTTATTTCTATGTCCTAGTATTTTACTCTTTCTCCAGTTAAATATCGCTGTTAAAGCAAAACTCCAAATGGTCATTGAATTGAAAAAATCCGACAACCCAAAATTATGCTACACATAATAAAAAATAGTAAAACAATCCTATTTTGGATTCACATACAACGTAGTTCTGTTGGCCTGGTATTATAATATTTCTCCAGTTTGAATTTTGCTGTTATTATTTTTGACTTCCAGGAACTTCAAAATATCCACAAAACCTAAAAGTATGCTACGTATTTAGAAAATTTAAATACAATTAACCTACTATGTAATTCTGATTCCTTTATTTTTCTACTTGTAGGCACTGGCCCGTCGATGTCGGTAATGGGAACGCACTGACAAAGCCACAAAGGAAACATTAGAAAAATAACACTTGCATACCCAACTGTGTAAACAGAGAAATTAATAAACGAAACTAGTAAAAGATTTATTGTTGCAAATATGAGGCAATGTGTTGGTGCATCTCCAGCTGAAATTCGTGTCCAAATAACAAAGCACAAATGACCAGCTGTAAGAACTACCACAACTGTTTAAACAAAAATTGTCAATGCAAACACTGATTGTACATAGACAGTCTTAATGTTATTGGGCATACGAAAAGATTTAAATTTATTGCAAATATTGAATTCTTTTCCAGCACATTGCTTACTTTAAGGGGCAAAGTTATACCATTTGACAGTTTTAGATAAGCCTATGCATTTTTAGTCCATACTATGTATAGGTTTCAAATATGTTTAAAAGTAATTAATTAACTATGGAAAAACCCATGATCTGACCCATGCAGATCAATTCCTAATATTTCTGTCTATAATCTTCTCAGCTATAAAATCATGCAACCAACATAAATGCCACCCCATGTGGGAAGAAAAAATAGAATGATAGAGTGCAAGCAGGTGTTTTGTTGGGTTTCTTTTCGACCCCAGCGATGGTTGTATTGTGTGCGGAGTGCGGTCAATTGTGGTTAGATTTTTCTCATGGCACTTGTGATTGTGTGCAGCAGCAGCTTCACAATGATTCCCCCCATAGGGACTTCATCTTGGTGGGAATTCTTTTTCAATAGAATTCCTGAATGTTTCACTTATTCACTCACTCATTCATTTCAATCGCTGTTGGTGACATTAAAGACCAATTGAAAAATCATAAAGCTTGCGGTTTAGTCGCAATTAAATGGAATGATATATCCATTAACGAGATTCAGACACACCCATGTTATTAAAAGCTTGTCGTGACCAAAATGGTAATATACACTAGTTCCAATATATAGTTCAACAATATGTTTCACTAAAACTAGGCACGTTCGTTTCTCATATCGTTAAAAAATGTGCTGCCACACATGTCCGCAGGATATTTCTTTGTGTCGCTGTGTGTCCTGCTCATATCCTCATGCTTTTGTCCAGGTAATTGCTCTAGCATATATAGCTACAAATATAACACTGTGAGATTCCCCCTACTTTCAGAGCCCCCTGGCCATGGTGGGGAACCAACATCAACGCCCTGGCATAGCACGCCCCACCCACAACCAATCCAAGCCCCGCGGGTTTTTGGGTTCCGAAACAGGAAATTGGCAGAAATTCCATTTTGATG
Source organism: Drosophila insularis (assembly GCA_018903935.1). Classification (NCBI taxonomy): domain Eukaryota; kingdom Metazoa; phylum Arthropoda; class Insecta; order Diptera; family Drosophilidae; genus Drosophila; species Drosophila insularis. The sequence goes on along the minus strand of JAEIFP010000291.1, from coordinate 623,670 downwards.
GCAAACCATTTGAATTTTGCATGCGTAATGATTGCATTTTCCAACAACAACAGCAACCCAGGACGCCTCTTTTATTATGCGGAATATTTATTGTGAACGCTTTGAATGGGTCATAGAAGCAGGCCCATGCCCATGTCCATCGTTCATTGAATCGGCATAAAAATATTCAGAGCATTAATTCTATAGTTTAGGCAAACACTTCCTTTTCAGAGCAGAGCGATTTGTATTTGGCATTTACACCGGTTAGACAGCCGACTGTGCGGAAGCTATAGATCGGCTGGCCGCACACCGTATCCTTGGCATAGTTGCAGGTCACTTTGAAATAGGTCACATCCTTGATCACATAATGGACAGCCGCACAGCCCACATGGGAATTACTCTCAAGAGCCATGACCGCAAAATGTCGGTAGTATCTGTTGGAGGCAAAAGATGGGGATTATATGTATGGATGTATAAACGTCAACTTGACTCCATTCCACCCATTCCGACTCACTGTTGCCTCTTCTTGTCGCATGGATAGAACTCAACATCCGTTTTGGTCATGTTGTTGTGCTCACTCCACCAATTGCGCACACCAATGCTAAGGAGCTCCGGATACAGGCTCTCGAGCAGCTCATCCTGCACCAGTCGCGTCATGTTGAACACAATGATATTCTGGCCGGAGTGGGTGAAGTTGTGCGTGTTGCGGCAATCGTCGTGCTTCGCCTGACACATGCGCACATTATAGCTGGCCACAGTGGCCAGTTCATCGCTCCAGTGCATCAGAACCATGCGTGCGGCTGGCGGTAATGAAAAATTCTTGCCACTTGCCACGCGATGTCGCTGCTCATTGTGATATTTAAGTATCTTATCCACATGCCCGGTAAGATTGACAAATTGTGGCTCATGCATACAACTTCTATGATAATTCTATCAAAATAGCAAAACAACAAGAATCCTTTATCTAATTAACCGATCTCTATAAGAGAGAAAATTTCATACACACATTAAACGACTTTTCGCATGCCACATGCCGTTTGCCTCGTGGACACAATGAGGACACACAATAGGGATTATTTTCACCTGGCCTCAATGATACATTCTCTATCATCGACTTATTGGTAGCCAAAAAACCAATGGGCACAACCTGCTGAGCAGTTGCCAAAACCACGCTGAGAATTAAAACACTAGCAAAATGTAGTAAAACCTTCATGTTATTGACTAGTTAATGAACTAACTTCAGAATACTGCAATCTCTTTTGATTTATAGGAAAACCTTAAAATTTAGCAGACATCTGAGATCAACGACTTTAAACATACTCTGCAAATCTAATGGTCAACACTCAATATGAAAACTTTACTAACTTTACAATATACCCGCCCATAATTTCTACGAACAGGGTACAACAAATATTGAAAATTCTGGATCAGTGATTGATTGATAGAAGGAGCAGTTGACAGTTGGTTTTGCTACTTGTTTATTGGTAGAGAGATTAACTTAAAATTCTTATATATTTATTTAGTTCGTTGAATTGCCTTTCATTCGTCACAAATTAATTGAATTCCTAAGGTAAGCCACTAGGCTTCAAGTATTTGTAATTGTTGAGGAAATATTTTACTGATTGATTGGATTCAATTTGGTTTGATGATGATTCAATTGGTGAAGCAATTAAGGAGCTTACCAGACAAAACTATTTAACAATCACTGAATTGCTCTTGATACATTTGTATGTACTTATGTATCTAGATATATATCTAAATATATATGTTTTGTTGGGTAATTACTTAAATAGCCAACACAGATGTTAGCCATGGCAAATTGCAATCTGTGATTATTATTGGCATGACATCAGCTTTTGCCGGCTTTTGCATACAACTTGTCACGCAACTCACAGACACAGACACACATAAACACACAAATAATAGTAAAAAAAAAAATATAAAAAAAATAGCGACAACAGTACACATAGAGAAGTTAAGAAATGCTGTCATCATCATTGTAAATGTCGCGTTTTACGCTTGAGTGGCTTAGCCAGGATTCATCCTGTGAGGTCTAAGAGACCTTGAATCTCAATTTCAGTCTCTTTCGCGGACTGTCAATGGCAAATGTATTAGGGCAACATTAACTGGCACTTTATAAAGGCAAAAGACCAGCCACGACAATCCGCTTTTGCTCTCCCACACACACACACACACACACACACAGACACAGAGAGAGAGAGAGAAAGAGATAGACTAATAACTCAATATGGCGCACAATTGATTAAAGGCAAAGTCTTTCAGCTAAGACTGGTTTCCTGAGTCTGGTTAATTGTCTCCTACTGCCAACTGATGCTCTCAGAGCTGCTTAGCTGGCTTTGATTTGGGTAATTGGCTTTAGATGAGCCAACTTAATTAGTCCCAGTTACGTGAGACACTCTACACCTTCCTCCACCTCCTTCCTTCTTATCCTTCTCCTATTCCATCTTTATTCACTCTGTGCAAATGTGGTCATCTTAAATTCCCTCAATGGAGTTATATTTTTTTCCCCCCATTTTAGTAAATATGATGTACTCGCCGCTGTTTATTCGGCTCAAAGATAAATGGGAAAATTATGCATAATTATTCATATAGGGGAAAATATAGAGCGCGCGCGTGCAGATGTCAAGTGGGTAACTCTGGACGTCTGTCTTGTTTAGTAGGTTGTAAATTTTAATGCAAAAATCTTACAAAAAAATAAAAATGAAAACCAAACCAGAAGCAAAAGGCACAACACATTTTTCTTTAATTTTTTTATTTTTTTTTTTTTTTGTTTGCTTTTTTGTGTGTGATTTATTGCTTGGGGCGCTAAAGCAACATGGGCCAGGGCCAGCCTCTGGACATTGGGTTCTGCCCCTCCGGAAGAGAGCTACTAGTGACTGCAGAGGAGCCACGCGTGCACCTGTTGCCTGTTAAGGGCCCTTCCTTCGTTCCGCTCTCCCCTCACATAGTTCACTACCGGCCATCCATTCCGGCCACAAAGTCAGTTTGTTTTTCTTAAAATTTATGGCCTAAGACATGGACCGACCTCCTTCTAAAATAGAATTCTTTCGTTTTGGTTTGGTTATTCCATTTTCGTTTATTTTTTGGCCGTTTCTTGTGTATAATTTATATATTTAATATTGAGACAACTTGCTTTTCGTTTCGTTTTGTATATAATGTGAGTGCTCTATTGTTATGGGCGTTCAATTATGTAAACGTTTTTGCATTTAAAATGTCATTATCTGGCCAAAAGGATGTCTACCCTAGCTGGACCAATTGGCCACCACAACATCCTAACCGACCCAACCAAGGATCTATGACCCGCTTAGTTATGCATTGTTGCACGTATTGTATCCTTTTGATATCAGAAGTAATGCATCTGCGCATTTCCTTGAAATTGCTGCTGTCAGAATTTTGCAATTGAATAATCAAACTGAATGGAGTAATGGGAGGCACTCACACACACACACACACACATACCCAATTGTGTGGTGGCTGGTATAATTTATGGCTTAGCCAGAACTCTTGGCCATAACTCAAATCTCCTTGACTCAAATATTTGCTAATGAAATTGAGGCAAACACTCTCTTAAAGGGTCCCTTGTCAAAGGCTTGTCCCATCAATATGCGCATAAAGTTCAATATTTTACGCAATTCACCGAATCGTGTTACAATAAGCCTTAATTTTATGCAAATCTTGTCAACCCAAGCCAAAAAAGTAAACCAAACCAAAAAAAAAAAAAAAAAAAAGGGAAAGGAAACGTCTCCACCTCCATTGACCTACAAGTCATCAGGTTATTTCGCGCAATCCTCCCGCCCAGGACTTGTTCATTTTCTTCTCTGTCGTTTCTTGGTTTTATTTTTCGCTTTTCGGCAGCAAAAGTTTTTAAGCGCCAATGTGGAAAAGTTGTCCGTGTCTTGCATGGCAAAAAAAAAAAAAAAAAAAACAGGGAAATGTGTCAACGGTGTAGCTAACTCAATTCAATGTGACTTGCCCAGTTTTCAGATCCAGTTTCAGTTTCAGTTCCCACTGCCAGTGTCTGAGCCACAGCCAGAGCCAGTTCTAGAGTCAGTTCTAGGGGTAAAGTCGTAAACATAAAAAATTTCGACGCATTGCGCGTAGTCCCTTATCGCCCCTTAACAACTTTAAGCCACTTTCTCAGTGCCTCGACTGCAATGCAATTTAAGTTAATTAAGTAGTTAAATTTTTGATCTAACACACAAATCACAGACACAGACACAACCACACACACACACACACACACAGATAGAAACAACAAAACTCGAAGGCAAACAGCAGCGTCAACGTGTTGAAGGTCATAAAATCTTTTGTGGGACACAACTTTTTTAATTTCCATCGCAACGCAATCATAAAATGTTGGTAAAATGGATAGCAAAAATGATAATTAAATGTATTTAAGTTGAAAGTTGAATATAGAATAGGGCATTGGCAAAAAGATTTACAGTCTACATGCATTAATTAACCAAGATTTATTGACCATAACTTTTAGTAGATAAGAATAGTTGCACATGAGTAATGTTTCTTAAACAATAAATGAAAACCAATCAAGCTTAATAGAAATAAATGACTAGATTTCAAACCATTTGAGTTTTTTATAATCATCAATCGACTGATCTTAGTCTATGTAAGAATTTCAGATCTTTGTTTGTTTAGATATACAATTCGTAGGTAAATTCATATTGCTTAAAAGTTAAATTCCAAGCATTTGCATTGTGTGTGTGTGTGTGTGTGTGTGTGTATGTGTGTGTGGGTTTGTCTCTTTGGTTTAACCAACATAATATACAAATCATAAAACTCGCCCTTTTGCCTCTAGTGTATAATTATGCAAACATTTTATTATGTGATTTTTTGTTTCTATTATTATTTTTTTCTCATAGTTTTTTTATTTTTATGCTCTTGCATATAATTTTGTAGAATTTTTTAAAGCGCCGCGGAATATGCAAAAATTGTTTGCATGTTACTATGTATGTATATGTGTGTGTGCATTTTTTCCGTTTTTGGTTTGTCGCAGTTTGTGTACGTGCAGTGTGTGTGTGTGTGTGTTTTGGTGTGTGTATTGTGTTCACACATAAATTTTAGGCAAACACTTTCACAGATTCACATATGCAGCTCTGCATGTACAATGTATGTGTGTGTGTGTGTGTGTGTATGCAGCTGCTGGTTTTATTTAGGTGAAGGCCATGTGCAGCCAAAAGCGGCAACAAAACAGAGCAGGAAAAAAAACGTTCACACACACACACATACTAGGACAACAAAAGCAACAACAACAACAAAATGCACACACATAGCGCAAATCTCAGAATTAAATGCAATTTAGTGCAGCAAAGTGGCAACACACACACACACACAAACACACCGACACACACACACACAGTGTGGCAACAATCTAACAGAATCAACAATAGCATAAGGTTACATGCTAGCCGCAACAACAACAAGCCAACATCAAGCAAAAATTAAAAAAAAGGAATATGCCTAAAGGGAAACTTTTCCACTTTTCGGTATCGAACTCAAGTGTAGTTTTGGTTATATACCCCTTTCTGTTGTTGTTGTTGTTGCTGGATTGCCTGCCATCAAAATTACGCAATTCATTATACCATACACCCATAGGGTGAAATGGTATATTAAAGTCGCTAAAATGTATGTAACAGGCAGAAGGAAGCTTTTCCGACCCCATAAAGTATATATATTCTTGATCAGCATCAACAGCCGAGACGATCTAGCCATGTCCGTCTGTCCGTCCGTCCGTCCGTCCGTCCGTCCGTCCGTCTGTATGAACGCCTAGATCTCGGAGACTATAAGAGCTAGAGCCACCAAATTTGGTATGTAGACTCGTGTCATATGTACGCTTATCGAGTTTGTTTCAAATGTTTGCCACGCCCCCTACCGCCCCCGCAAATGATATAAAACCGATTTTCTTAAACACCATAGCAAGTAGAGACACAAAATTTGGTATGTATATTTGCTTAGTAAACGCGCACATTTTGTATTTGTAAAAATTTTGCCACGCCCCCTACCGCCCCCGCAAATGATATAAAACCGATTTTCTTAAACACCATAGCAAGTAGAGACACAAAATTTGGTATGTATATTTGCTTAGTAAACGCGCACATTTTGTATTTGTAAAAATTTTGCCACGCCCCCTACCGCCCCCGCAAATTAAATAAAACCGATTTCCTCAAAAACTATTTTAGCTAGAGATACCATAGTTGGTATAAATATTTGCTTAGTAATTGCGCACGGTTTTGATGTGTAAAGATTTTGCCACGCCCCCTCCGCCCCCGTAATTTGAAAAAACTCGATTATCTCCCGTAATTTTCTACCTTGTGCAATCAAATTTAGCACACTTAAATTTGATACTAATATCAAGCAAAATACCAAATTTGATCAAAATCGGAATAAAAATAGTCAAGTTATGCATATAAACGTTTTTCCATATGGCCGGAAGTGGCCGTTGGCTGGTGGGGGCGCTAGGGTGCTCGAATGCTTGAGTGAGCGAAATACTAAGATATGCTTCTAAAAAGCATGCAAACAGATTTTTTTAAAAATACGAAAATGCATTGGTTATTATAAATTTAAAATATTTGTTTTACTGGTGTATGGTATATCCAAGTCGGCGAGACGACTTACTTACTTCATTTTTAGCATAACATGTCAATTTGTATTGGATCTACGGTACCTAATACCAAAGCAATGCCAACAAATGTGAATAGCTCGAGTTTTGGGTTACAGCAAAATTTCAAGCATCAAACCCCTTATATCCACTATAACCCCCTCCCCCTCCCCCACAAAAAAAACCATACTCTCTGTGAGAGAAGTAAACAAAATGTCCCAGCTTAGACGCAGCTTACGAATACCATTAGGCCCAGGAGTAGCAGCAGCCGCTGTAGACAGAGTCTTCATTCGGGATCCTAAGAGGGGTCAAATTAAGAAAAAAGAAAAACAAACTTTTAGGAATTTGAAAAATTCGAATTATTGAAAATTATTTTAATGTCTAAATCACGTAACTGCCTCAAAGTAAGTCACTATTCATTTTGGTATTTGATCACAACATTTTTCAAATATATTTCAAAATTTCTCTGAATGACATAGCTTAAGTTTAAGATATTTTCAGTGTAATTCATAGTGAACTTTAAAAGGCTGAAAATGTTGAGTTTCGTCTTCAAACAATTGAATTTTATTTACAGTTTTAAGTGCCGATGAAATAAGAACCAAATTTTTAAAGCAAAACGCCTAAAGTTAAAATGAATGTTATGAATCAGATTCATAAGGACATAATTTTTAATTTCTTTGAATATTTTCACCTGGCCTTGCCTCGTTTTTTGTCATAGGTACGTTGCTTAGGTTTTTTTTTATGGTCGCAAGAGTATCAAATTTTTTGCCCGAAAACCAATTTTAAATGTCAAACGTTTGCCATTTTGTAAAAGTATATAATTTTAGAACTGGAGAGTTGGCAACTAGTATCAAGTTTCAGATTCTCTTTTTTAAATGAAATAATTATTGCGCCAACCATTTTAAAGTGTCAAGAATTTTTTAATATCTTTTATAATTCTCTTTATATCAATATAAAAAAAAAATTAAATACATCTTTAAATATGTTTATGTACTTTTAAATAAATAAACCACCAAAAATCAATTTTAAAATGTTCTCCTTGGAAAGATGTTTAAAAATTACCGTTTTTTGTGGGCTTCCAAGTGAAAAAAGATAGAAAAGTGGAAACACTTTATTCAATTTTAATTAAGTCTGCATTTTTAATAAAGTTAAAAAAATTTCCAGGTGAGTTCGGCTGTTTTTAATTTGGATGCTCCGAATGCAAATAATAAAACGAAATAAGTGAAATAACTCCTCTTTCTTTTAATCAAAATTATTTTATTTATTTATTTAAAATTATTTGGCTGCCCAATTTTTAAGAATTTCTCTATTAAGCTCGTTGGCTATGCCTTAAAAATGGTTTAAAAATTCTGAGAATTGAGCTAAGAGTAACTTGGGTGTCTTGTCTTTTTTTTCTACTTCTTTCTGGGATCAACAATGGATCTTACGATTATAAATTTGGCTACGTCTATGGCAGCAGCAGCAACTAAAATCGAAAGGCATAACATAAAAAAAAGAAAAGTAAAAAAAAAATGTGAAAAAAATCGAAGAAAAAAAGGGGCAACCCAATGCCAAATGCCAGAATGCCGATGCCAAGGCTTAGGCGATAAGACCTAAACAATTGATGTTGGCAAATGTGTTGCAAGCTTAAGATTTTCTATAACAATGTTGATTTTCGTTTTTACGTTTTTTTTTCTTTTTCATTTTTTGTTATTCGTTTTTCATTTTTCTCTAAAGACATGGCTGAACTTGATTTTGTTTCACATTTGTATGTTAAGTGAAAGGACAAAGGCAATATGTCAAATTGAAGTTTGAATGTGAGAGAATTTCCAACACACATACATTTATATACATACATATATATGTATATCCCCCAAGTGAAAACCTTGTAGAGTAGACAAATTGGAGTATTGGAGTTAAAAGGAAAATGAAGTTGATAATATTATGTTTGCTGGTGCCTTAACACTCTATAGCTCTCTCTCTCTCTCTCTTTCACACTCCCGCACTCTCGCCGACATAAAGATTTTTTAGTATTCATGTATTTGCTTAGTGTGTAATCCTTTGGCATACATCACACAGTTCTAGGAAATGGAATGTAAAATCTTAGCTAGGCTATCAACTTGCTTACTCACAATCAAAGCAATAAAGAACAACAAATTGAAAATGCAAATCTTTGCCAAAGCACCAAAGTGCAAAGCAAACAACAATAACAACAACAACAACAGAAATAACAAGAACAACGAACCACGAAGACGACCCCAGTCAGAGATGGAGATTGAGACTGAGATGGAGATGGTGATGGAGACAGAGACGAAAAAGAAAGTTCAAAAAGGGTAGAAATGGTGAAAGCAACTGTTGGAAAACTGTATAAATTGTAGCATACTTACGGGCTGTAATAATTGCAAAGCAGTTGTAAGCGCCTAGGCAAAAACTTTCCCCTTTTAAAACATGAGTTTTTGTTGTTACTCTTCAGTATATATCCTCTACTTAATTCACCTTTCTGACGACTATACTGATAATGATGTAGATGCTGCTGTTGCTGATGATGATAGAGCCATGCAAATTTATTCGTCTTCCCTTAAGCTAATTGGCTAAATAAGATGACTTAACAACGCGTGGATTGCGAATACTTGAAGAATTACGCATACTTATAATAAGGCCAAGGACACCCAACCAACCAACCACCGGCAGTAACAGTGGCAGTAAAATAATTGCAAATTTATTGCGTCATGTGGCTGGTTTTCCCACTTTCTTTGACTTACTCGCTTAAGACCCTCAAACTCACTTTGCTAGCCTCACTTTCTTCCTTTCCTTTGTCCACTTTTTTTCTATCTCTCTTTCGCAAGCTTAACGTTTTCACTTTGACTTTGTCTTTACAATGTCCAAGCACTTGTGCCGGAACAATTTTTATTGCCTTTGTTAGCCTGCTTTGCTTTGCTTTCAACTTGAATGCCGCTTAATCTTTGGCGTTTACCAAAAAATTGTGCCCCAAGGAACGTTAGAGAATGAATTGCATTATGATTGCCATTTAAAATACGCACACAAAGCGAGAACCAGAATTACACCCATAAAGTTATATACACAGTGGGTCAAAGGGTATGACAAAACTGTTGAATTTTCTTTAAATAAAAATAAGCCAAAGGTATAACATATGAACCTATTGGGATTATTAGATATGGGGCGTAAAAGTGGAAGCGGATATGTTTCACAATCACACGAATAATTTCAAATGATCAGTTCTTTTTTTTTCAGGTATTTCAAAGCGACTTTACGTAAATTATGTGTTTGTGGAGCGGAAATATAAACATTTATACTGCAAGAGTGCTTAAGCTGACCAACACCAAAAAAAAATCTTTTCTTAAAACAAATTTAAGTTAATGCAAAAATAAAAAGCCAAATGTAAAAAGCAAAATGTAATAATTTTTGTGTGTTTTCATTTTTTATATTAAATTAATTATTGTTAAAATAGTTTAAATAAACTGCATTAGAAATACAATTTGATCTACCTGAAAACGATATCGAATTGAAGCCAACTAAAAACCAATTTATTTATTTTATTTACTCTCGACTGTTAGTCTTTTGTTTATTTTTATACCGAATTCCATTTAATCAATCGCTGAAAATTTTTACTTTTAAATTTGTTTATTTTTTTTTAACAAAAATCTAATATCAAGCAAATGGAGTTTTCAGCCAAAATGTCTTAACTAATCTGCTAGTGTTTTAAGTTTCTATTGAAAAAATAAACCAAGTTTGCACCTTCAAAAAAAACGCCTCTATTTAAAAATATAAAGTTAATTAATTGAATTACCCTTAGATATGCATACTTTTTAATAAAACTTTAATTAATTTACATTTTGATTGCAAAACAATTAAAATTTTTCGATAAAATGGCCAAAGGATTTAATTAAAAGTTGTTCTTGACATTACCAAATTTTTGGCAATGCCCCTTTTAGACTGGCCGTAACATGGCGCATGTAGGCTCTAAAATAGGATAAAATTTATTAGATTACAATTTTCAATATACATATGTATATGTCACCAATAGAGTTATTAATTTAACGAGTTTGAAGTTTAATATATTTTTTTTATTGGTTTGAAAATAAAATAATATTGAGTCCAACAATAACGCATTGTTTTTTTTTTTTGTATTTTTTCGCATTTTTTTTTATTACTTTTTGCATTACCCAACACTATTACGCTATCGAAATAGGCACTATCGGTAATCGATTCTACTGATTTGCCAATCAGCACCAGTAACTCGGAAAACAGTTTCAAAAATAGCAAATGTCAGACACCAACATTGCATTTTGGTGATTTTAAACAAACAAATTGCTTAAAAATCTCAAGGGATTTCCGTGACAGCCCGGCATACATGGGCGGACAAATAAATTTTTGTCCACACCCTGTATTTAATGCAATCTCTTTGTGTTGCTTTTCCATCACAAACATACATACATACATACGTTGTAAGGGTGGTGGGGTGGGTGGAGGGAGGAGAGTAGCAAGTGGGCCGGCCTCACATTGTTGACTGTTATTAGCTGCCATTGTTGTTGAGTTGCTGTTGTCGTTTGTTGCTAAAGTTGCTGTTGTTGCAATTCTTGCTTGTTGTTGTTGTTGTTGTAACTATGTTGCTATGTTATCGTTAGCCGGGCCGTGTTGTTTATAATGTAGCCAGGCTGGTTACAGGCCTGTCCCGCCATGCTATTAGTTATTTTATAGCCTCACGATGCTATCAGCTTGGCCACGTGAGCCAAGTGTTCTGATTTTGCTCCTCTAGGCTTTTGGGGCTGGTTGCTGTTGCTGTTGGTGCTTTTGGTGATGGGTTGCTTCTACCATGTCGAGTAAATTCAATGCATAATTTTGCACTCAATTATAATGGAGACGCCTCTGCTGCGTGGATAATGAAGTGCTCTCATATTCGTAACTCTGGCGTCTCAAGTGCCATTCTGCTTGCATTAAATGAAGAAATTGCGGCACCAACTCACACATACACGCGCAACATCATTGAAGGCTTGCACAAATTATCATTAATTACGTGTAATCAATCCATCAATCTAAGGCAGCTAAAATTTCTGCCTTCTCTCTATTCAGTAAATATCTCTCTCCCTCTCTCTCTCTCTTACTCTCTATCCCTCTTTCTATTAGTATGTCTTTGGTGTAAAACTTTGGGTCAAGTATGGGCGGATGGTGCTTTAGGGATTTGGGTTAAGTTCGTTGGACTGAGGGGGATATTAAAAAACATTTCAAGCGTTTTATTGCGCCACCCAGCAATGAACTCAACTTTTCAGTTTGATCATGTTGAAGTTGGTGAAACTTCAAAGCAGCAGGCAGCCAGCAGCCAGCAGCCAGCAACCGGCAGCCGACAACTTTGCCACAGCTCGTAACTCCTGCAACCTGCATACGCGGATGATTGAAACTTTTTCGATTTCATACTCATAATTTTTCACAACGAATCGCCCCTGCTGCAGGATAGAGATACAATGAGAACTGAGAAACTAAAGGTGGTAAATGTAACGGACATAACTTTGTGCGAAATTAGCATAATTATTGTGCCATAAAGTGGAAATTTGCCAATGGCAAAAACTACTGTAAAATGCAGCTACAATATATGCAAATGAAAGTCAGGACAATGCAAAAGCTACAGACAGGATAACCAAAAAGTACGTGAAACTACATCCACACACACACACACACAGACACCTAAAGAATGGAGGGTGAGAGAGAGAGAGAGAGAAGAGAGATATTTGTATACTTTTTTTGCATTTCATTCATCGTCATCACTATCATCATCATCTTCATTAGGTAGCCATCAACAAGATTCGCCCTTCTGTAAGTGTGTGTGTGTGCTTTCAACACTGAGACTAGTCCATTGCTCAATGTTGTTAGGGGGCTAGCAAAAGCCCTCAAAGTAATTTTATTACCCTTCCAGCAAGCTAAAAACTTTAGCTGACATATTATACTTGCAACCGCAAAAGCCACAAAAACTGCTAAGCAGGCGGCAAGACTTTTGAATTGCTTCTAACCCAAAACCTTGCCACACACATCTCTCTTTGTTTCTCTCTCTCTCTGCCTTTATCCCTCTCTGTCACTCTCTCACCCATTCATTCTTTCAGTTTACTTCCACTACACTTCAGTTCACTTCACTTCAATGCTACTTGAATGTTTCGTTGCAACAACAATATGAGCACGAGGATAAGAACAAAAAAACTATGCTAGCCAACATTTCTTTTAACCCAAATTGTCAGTCTTGTTGCGGCATCAGGCCGATCTCTTCTAAGTACATAAGCCTGGCCAACAGCAGCTGTGTCCCTATGTCTGTGTATGTGTTTTCGTGTGTCTGTGTGCGATTGTGCCCATAGATTTTAGCGCATCTGCCCACCCTTTTTATGGGCATTAGAGAACATGGACATGGAGTGTAGTAGTCGCAGTCGCAGTCGAAGTAATAGTACATACAAGTGTCTGCGGCCAGCTAGGACACTTTTATTGCTCAGCATGCGACCAAAAAATAGTTTGCGGTGGATTTTGTGTGAGATTTTCTCCCAGATACGAGAATATTTTATGGAGCACCACACACACACACACACACACCAACTCTCAAACATCTCCAACTCCAATTCGAGGCTCCAGGCTTTAGCTCGTTTTGCGTACAACCCCAAACAACTTAACAGTGACAGAAAGGACATACCCACCTACCGACTGGCCGACCAGACGGACCGACAGACCATGTGCTGAATTGTTAAGCATGTGGAATGCGAAATGACGCCGATACGAAGAAGATTGTGCCGCCAGTCACATAAATGTCACTCACAGCTTGACCTTCAGCTTGTCCACTCGGTGCCTCAGAGTGCGCGTGGGTGGCATAGCAGCTAAGTAAATCCATCAGCAAAACATAAGTAAGACTTTCACCAAATGATAGATAAGTGCTAGGAAATGACATTCTTTTTTATTGCACGGCCCCAGTTATCTAATCAAATCTGATCTCTATAGTGCCTCTCTATAAAGCTTACCATATCAAGGTCAAATTTCTTGATGGATTTGAGTTTATTTTCATTTTGTTTTTTCTTAAAGGGTTTAAGCAAAAAGGGAACTTAATCACAATCACTTTCAAATGGGTTATCGATAAATATTTACCTAAACTAATAAGTATTGCAAAATCCACAAATCTGGAAAAAGATTTGTATTATTTGGCAGCAGCTGCACCAAATGACTAAAAGGCAAACCCTTTACTTTGACCATTTTGAGTAAAGTCAACAAAGACAATCAAGGCTTAAACTTAAGTTTTGGTGTTGGCCATATGCAGTTTTTAATTCCATGCAGACAATTGCAGAAAGATATTAAAAGAGAAAAGATAATTATTCTTGGTAAATATTTCATTTGACGGAATTTGAAACTGAACTAAAATCTTTTCTGAAATATATTTGATTAACTCATATCTCAGTTTAAACTTACCTAGCTGTAATTAAAAAGTCTGCCTATTTAAGTTATGTTTTTTGTGTTTTAAATGAATAAAAACTTTTTTAAGTTTAATCTATTTTTTTTTTTTTTAGTTTAGATAGATAGATAGTTTATTTTTTAAAATATTGATAGCTTGGAGGAATATTTGCTAATCAGGAAAATTGTAAAATGTAAAGAAGAAAATTTATACTATGCCAAATGTAAAATCTTAAGTTCTTATATTTTCTCTTAATGTACATAACAATGTGTATGTATATATGTATGTATGTATATGTAGGTAGGTGTGTAGATACTACATATATACACAGAACCTAAATCCGAGAACAAGGACACAAATGCAATCCTTAGAGTCTCTGGCGCGTGTTTTAAGCTAAACGACTTGGATTTAAAAATAAATTGAGGTCAACTAAGAGACACAACTGTACATTGTTGTATGTAGTTTTTGTTATTGCAGTTTGCTGCATTTTCATGTTGTTGCGCTTTTAGTGTTTTGTTGTTGCTTTCATTTCGTTTTTTTGTGTGTTTTTTTTCTGCCTGAAATCGTAAAACGAAATTTGGCGCACATAATGGTAATTGCGTGTTTTTTCTACTCTAATTACGAGTTATATGCTTTTCACACACTAACACAATGACTACGGCGTACATCCTCACTCACACACACACATACACACACACACACACACACACACACACACACACACACGTGAATAGAAGGAATATGCCGAGTGAGTGAGCCACAAGAAATGCCAACCTAAATTTCCGGGCCTCGACTTCGTCGTCGTCGTAGTCGTCGTAGTCATCGCAGTTGCAGCCGTTGCATAAAAATGAAAATTAAAAGAAAAATGCATATAAAGTGTTGCATTTGCACCAAGACCAGAATCTCGTCTCCCTTTTCCTGTTTTCACACTCTTTCCTCTTTCACCAGCTTCTTGCCATTTTCTTTATTCTCGTTCTCACTCACTCTTTTTGATGCTAATTAAAAACAGCACATAGTGCCATTAAAGCCAAAAGTTCACTATGCTTGGCTCTTTTTTTCCGGGTCAGGATAAGAGAGAGATATGTAGATGGGATTGTGGACAAACAGGACAGTTGGGAAGAGTTTTTGCGGGGCTATACTGCTGCGTATGCGCCATTTGTACAAAGATTATCTCATTATGTTTGCGGTTTTAGTTGCAGGCGAGTTGCCATTTTTTGGCCATAGGCGTACAACATGGCGTATAATTAATTACGTAATGAGCGCCTGCCAGACGCACTCGAGAGAAGTTGTATTGTTGTTGTTGTTGTTGTTGTTGCTGCTGCTTCTGCTGCGCTTTATGTTTGTTTGTCCTTTTTTTATGGCATGAAATCTGTGTCTCTCGCTTGTCTCTCTTTCTCTCTCTCTCTATCTCTCTCTCACTACTAGCAGCACTTCAACGCCTGTGATTTCATTGTTCTTCTTGGGTCGTACTGCTCCTTTGTCTGCCTTTTGTGTACACTTGGCTATCTTAAGCACCTTGTTTCTGTCATCATTGTCAGCACAAGAACAAGAGGACACCAACAGCAGCAGCAGCAACAGCAACATCAACAACAAGAATTATCATGAGCCAGCAATTCTATGGTAGTTTTTTTCCCCCCTCTTTCTTTTTATTTGTTGTTACAATTTGCAGGTCTTATCACACCGCCATTAAAAATTGTTTGTTTTGCTTTGTGCCCAAACAAACAGAAATTGAGACATACGCACAATTTGCACATTATAAAAAATATACACTCATACATGTATATAATCTACATATACATACATAAATGACAACAAACAGTTACATACATACATATGCCGCTGGTTTATTTTTTTTCATTTGTTTAAGCTATTTGCGAAATGGCAAAATGATTACAATTTTTTTCTCAATGCTTTGTTATTTTCTTATTCACGATTGATGCATATGAATAATGTGTGGGTGTAAAGTACACATAAAGCAAATTTTTTATGAGCTTTGTACATTAGGGTGGATCGACAGCCACTAAAATTAGTAGGGAAAACAAAAAATTTGATGCAAAAACATCAGCGTAGTGCTGGGAATAACTATCATCGATTCAATATCGAAATTTCGCCATCACAGGATTATTACTTTTCCATCACCTGAAATAACATCCGTGATAAAGTTTCAGCTTCTTTTCAGGGTTCTGGTGTTGGTAGAGCTGTAGAAATGGACAGGTTTCTTAAAAACAATGCAATGGAAAAGTTAACTGAGTTATTTGAGGTCAAGTCATAATAGGAGGTTCACTTTCTGGTAACTAGGAAGTCGCGACACCAAGAAGGCTCTTATATTGTTTTTTTTATTCATAGTACATTATGGAATTAGGAGACAGACTTCAGAGCCAGCGGGAACCGTGTTAGGATGTTTAAAGAGGTTATTCCCAAAAATAAGAAGGGGAAAAATGGGGCACTGATCGTTTGAGTTGATATCCAGGCTATTTTACATTTTTAAGGCCTTCTTCTCGGCAACTGAGTTTCCAACTATCTGAATTCATGGAGACAGACTTCAGAGCCAGCGGGAACCGTGTTAGGATGTTTAAAGAGGTTATTCCCAAAAATAAGAAGGGGGAAAAATGGGGCACTAATCGTTTGAGTTGATATCCAGGCTATTTTACATTTTGAAGGCCTTCTTCTCGGCAACTGAGTTTCCAACTATCTGAATTCATGGAGACAGACTTCAGAGCCAGCGGGAACCGTGTTAGGATGTTTAAAGAGGTTATTCCCAAAAATAAGAAGGGGAAAAATGGGGCACTGATCGTTTGAGTTGATATCCAGGCTATTTTACATTTTTAAGGCCTTCTTCTCGGCAACTGAGTTTCCAACTATCTGAATTCATGGAGACAGACTTCAGAGCCAGCGGGAACCGTGTTAGGATGTTTAAAGAGGTTATTCCCAAAAATAAGAAGGGGGAAAAAATGGGGCACTAATCGTTTGAGTTGATATCCAGGCTATTTTACATTTTGAAGGCCTTCTTCTCGGCAACTGAGTTTCCAACTATCTGAATTCATGGAGACAGACTTCAGAGCCAGCGGGAACCGTGTTAGGATGTTTAAAGAGGTTATTCCCAAAAATAAGAAGGGGAAAAATGGGGCACTGATCGTTTGAGTTGATATCCAGGCTATTTTACATTTTTAAGGCCTTCTTCTCGGCAACTGAGTTTCCAACTATCTGAATTCATGGAGACAGACTTCAGAGCCAGCGGGAACCGTGTTAGGATGTTTAAAGAGGTTATTCCCAAAAATAAGAAGGGGAAAAATGGGGCACTGATCGTTTGAGTTGATATCCAGGCTATTTTACATTTTTAAGGCCTTCTTCTCGGCAACTGAGTTTCCAACTATCTGAATTCATGGAGACAGACTTCAGAGCCAGCGGGAACCGTGTTAGGATGTTTAAAGAGGTTATTCCCAAAAATAAGAAGGGGGAAAAATGGGGCACTAATCGTTTGAGTTGATATCCAGGCTATTTTACATTTTTAAGGCCTTCTTCTCGGCAACTGAGTTTCCAACTATCTGAATTCATGGAGACAGACTTCAGAGCCAGCGGGAACCGTGTTAGGATGTTTAAAGAGGTTATTCCCAAAAATAAGAAGGGGAAAAATGGGGCACTGATCGTTTGAGTTGATATCCAGGCTATTTTATATTTTTAAGGCCTTCTTCTCGGCAACTGAGTTTCCAACTATCTGAATTCATGGAGACAGACTTCAGAGCCAGCGGGAACCGTGTTAGGATGTTTAAAGAGGTTATTCCCAAAAATAAGAAGGGGAAAAATGGGGCACTGATCGTTTGAGTCGATATCCAGGCTATTTTCGTTTTTTAAGGCCTTCTTCTCGGCAACTGAGTTTCCGACTATCTGAATTCATGGAGACAGACTTCAGAGCCAGCGGGAACCGTGTTAGGATGTTTAAAGAGGTTATTCCCAAAAATAAGAAGGGGAAAAATGGGGCACTGATCGTTTGAGTTGATATCCAGGCTATTTTACATTTTTAAGGCCTTCTTCTCGGCAACTGAGTTTCCAACTATCTGAATTCATGGAGACAGACTTCAGAGCCAGCGGGAACCGTGTTAGGATGTTTAAAGAGGTTATTCCCAAAAATAAGAAGGGGGAAAAATGGGGCACTAATCGTTTGAGTTGATATCCAGGCTATTTTACATTTTTAAGGCCTTCTTCTCGGCAACTGAGTTTCCGACTATCTGAATTCATGGAGACAGACTTCAGAGCCAGCGGGAACCGTGTTAGGATGTTTAAAGAGGTTATTCCCAAAAATAAGAAGGGGAAAAAATGGGGCACTGATCGTTTGAGTTGATATCCAGGCTATTTTACATTTTTAAGGCCTTCTTCTCGGCAACTGAGTTTCCAACTATCTGAATTCATGGAGACAGACTTCAGAGCCAGCGGGAACCGTGTTAGGATGTTTAAAGAGGTTATTCCCAAAAATAAGAAAGGGAAAAATGGGGCACTGATCGTTTGAGTTGATATCCAGGCTATTTTACATTTTTAAGGCCTTCTTCTCGGCAACTGAGTTTCCAACTATCTGAATTCATGGAGACAGACTTCAGAGCCAGCGGGAACCGTGTTAGGATGTTTAAAGAGGTTATTCCCAAAAATAAGAAGGGGGAAAAATGGGGCACTAATCGTTTGAGTTGATATCCAGGCTATTTTACATTTTGAAGGCCTTCTTCTCGGCAACTGAGTTTCCAACTATCTGAATTCATGGAGACAGACTTCAGAGCCAGCGGGAACCGTGTTAGGATGTTTAAAGAGGTTATTCCCAAAAATAAGAAGGGGAAAAATGGGGCACTGATCGTTTGAGTTGATATCCAGGCTATTTTACATTTTTAAGGCCTTCTTCTCGGCAACTGAGTTTCCAACTATCTGAATTCATGGAGACAGACTTCAGAGCCAGCGGGAACCGTGTTAGGATGTTTAAAGAGGTTATTCCCAAAAATAAGAAGGGGGAAAAATGGGGCACTAATCGTTTGAGTTGATATCCAGGCTATTTTACATTTTTAAGGCCTTCTTCTCGGCAACTGAGTTT
The DNA here is from genome assembly GCA_018903935.1 of Drosophila insularis. Lineage (NCBI taxonomy): Eukaryota > Metazoa > Arthropoda > Insecta > Diptera > Drosophilidae > Drosophila > Drosophila insularis. The sequence goes on along the minus strand of JAEIFP010000291.1, from coordinate 604,575 downwards.
CCGACTATCTGAATTCATGGAGACAGACTTCAGAGCCAGCGGGAACCGTGTTAGGATGTTTAAAGAGGTTATTCCCAAAAATAAGAAAGGGAAAAATGGGGCACTGATCGTTTGAGTTGATATCCAGGCTATTTTACATGTTTAAGGCCTTCTTCTCGGCAACTGAGTTTCCAACTATCTGAATTCATGGAGACAGACTTCAGAGCCAGCGGGAACCGTGTTAGGATGTTTAAAGAGGTTATTCCCAAAAATAAGAAGGGGGAAAAATGGGGCACTAATCGTTTGAGTTGATATCCAGGCTATTTTACATTTTTAAGGCCTTCTTCTCGGCAACTGAGTTTCCAACTATCTGAATTCATGGAGACAGACTTCAGAGCCAGCGGGAACCGTGTTAGGATGTTTAAAGAGGTTATTCCCAAAAATAAGAAGGGGGAAAAATGGGGCACTGATCGTTTGAGTTGATATCCAGGCTATTTTATATTTTTAAGGCCTTCTTCTCGGCAACTGAGTTTCCGACTATCTGAATTCATGGAGACAGACTTCAGAGCCAGCGGGAACCGTGTTAGGATGTTTAAAGAGGTTATTCCCAAAAATAAGAAGGGGGAAAAATGGGGCACTAATCGTTTGAGTTGATATCCAGGCTATTTTACATTTTTAAGGCCTTCTTCTCGGCAACTGAGTTTCCAACTATCTGAATTCATGGAGACAGACTTCAGAGCCAGCGGGAACCGTGTTAGGACGTTTAAAGAGGTTATTCCCAAAAATAAGAAGGGGAAAAATGGGGCACTGATCGTTTGAGTTGATATCCAGGCTATTTTATATTTTTAAGGCCTTCTTCTCGGCAACTGAGTTTCCGACTATCTGAATTCATGGAGACAGACTTCAGAGCCAGCGGGAACCGTGTTAGGATGTTTAAAGAGGTTATTCCCAAAAATAAGAAGGGGAAAAATGGGGCACTGATCGTTTGAGTTGATATCCAGGCTATTTTATATTTTTAAGGCCTTCTTCTCGGCAACTGAGTTTCCGACTATCTGAATTCATGGAGACAGACTTCAGAGCCAGCGGGAACCGTGTTAGGATGTTTAAAGAGGTTATTCCCAAAAATAAGAAGGGGGAAAAATGGGGCACTAATCGTTTGAGTTGATATCCAGGCTATTTTACATTTTTAAGGCCTTCTTCTCGGCAACTGAGTTTCCGACTATCTGAATTCATGGAGACAGACTTCAGAGCCAGCGGGAACCGTGTTAGGATGTTTAAAGAGGTTATTCCCAAAAATAGGAAGGGGAAAAATGGGGCACTGATCGTTTGAGTTGATATCCAGGCTATTTTCGTTTTTTAAGGCCTTCTTCTCGGCAACTGAGTTTCCGACTATCTGAATTCATGGAGACAGACTTCAGAGCCAGCGGGAACCGTGTTAGGATGTTTAAAGAGGTTATTCCCAAAAATAAGAAGGGGAAAAATGGGGCACTGATCGTTTGAGTTGATATCCAGGCTATTTTATATTTTTAAGGCCTTCTTCTCGGCAACTGAGTTTCCGACTATCTGAATTCATGGAGACAGACTTCAGAGCCAGCGGGAACCGTGTTAGGATGTTTAAAGAGGTTATTCCCAAAAATAAGAAGGGGAAAAATGGGGCACTGATCGTTTGAGTTGATATCCAGGCTATTTTCGTTTTTTAAGGCCTTCTTCTCGGCAACTGAGTTTCCGACTATCTGAATTCATGGAGACAGACTTCAGAGCCAGCGGGAACCGTGTTAGGATGTTTAAAGAGGTTATTCCCAAAAAATAAGAAGGGGAAAAATGGGGCACTGATCGTTTGAGTTGATATCCAGGCTATTTTACATTTTTAAGGCCTTCTTCTCGGCAACTGAGTTTCCAACTATCTGAATTCATGGAGACAGACTTCAGAGCCAGCGGGAACCGTGTTAGGATGTTTAAAGAGGTTATTCCCAAAAATAAGAAGGGGGAAAAATGGGGCACTGATCGTTTGAGTTGATATCCAGGCTATTTTACATTTTTAAGGCCTTCTTCTCGGCAACTGAGTTTCCAACTATCTGAATTCATGGAGACAGACTTCAGAGCCAGCGGGAACCGTGTTAGGATGTTTAAAGAGGTTATTCCCAAAAATAAGAAGGGGGAAAAATGGGGCACTAATCGTTTGAGTTGATATCCAGGCTATTTTACATTTTTAAGGCCTTCTTCTCGGCAACTGAGTTTCCGACTATCTGAATTCATGGAGACAGACTTCAGAGCCAGCGGGAACCGTGTTAGGATGTTTAAAGAGGTTATTCCCAAAAATAAGAAAGGGAAAAATGGGGCACTAATCGTTTGAGTTGATATCCAGGCTATTTTACATTTTTAAGGCCTTCTTCTCGGCAACTGAGTTTCCAACTATCTGAATTCATGGAGACAGACTTCAGAGCCAGCGGGAACCGTGTTAGGATGTTTAAAGAGGTTATTCCCAAAAATAAGAAGGGGAAAAATGGGGCACTGATCGTTTGAGTTGATATCCAGGCTATTTTCGTTTTTTAAGGCCTTCTTCTCGGCAACTGAGTTTCCGACTATCTGAATTCATGGAGACAGACTTCAGAGCCAGCGGGAACCGTGTTAGGATGTTTAAAGAGGTTATTCCCAAAAATAAGAAGGGGAAAAATGGGGCACTGATCGTTTGAGTTGATATCCAGGCTATTTTCGTTTTTTAAGGCCTTCTTCTCGGCAACTGAGTTTCCGACTATCTGAATTCATGGAGACAGACTTCAGAGCCAGCGGGAACCGTGTTAGGATGTTTAAAGAGGTTATTCCCAAAAATAAGAAAGGGAAAAATGGGGCACTAATCGTTTGAGTTGATATCCAGGCTATTTTACATTTTTAAGGCCTTCTTCTCGGCAACTGAGTTTCCAACTATCTGAATTCATGGAGACAGACTTCAGAGCCAGCGGGAACCGTGTTAGGATGTTTAAAGAGGTTATTCCCAAAAATAAGAAGGGGAAAAATGGGGCACTGATCGTTTGAGTTGATATCCAGGCTAATTTACATTTTTAAGGCCTTCTTCTCGGCAACTGAGTTTCCAACTATCTGAATTCATGGAGACAGACTTCAGAGCCAGCGGGAACCGTGTTAGGATGTTTAAAGAGGTTATTCCCAAAAATAAGAAGGGGGAAAAATGGGGCACTAATCGTTTGAGTTGATATCCAGGCTATTTTACATTTTTAAGGCCTTCTTCTCGGCAACTGAGTTTCCAACTATCTGAATTCATGGAGACAGACTTCAGAGCCAGCGGGAACCGTGTTAGGATGTTTAAAGAGGTTATTCCCAAAAATAAGAAGGGGGAAAAATGGGGCACTGATCGTTTGAGTTGATATCCAGGCTATTTTCGTTTTTTAAGGCCTTCTTCTCGGCAACTGAGTTTCCGACTATCTGAATTCATGGAGACAGACTTCAGAGCCAGCGGGAACCGTGTTAGGATGTTTAAAGAGGTTATTCCCAAAAATAAGAAAGGGAAAAATGGGGCACTAATCGTTTGAGTTGATATCCAGGCTATTTTACATTTTTAAGGCCTTCTTCTCGGCAACTGAGTTTCCAAATATCTGAATTCATGGAGACAGACTTCAGAGCCAGCGGGAACCGTGTTAGGATGTTTAAAGAGGTTATTCCCAAAAATAAGAAGGGGGAAAAATGGGGCACTAATCGTTTGAGTTGATATCCAGGCTATTTTACATTTTTAAGGCCTTCTTCTCGGCAACTGAGTTTCCAACTATCTGAATTCATGGAGACAGACTTCAGAGCCAGCGGGAACCGTGTTAGGACGTTTAAAGAGGTTATTCCCAAAAATAAGAAGGGGAAAAATGGGGCACTGATCGTTTGAGTTGATATCCAGGCTATTTTATATTTTTAAGGCCTTCTTCTCGGCAACTGAGTTTCCGACTATCTGAATTCATGGAGACAGACTTCAGAGCCAGCGGGAACCGTGTTAGGATGTTTAAAGAGGTTATTCCCAAAAATAAGAAGGGGAAAAATGGGGCACTGATCGTTTGAGTTGATATCCAGGCTATTTTATATTTTTAAGGCCTTCTTCTCGGCAACTGAGTTTCCGACTATCTGAATTCATGGAGACAGACTTCAGAGCCAGCGGGAACCGTGTTAGGATGTTTAAAGAGGTTATTCCCAAAAATAAGAAGGGGGAAAAATGGGGCACTAATCGTTTGAGTTGATATCCAGGCTATTTTACATTTTTAAGGCCTTCTTCTCGGCAACTGAGTTTCCGACTATCTGAATTCATGGAGACAGACTTCAGAGCCAGCGGGAACCGTGTTAGGATGTTTAAAGAGGTTATTCCCAAAAATAGGAAGGGGAAAAATGGGGCACTGATCGTTTGAGTTGATATCCAAGCTATTTTCGTTTTTTAAGGCCTTCTTCTCGGCAACTGAGTTTCCGACTATCTGAATTCATGGAGACAGACTTCAGAGCCAGCGGGAACCGTGTTAGGATGTTTAAAGAGGTTATTCCCAAAAATAAGAAGGGGAAAAATGGGGCACTGATCGTTTGAGTTGATATCCAGGCTATTTTATATTTTTA
>JAEIFP010000283.1:0-111014 GCA_018903935.1 Drosophila insularis | reverse complement strand
GTATGACCGAATTCCGTTTTGGGAAAAATCCTACCCTTTACTCTCTGCTGTTCACCCGGTGGCGTGAACTTACCGCCCCCCTTGCAACAAGTTGCAATTGCCTCGCTGGATATGTCTAAGGATGGGGGATGGCAGCGTTCTGGTTCGCCAAGACACTGGTGGAGATGGAGGGGGAACTTTGGATGCAGACGGAGTAGGCGAAAAGATGGATGATGACCTCTGGAGAGAAGTCCGAACGAAAGGCGATGCCTTTCGGGTCTTTGCTCTTTGGATTGAATGTACGCGACTGAGCTGTCGATGTGCAAGAGCGTGTAGTGTTGCTTGCCACATCGATGGCATCCTGCGGTGCTCCTGCAGGAACCATTGGAATGCTTATGAGCCAAAGTGTTCGGGCAGTATCCGTTGCTCAAGACTACCCGTAATATGTCGTCAGCTCGTAGTCCTTGAAATTGTCGGCACTGTCGGCAACTCGGCACCTGAAGCACTTGGAACTGCGTTCTAAATCGGATAGTGCTACTGTCCTTAAAGACATCTTCGGACTGCTGGAAAAGGTGGACCGAGACCTTCTGAATTTTCCAGTAATGGATCCACAGAGAACCCATCCGAACATGGTCTCGATCCCCACGAAAGAACCACCAACATTCTTGATGATTCGTTCCCCAAGGATAGTGGAAAGGAGCTCGACTCCAAGCACCAAATCCGCAGGAGTACTTTGGTGAAATTCCGGACCTTATTCGGGACGGCGCGGGACGGAAGTGCTTCCGCTACACTAGGCAGCACAACGGCGACTGCCTGGAACTTCCGCAGCGGGTCGTGAGAAGGGGAAATCTGTAAGCGGCACACTTTGTCTCCGCTACCAGCATCGCACTGCCCAATGCCGCGAATGCTAGTTGATACTTTGCAGCTTGGAGGATTAATCAATTGAAACATTCGCGGACTTGAAACTGCTTGCCACGATGATGAATGGTTACCCTCGCAGTACCCAAGAGGACCGTATTGCGAGTGAAGGCGAAGTAACTTCCCACGTTTACATGAGGGCTACTGGAAGAATCGGAGGACGCAGGATTCAGAATTGTACAAGCATCAGGTGCTGAGCTCTCTTGCAGGATGAGACGGCGGTCTTATTTGGAACAGACTGTTCCCACAACAGAAGGGTGGATTTGGGCATTTTGCTCGTACAGATTGCTATGAGAAGGATATCCCAATTGTCTGTACCAGCCCCGGAACTCTCAAGACCGGTTAAGCAACGTTAAATTGACGTCTACAGTTCTCTCAAAGCCATGCCAGTAGAGCTGTAAAACCATCGATGGCACTATCGATACATCGATTTTTTATATTTTTGCGTCGCTATCGATGGTTATTGTTCACTATCGATAGTGGCATTACCATACATTGCACATCACTTGTTTTGGCGCAACTTTGCAGGTCGGCAGCAAATTTTGGTAAGGAATACATTTATATGTAAAAGGTAATTAAATATTAAAATAAGTGTTTATTTGTAGGTAAATTTTCGTTGGTGTTGGTGGCGGAAGGATACACAAATTTCTCTTGAAAAACTCAGAGGGTAAGTTCCATTTACTGCTCAGCAACGAAAGTAACTTATTTATGTTATGTATGCATGTGCTTTGTTAAGATGGACAAGACAGCAGCATTGAGGCAATTGAGGAGGACAACCAGCTAGCAAAAAGGCAGCGAGTCGGAAGATCACCGGTGTGGGGCCATTTCGAAAAAATAAACAACGGTATGTCGGCAAAGTGTCGCTCTTGCGGCAAAATGTATAAGACGAGCAGAGATACCTCAAATTTATTTGACCACCTGAAGTGTGCGCATCCCGGTCAGCGTGTTAACCATTTGCCAATCACTTCTGGTAAAATAGATACATATTTAAACACAAGATATGAATCTACGTCAAAGCGCAAACAAGAGCTTGATTTAGGACTCATAAAATTTATAGCTTGCAACCTTTTTCTATAGTTGAGGATCCTGAGTTTCGCGACTTTATCAAACTATTCGACCCACGCTACAAACTACCGTCGCGGATTACCCTCTCTAATGTCATAATGACAAATTTATTTGAGGAGCAGAAACCTAAATTAAAAAATTTGCTCAGCAAAATAAATCACTGTGCCATTACAACTGATATGTGGACGTCCCTGGCAAATGAATCTTATATGACAGTCACATGCTCGTTTAATACAGACAGAACTTTACTGTCTTCGCTCTGCTGTTTTATCAACAAATAAGCTAATTGATGAAACAAATCATACTGCCAAGAATATAGCAGATACCCTGCAGGCTGTTTGCAATAGAGCTGGAAAAAACATCGATGGTACTATCGATACATCGATGGTTTTGTATTTTTATAAAACATCGATGTTTGGCCAGCACTATCGATGTTTTTTTCTTTCTTTTACAAGTGTTCGAGGAAAAAGCATGTAAGTTTTAATTTTTTGTTTTGTATTTTGCAGTTTAATTTATTTTGATTTATACTTTTTCAGAAATTAAAAGGAGCGACTACAATTGGTGTTGGTTGGGAGGTTTGCGAAAGGGATTTATAAAAAAGTTTTATTTGTAAAAAGCCACGAGCATCATGCATTTATATGTGTATGTACATACAAATGTATGAATTTATGTATGTATGTACGTTCTATACGATCACATATATGTATAAATGTTCACTGACGAGCAAAACTGTAACAACATCGAGGAGTCTTCAGTTTGGTAGCTCATAACTCTTGTCGGAGTTAACCTACAATGATGATTACCATGATTATACCATTTGATTTTGTACCAATTATATATTACTACAATTAGTAAACATTTTTATGTAGTAAATTGATCATTTTTTCATTTCTAGTACCATCTTCAACTTCCAAGGAAAATGAAAATCCAGGAGAAAAACGCAAAAGAGAAGCAGTCTCTGCGGTGTGGAATTTTTTCAAAAGGACCCGGGATACAAATATAGCCATTTGTAAGTTGTGTGGCAAAACTTATAAATCGAGCGGCAATACAACAAACCTGATGGACCATTTAAATCGAATTCATCCGGAAGCTAAGGCCGATGGAAAGCGTAAGTTAGACTTTGTTATGGATAAATATTTGGAAAAAGGCTCGTATTCAAATAATTCGGCAAAAAAAAAAAGCTCGATAAAATAGTATTGCAAATGATTGCTTTGGATGTACAACCATTTAGTATTGTGAACGACTCTGGTTTCCGACGACTCTTGCATGAGCTGGATCCAAGGTACGAACTTCCAAGTAAAACGCATTTACGTACTACTGTTTTAAACAGCGAATACAATGAGTTGAAACATAAATTACAAATAGTAATTGACAAAGTTGATTTTGTGGCTATAACTACAGATGCTTGGACATCTAGAGCAAATGAGGGTTATCTCTCCGTCACTTGTCACTACATTAATAGTCAATTTCAACTGAATTCGGCGGTATTGTCAACAGAAAAATTATTAACACCGACCAATCATAAGGCTGAAAACATTGCCGATTCTCTTCAAATTGTTTTTAATGAGTGGTCTATAATGCAGAAAATTGTGGCGATAGTGTCTGACAACGATGCCTCTATGAAAAAGGCTTGCGAAATTCTCAAAATAAGGAATGTCCCATGTTTTGCACACACAGTAAACTTGCGGGTTCAAGATCTTCTAAAGCAACCATTCCTAAAGCAAATTCTCGCCAAATGTAAGCGTATCGTGTCATTTTTTAAAAGCAGCACTATAGCTTACGAAAAGTTTAAATTAGCCCAGGGTGTTGATAATCCGTATGGTTTAATTCAAGAGGTGCCAACAAGGTGGAGCAGTGCGTTTCAAATGCTCCAGCGCATTATAGTTACCAACGAATCCATCTCGAGCACGCTTCTAAACATTCCGAAGGCCCCGCAGCCACTATTTGCAGATGATATTAACATCATAAAAGAATTGGTTCAAATATTAAAGCCTTTTCATGATGCAATAGTGACCATTTCAGCTAACAAGCGTGTAACCATTTCGATTGTAAATCCACTTATCTGCGAGCTACACAAGCGATTAAATGAAATACAATGTTTGGAACAACAGGATGCTATGGCTGCTCTAAATTACGTTAAGGAACGCCTGCCTACACGCCTCTTTCAATATGAGACACGTACGATTACCAGGATTGCCACCATTATCGATCCTCGATTTAAAAAAGATGGCTTTTTGTCAGCCTTAAATGCCGAACAGGCTTCTAAAGCTGTAGAGGAAGAATTGTCCATCGAAATCTCAAAACTAAAGCAAACCCCTCAACCAACGCCACCAACAACAACGCCACTCAGGTTTTCTTTTATGAAGGGAAAAATGCAATCCAAAGTCTTGACATCTAAAAGCAGTGCCATAATTGTTTTGCGACAGCACTTGGAGAATCCAATTGCTTCAGAGGAATGCAATCCACTAGAATATTGGAAGGTATAAAAAGTAAATTTTACAAATTGACAGTTAATATTATCTTATTTACAAAATTTCTTTAGGATTGTTCATCGGATACAGAAGTCTTACAAAAATTGGCCAAAAAATTTCTATGCGTGCCTGCGTCGTCCTGCGAATCCGAACGGTTATTTAGCAAGGCTGGCCAATTGATTTCGGATAGACGATGCTCCCTGAAATCAAGTGTTGTAAACAAGCTTTTGTTTTTAAACAAGAATATTCAAAATGTTCATAAAATCCTTTTTTCGTTTCGTTTGTTTTTTGAATGACTATAGTGTAAGGAAATGAAAAGCTTTAAAACAATGTATTACCTTTAATTTCAATTAGTTATAAAAATGAATGAATTGTTATTTTATACTAAATCAAAGTATATAATTAAAATATAAACACAAATCTTGCTTAGTCGCTATGTTTTTATTTAATATTGCTTTAACTATTGTTGCTATTTCGCTTTAATCCAGCGTTGCATATGAACGAAGAGCTCAAAAACATTAAGATTAATTAATAATTTTGAAAATTTTGCGAAATAAATGAATAATTTTGAAAATACCGCGCAAACATCGAAACATCGGTGTTTCATCGATGTTTGACGCTGAAAACATCGAAAACATCGATGGTCGCAAACATCGATGTTTTTCCAGCTCTAGTTTGCAACGAATGGGGAATTTTTGATAAAATAACTGCAATTGTGACCGATAATGCAAGCTCAATGATCAAAGCGTGTGAGCTGCTTAAAAAAAGGAATTTAAGCTGCTATGCACACTCACTTAATTTGGTGGTGCCAGATTGCCTTAAGCTGGATTGCACAAAAGAATTACTTAAAAAATGCAAGTCCATTGTCGCCTTTTTTAAAAATAGCACCATTGCTTACAAGAAATTTAAAGATTCTCAATTGACGGAAACTAAATATAGTCTAATACAGGAAGTTGCCACCAGATGGAACAGTGCATTCCTAATGATTGAAAGAGTCTTAAAAACACATGAAGCAATAAATATAACAATTCTAAGTTTGTCGAAAGCGCCACAGCCTCTCACAGCTGACGAAATCAACATATTAAAAGACTTGTCACAAATACTTTCTCCCTTTGACATTGCTTCCAAAGAAGTGTCATCGAATTCTAAAGTCACAGTATTACCACTAACCATAGAATACATAGATGCGTCAAACTCAAGATTTTTTGATTACAAACGCTAGCCTGAGTCTGGAACCCCAGAGAACTTCGGCAAAAGCCGAACAGCCTAGAACCCCAGAGAGCGGCCGCAGCGAGAGCGAAAAACGTTTGCTCGCAGCAGTGTCGCTACACATCGAAATTAATTCAGTCTGCCGCAGATCGCAGAACGATGAACGCATGTCTGTGTCGCTGTGTTCTCGTTTTGCATATGTATGTGTACACTCGTCGGTACATGCTCAGGCTTCGTAGTGTGTGTGAGACGTGAAGTTGTACAACATCGCATTTCAATCGCTCGCTCGCAGATTTTTTAAGTTTTCGACAAGCTAGCGACAATGCGAGAATGAGATGCGTGCTTAAGTACAGAACTCGACGGCACTTGTCAAAGTGTCGACGTGGCTCTGTTGTTAGTGTGCTCGATTGGCGATCGGGCGGCCGGGGTTCGACTCCCATCTTGGTCGAAGTTTTTCATAATGCTTCATATATTTTTTTGATACATTTTTATTTACTTTTTATACCCTTGCAGAGGGTATTATAAAATTGGTCAGATGCATGTAACGCACAGACGGAGACGTTTCCGACCCCATAAAGTATATAAATTCTTGATCAGCATGAGAAGCTGAGTCGATATAGCCATGTCCGTCTGTCCGTCCGTTTGTGCGTATGCGTTTTACTCAGCCGTCTTAAAAGCTATCGGGATGAAATTTTTGGTTGGGGTTTTTTATTACCCGGGTAAGATAAAGTATGAAAATCTTTAGGATCGGACCACTATATCATATAGCTCTAGAAGAAACATTTTACAAACATTACAAACATCTGACCAATTTTATAATACCCTCTGCAAGGGTATAAAAAGTAAATAAAAATGTATCAAAAAAATATATGAAGCATTATGAAAAACTTCGACCCAGATGGGAGTCGAACCCCGGCCGCCCGATCGCCAATCGAGCACACTAACAACAGAGCCACGTCGACACTTTGACAAGTGCCGTCGAGTTCTGTACTTAAGCACGCATCTCATTCTCGCATTGTCGCTAGCTTGTCGAAAACTTAAAAAATCTGCGAGCGAGCGATTGAAATGCGATGTTGTACAACTTCACGTCTCACACACACTACGAAGCCTGAGCATGTACCGACGAGTGTACACATACATATGCAAAACGAGAACACAGCGACACAGACATGCGTTCATCGTTCTGCGATCTGCGGCAGACTGAATTAATTTCGATGCGTAGCGACACTGCTGCGAGCAAACGTTTTTCGCTCTCGCTGCGGCCGCTCTCTGGGGTTCTAGGCTGTTCGGCTTTTGCCGAAGTTCTCTGGGGTTCCAGACTCAGGCTAGCGTTTGTAATCAAAAAATCTTGAGTTTGACGCATCTATGTATTCTATGGTTAGTGGTATTACTAGTTATTCCAGTTACTTGTGGCCTCTTAAACAACTTGGAAAATAGCACAAAAAATCTTCATACCGAAGTTGGCCTTAAAGTAAACGAATTTTTAAAAGACCTTACTATATAAAAGACCTTACTACGAAATATTTTTGCATTCCTGCTTCATCGACAGAGTCGGAGCGATTGTTCAGCAAAGCTGGACAAATTATAACGGAACGAAGAGCTGCCTTAAAAGCTAAGCATGTGGACATGCTCCTTTTTCTTAGTCACAATTCTCGGATCTTGGCAGAAGACTGATCCTTAATTTTATTCAAATTTGTTTTGATTTACTATGTCCATGAAGGATTTCATTATGTTAAACATATGAAACATATGAAATGTTTATTAAAATGTTAATTTTTATTAAGTTAAGTATGCGTTTATTAAGTTTTTGAATTTGAAAATAAGTTCGATAGTACTATCGATACTATTGAATATTTGTTGCCAAACCATCGAAACTATTGAATGTTACAACCATCGATAGCTTTGCAGCTCTACTTGCCAGACTCTTGGGATATAGCTGGAATCTGTAGGAGCTGCTTGGCTTGGCTCATAATCAATAATCGATTATTTTCGTACCGTGCAGTGAGGTTATCCCACGCGGACTGGAACCCTTCATTGGTCAAGGGTGACCTAGAAACAATGGCTCTGGCTTTACCCCGAGATTTGCAATTATGGATAAAAATCGCGGTAAATAAGTCACGGAATATAGACCAAGCTAGGCTGTCTCGGTTGAAGATTTCGACTCCGCTCGGGGGAACTGTGTGGCTTTGATGGGTGGAATTGACGAAGAGCCTGACTGGTGGGGGAGCCACAAAGTCAGAAGAGACATCGTAGAGTGTTCTCTGAGCTATTACGAATCGAATGGGAACAAATAACTTCGTGAAATTGGAGCTCTCAAGAGAGGAGATCGAAACGAGGCTGTAGGTGGACTGTATAATTTAAGAATAGAGGAGTGAGAAAAAAAGGGTCTCCTCTTTTTAATGAACACAATGAATAAGCATAATAGTATAAGCATATAGTATAGCATAAATGAAATTATAAGGATTTATAATCATCAATAAGGATATATAATCACTTGGATATTAAAATTTATACAATGTGGAAATATGTTGAAATTTATAAGAGTATTAAAAAAATATGGAAAAATTTAAATCAGTATGATTGGGAGTGCCGATAACTTTTCAATGAAGAAAAAAAAAACTCGGAATTAATTTGGATAATTTGTGAGGGAAAATAAAAATGCTCCGAGACGAGACAAAATATTAATTCCATATATATGCAATTATTCTTTTATATCTTTATAAAATATTTTACGAATTAATTACTGACTGACTGAAATATTTTTTGGGCACAGTACGAAAATCACGATGACTGAGTCACGACTTGGCTCAAGTGTCAGCACTGATCGGGAGTCGGCTGTTCTGCCGTTGTTTATGTTTTGTGAGTTTAATTCAGGGGTAGGCACGCATGCAGTCAAAAATGAGACTTTGCATTTGTGTGTGTGACAAAAAACACGAAGTATGAAACGTTTTCTTGCTTTACACTGAAAAAACAGTATAGCACATAGAAATTTTTTATTTTTGTTAAAAAATTAAAAAAAAATTATCCTTACATAATATAGGTAAGAAAATATTATTAAATAATCCATAATAATGATAGGAAAAATTTGATGACAAATAACGCATTGTGCATCGCCCTACATATTTTCAATAATAAAAAATAAATTTTCCCAATCGGCACTAAACATGTTTTTTTCGGTGTACTGGTTTACAGTGTACGTGAAGCGGCAGCGCTGCGGCAGAGCTAGGCCCTAGTCCGGGGAATGGGCTGTGCCGACCACTGGTTTAATTAGTTTTAAAGTGTTTAACGATTATCACGATTTCCTGCTTTAATTATGTAGGTTTCAAATTATCAAATTGCGGAAAGCCAATCGGAGTGGCTGCAATTAATTTTGTGTGGGTGAAATTAAATTGTATTTGTACATATGTATGTATGTACGTTAAGTACGTTAACTGTTAAGCATGGTGGTAGAAGTGTTATGGTGTGGGGTTGTATGTCTGCTGCAGGTGTGGGTGAATTGGTATTCACAGACGGCATAATGGACAAAAATATTTATATTAATATTTTAAAGGATAACTTAAAAAATGTGCCGAAAATCTAAGTTTACCAAATTCCGTCACATTTCAGCAAGATAACGACCCCAAGCATTCAGCCCACATAGTCAAAATGTGGCTTGCCTACAATACCGCCCATATTCTGTCACACTCACCACAGTCCCCGGACCTCAATCCAATTGAACATTTGTGGGAAGAATTGGATAGGCGCATTAGAAAGCGGACTATAAGGACAAATCCGACGTAAAACAAGCCTTAATGGAACAATGGCAAAATATAGGGGAAGAAACTACCAAAAAATTAGTAGACTCGATGCCAGCTCGCTTATCGGCGGTCATTAAGGCTAAGGGCTTAAACACCAAATATTAAACATTTTTCACGTATCTTATTTTTAAGTTTTTCATGGGGTGTGCCAATAATTTTGTTTATCGAAATATGCCGTATTTTTAAGTTTTTTAGTAATTCTATGTTTAAGTTTTTGAAATAAGTTCTTTGTTTATGCATAATAAATACTTTAATCTCCTTGTCTAGTATACTTTTTGCGACTCAATTTCGTTCCAAGGCTCACACGGTGGACAGAAAATTCAATAAGCTTGCTGTGCCAAAAATTTTGTTCGTTGTACATAAGTGTGTGAGTGTGCTTGCCGCGGCAAAAATTATTACATGTACATATGTATGTATGTGTACAGAAATAAATTATTTGGCAAAAAACAATTCATGCCGATGGACAAATGATCAGCCCCTGGAGTATGCTTTACACTTTAAGTAAAGGTAAGTGGTACTTTATAAATTCGCAATTATTAAACACTTTTCCTTGCAGATTAAAAAAACAGCTGTTTTTACATGTACATACATACATATTGTATGTATTGTGACTGGCGGGTAACTCGCGTCCTCTCATCAGGTTCTATTTGCCTTGCCAATTTGCCTTCCGAAGAATGATTAGCGGCACCAAGTTTGTTGCTGATGCTTGCACTCCAAGTACCATCTGCAGATTTCTTCTGTGCTGACCGCGCCTGAGCAGAATGTGTTCTGCTGTCTCGTCTTCACTGTTGTCGCACCATGTGAAGGTAACTCAAGCAGCCGTAGACGCTCAGAAGCTGTATCATGTTAAAGTTGACTTCACCTGTGGCCCTTATTCAGACATGCTTCGTGATTAGGAATAAGTCTGTGCATCCATCTGCCTTTTTTAGACTCGTCCCAGAGCTTGTCATCTAGAAATGCTTCTGCTCCGCACCCTCTTGCGGATTGCAGTTCTTTCGATTTGCAATAGTTTCAGGTCTTTTAGCTTGGTGAATAAGTATGTAACTAGTCTCGTCTGCTAGGATTCGTATAGGAATTGCGCCTGCCAGCACCATAGAAGCAATTCCAGAAATCATGCGGAGTCCGGAGCAGACTCTGAGCATGCCGACCCTATAGATGGATTCTATATCGCGTGCGTATGATTTCGTGGCCATGGCCTCCTCCCAGACCGGAGCGCCGTAAAGAATTATGGCTTTTGTGACCCCCTGGATCAGAAATATGCGGCTCTGTGTGGGGACCCCCTGTGTTGCACATAAGGCGCGATAAGGCAGCGCATGTAGTTCTCGCTTTTTTGCTGTTGCGTTGAGGTGGTCTTTAAAGGTTAACCTGGAATCGATAAGTATATATGTTTTCCATATATATGTATGTACAAAATATACATAGTACATACATATAAACATTATACGATACGAAAACATTAGACTTGTTTTAGCTGTTGCTGCAGAAAAAGAGTTGTACTTACATCAGGTAGATGTTTCAAATGCATATTTAAACAGTAATTTGAATGAAACAGTGTATATGAGGCAGCCAGAACATTTTGTTAGTAAAGATCATCCACATGGTGTCATTAATTTACAAAAAGCCTTATGTGGCCTTAAGCAATCGGGCAGGGCTTGGATTGGCACACTTAATGAAGTATTACAGTATTATTCCCTCTCTTTCTTTTGATGCAACTACTACTTAGGCCGCTAAGTAGACATGGCCTTAATATACCATTTCACCCTATGGGTGTATGGTATAAAAAATGAAGTAAGTAAGTCGTCTCGCCGACTTGGGTATACCATACACCAGTAAAACAAATATTTTAAATTTATAATAACCAATGCATTTTCGTATTTAAAAAAAAACTGTTCACATGTTTTTTACAAGCATATCTTAGTATTTTGCTCACTCAAGCATATGAGCACCCTAGCGCCCCCACCAGCCAACGGCCAACTCCGGCCATATGGAAAAACGTTTATATGCATAACTTGGCTATTTTTATTCCGATTTCGTGTTGCTGGATATTAGTATCAAATTTAAGTGTGCTAAATTTGATTGCACAAGGTAGAAAATTACGGGAGATAATCGAGTTTTTTCAAATTACGGGGGCGGAAAGGGGTGTGGCAAAATCTTTACACATCAAAAATGTGCGCAATTACTAAGCAAATATTTATACCAACTATGGTGTCTCTAGCTAGAATAGTGTTTGAGAAAATCGGTTTTATATAATTTGAAATAAACTTGTTCACTCTACATACTTAATTGTTTGTCCGTTTTATTTGTATTTGTCCACGCGATCGTGCCGTCCGATATGCGGCTGCGCCCCACGGTCGGTCGGGCGGGAGGTGGACAGCGCTCTGCTTGGGCTCACGCGAAACAGGCTATGTCCTGGTGTCGTATGGGCCACTTGAACGTACTTCGCATTGTACGCGTCAACGTCCAGACAATACTACAATGCGATGAACAAAGTATTGCAAGACAAAAACAAATTACCAAAACAAAATAAATTACAAAAATAATGAATTAGTAATAATATTTGAGCATACACTTACATATTGCAAAAAACTTTTTTTATGTGGCTTTCTTTTCCTTTTTGCCACATTTATAATGATGTGTTTGTGTTGTTTCTTTTCTTCTCTCTAAGTGTGTGTGTTTTTTAACGTGTTTTTTGTTGTTGTTGGCTGTTTTGGCAGCCAAACAAAAGGAATCGAGATTGGGTGGGAAGACTGGGAGGGCTGGTAGAGCTGGTGATGGAAACGGTGACAGTGACGCCAAATTGAAGGCGTCGTTGAGGGACCAGTGGCGGATCTAACAATTGTGGATAGGGGGTGTTCATCGGTCATTTACGGCGGAAAATTCATAAGTTTCAGAGGTAACATCTCGGTTTCCCTCAGACCCCCTCTCATCCCATGAAAATCCGCCACTGTGGGGAACGCAGTTAATGGCGACAATGGGCGTCGCACGTCTGAGTCTGGGTCTGGGTCTCGGTGTTTAGGGTGGGGGTTTGGCCAATAAAAGTATCGTCGACCAGACGACCAGTCCAACAGCGACTCAAAACGGTGAGAAATATGCAAGAAGAAAGCTAAACGCATGTTCATATCTCATACCAGTAAAGTCCAATTCAGATTTATCGATCGATTATCGACGAATTTTATCGAGAGAGCAAGAGAACATAGAAAATCGATAATTGGAAATCTCTTATGTAAATGTCCAAGTAAACTATTATCAACCTTTTTCAGATATAAGGTCCTTAAGGTCCTGGAAATTTTAATCGAATTCGGATAACTCCCAGCAGAAATTTTCTTGTTGAAGTTATCGCTTACGTTAGGCTAACTTCTTACAAATTCAACACATTTCTCGACTACAACATGGCTTACTTTCATATGGGCCAAGTCTCAGATAGACTGCAGTAGACGAATATGTAATCGTCACTATAAATAAGTAATAGATTACAAAACTATTTACTTTTGGTAAAAAGTAAGCTACAATGTAATCGACTACTGTCAGTGGAAAGTAAGGTACAATGTGATTTTCTATGGTTAAGACAAAACAGTAAAAAATATAATCACTTACTAACCTAATGACTACTCCTGAAAAGTAGGCTGTTAAGCATAATCACCTGACCTGGACAATAAAAAAGTTACTTTAGATATGCCGTACGATTTGATTGGCTATCTAAAGCAATTAAAGCATTTAAGAAGATGTTTATCCACTAAGCCATTAATCAATATTCTCGACTACTTAAGCCGAGCTGAAGATTTGGCCGTCTATATTTTCATTTCATTGTTTCCAGACTGGGGAAATTTCAGAAGAACAAAGACGTTGGATTTCCTCAATGCTTACAAAACTAATCATTTTATCAATGGTTTCCATGCAGAAAGTGAATAAACGAAAGATTCATCGGTGCGAAAATTATTTCAGCTATATATTCTAGTCCGATCTTTAATGGATATTCGACTTTTTAAATATAAAGTTGTCCCCCTTCGACCCTGAAGATTTGCTAGGTTATACGTTCTGGCTTTAGTTTGTTTATAAAGTGCTAGTTTTAATATAGTATTAAATTTTATTTGCAATTAATTTCCTCCGCTATCTGTATGCATAATCTTTTTGACTGTTTTCGAATTGTTTGCTCTGTCAACTTGCCCCTTCTTCTATGTGTCTGTGTGTTTTTAGAACTTTTTCAATAATACATTTTTCACTGCAAGCACCGAGGGGTTCTTAAACTGTTTGCCTTTGGTTCATTGATTGTGTTTGGGGAACTGAACACGCGCCGCACAGTAAACACACTTGAAGAAGGAATCATCGCTGAATGGTTTGCCTCCACCCGTCCCTGCGTCATGACAAATGTTGCTCATACTTGAGAGAATTCTTCCTTATATTTGGTGACTGCTCTTATTGTTGTTGTTGTTTGGCAAACATAAAATTTTCCACTTTTTTCGCACCGCAAGTGCAACAATAACAAGAACAACTACAATCAGTACAGGAGAAGAAGTAATAAACAAACAACATTCAGTCAATAAGTAAAATTAAAATAATAACAAAATATTTTTGAAAGAGAAGAAGGCACATACACCCCACTTATTTAAGGCTCCCCTCGTCTTCACACACTTTCAGATAAACAGCCACACAATTTGTTTGCGTTGAATGGAAAATTTCCTTCCATTTAACTCATAAAAATAATTTTCTGTTTAGAAGTCGAACAAGAAGAAAAGATCTCGGTTGTTGTTTTGGATATTATTAAGTAATGTACATACATACATACATATATATGTATATATGTCGTTGTGTGTGTGTGTATGTAGTAAACGTTTTTTCGGTTTATTTCTGTTTGTTTATATAAAGAGCAACAAGTTGATGGTTAAATGGGTTAAATGTGTTCAGAGAGTGGTCAAGAGAAGTGGCGGGCGAAGTAAGAAGAAAAATAATGTTTAATGATTGCCTTTATTCTTTATAATTGCGCAATTCTTGGCACAATCGAAGAGAAAACCACCCAATCACCCACTTCCCTTCCAAATAAATCAATACATAAACCATCAAAATACCAAATTCGAATTCTTTTCCCCTCATTGTCTCTCCCTTCATTCATTTCAAAAGAATAAAAAAACAGATGAAACCCAAAAAGTTCTACACACACACACACAAACATACATACATAATACCAAAAGGGTATATACCCTTCAGCGCGGACAATGTCCAGGCTTTGTCAGGGGCCCCGAAGCACAGTGGGCCCAATGCTCATTTTACATCTACAAACTCTCAAGCTCAAGATTTAAAATTAATGTGCTCAGTAATGTATATTCAAAAATGTTTTCTTAAAATTTTTTTTAAGATATTGAAATTAGATTTTGTAATAAACACAACATTAAAATTACATTTGTTTTTGTGACCTATTCTATTTCAAGATTTTGAGTAAGCAAGCTCTAGATCGATTTGGAAGCACACAAAAAAATGAGCTAATAATGCTTATTATCAGCATTATCTGTGTATATTGTTAGAATATATCACAACTTCGATACTAGAACCAGTTGGTAATCGCAACTGGATGAAGCGAAAAAAGAAAAGCATAGCTTTCAATGCGTAGCCAATTTTCTTCATAGTACGAAAAACGTCGGTAGAGTATTGAAAAAACCATCGATCAACCCGGCTAAGCCTCACTCTAAAATAACCAAATTTCAAAGGAAGGAAAAGGAAAGAAAAGAGTAACAAAAAAAACTTGCAAGGGTATACAAACTTCGCCACTACTGAAGTAAGCCCCGGCCCTATGGTTCTTATTTATTTATTAAAATTCTAATCGTCCAGAGGACGGACGTGTTTTTTTTGCGCTTATCAACTTTTATTTTTTTCTCGCGATTAAATACTTTTCCATAACTTTTAAATTTATTACCGGTTAAATTAATTAATAATAATTTTAGCATCCGAATTTTATTTTCATTTTGCGAATACTTGCTGTCGCTTTTGTTTAAATTTAAATAAAATCAAAACATACAACAATACTCGCATCAGCGGTGTTGTTGTTTTGCTTATCTCTTTTGCTTTTGTGTCTTTACCGTTTTTAACTAACTCTCGCGCTCTTGCGTACAAATTGTTGTTGCATGTGTTCAATTTGACGCGCTCTCCCGCTCTTTCCTATTCTTGATTGATTTGCGCTCTCGTCTTTTGCCTACCCGCGACTCTGTGATACGTGTTTTTGTTTTTGTGCTTTCATCTCTTTTAATTCTTTAGTTGTGAAGGCTTACTCTGCACATTAACCCTTGTGTCAGAACTGGTCAGTATATTCTTATTCACAGATTTTTTACCTTTTGAATTTCTATTTTTTATTTTTTGTATTTCCTTTTAATTAAATTAAACTTTTTGATAAAATGGTTGTCTGCTCAAAAAATAATGGTGTAGTTGCCACTAATGCGGTTGACTCCCATGATTATATTCTTTGTTGGTTGTGTGACAATGCGGTTCACGTTAAGTGTGCAGGTTACACAGGCAGAATCAAGGAGTCTATTGCTAAAGGTGGTGGCTTAAAATATGGATGTGATGCTTGCCGGGAGGTCGAGAATGAGATGAGCTCTTTTATGAGGCGGACTAGAGATAGTTTTGACACCTTAAGGGCAGGTTTTAATAAACTCCAGGCGGAGTTTACTGCGGTGGAGACTCAGTTCAGAAGTTTATCGCTTATGAATGAGTCTCCGAAACGTAAAAGGACCAGTCCTTGGGGTGTTTCTGTATCTGTAGATCCGCCAGCATCTCTTATCGTCCCCGACCGGTCTCATGCACCGTCCACTCCTAATGTACAGCAATTGATATCGTTTAAGAGCCCGGTTGTGAATGCTATTAGTAAGGAATTACCGATATCACCTGGGAATGATCTCTTAAAAACGATGCCTATTGTAGTGTCCGATAAGTCCGGGCAATTACCCATTCCAATGGAAATTGCCGATAGTTCTAAAAGTATCGAGGGCCCCGTAAACAAGTTGACTGCTGCAGTGGGTGACTTGTCCAACGTTACTGCTGCGGCTGACGCTTCGGGACCGCGGCCTCTCGTTGGCATACCACCAAAAAAACATATATTTGTTTCTAGGCTAGACCCTGTTGTCACATCTGATGATGTAATAGCCTATATTCGGAAGAAAGTTAACGTCTCGAATATTGCGGTGGAGAAGTTTAAATTTTCTTATTCTCGGGACATTTCGTCCTTTAAAATTAGAGTTTCTGCCAATATCTTCGACACCATATGTCGAGAAGATTTTTGGCCGAAACATATAATAGTTAAGGAATATACTGTAAAAAGAAAAATCGGCAACCGATTCGCTTGCCAACAACAACAACTAATACTATTCCTGCCACATCAGCATCTGCTGGTGTGTCAAAAAACTAGCTTCGTCCCTTAACCTGGGTTACCAGAACGTTAGAGGACTGAAATCTAAACTTCCTAATCTCTATGTAGATAGTCTTTCTTTTGAGCATATCATTCTAGCGTTTACAGAGACGTGGCTTAAACCTGATATTGCTGATGCATCGGTTTTTCCCACAAACTTTTCTATATTCAGACGTGACCGGATTTCTCGCATAGGTGGTGGCGTTCTGATAGCTGTTGATGCTGCTTTATCGTCTGAAATGATTCAATTTTCTAGTACCCAGGAGATTGAGTTTGTCGGTGTTAAAGTAAATTTTAAATCTTTTAATGCTTTTATTACTTGTTCCTATATTCCACCATTGTCAGACATGGTGGTATATTCAAATCATTTAGAGGCAATTCAGTTTGTCTCCTCTTTGGTTTCCAGTCAAGACAATGTGAAGACACGATATTATAAGAAGTTTCAAAAAACACGTCGTTCATCAGACTATGCTCTGTATACAGTCGCTCGTTCAAAATTCATGATGCTTAATACACAATGCTATAGGAATTATCTTCAGCGGTGTAAGCTTCAGTTTTCTTCTGACCCTAAACAATTTTATAATTTTGTTAATTCTAAACGTAAGACCTCTGTGCACCCATCTTTTTTGTCTTTTCAAAATAAATGAAGTAAGTAAGTCGTCTCGACGACTTGGATATACCATACACCAGTATATACATACCAAATTTTGTGTCTCTAGTTGCTATGGTGTTTAAGAAAAACGGTTTTATATCATTTGCGGGGGCGGTATGGGGCGTGGCAAACATTTGAAACAAACTCGATAAGCGTACATATGACACGAGTCTACATACCAAATTTGGTGGCTCTAGCTCTTATAGTCTCCGAGATCTAGGTGTTCATACAGACGGACGGACAGACGGACATGGCTAGATCGTCTCGGCTGTTGATGCTGATCAAGAATATATATACTTTATGGGGTCGGAAAAGCTTCCTTCTGCCTGTTACATACATTTTACCGACTTTAATATACCATTTCACCCTATGGGTGTATGGTATAAAAAGCGAGCATTGATCAGGCAATTGCCGATATGTTTGCGAGTTTTTTCAAAACAACTTATTCCTCAACGGAATATCGATCAAGTCCGTATCCTTATCATTTAGAAAAGGCTAATTGCATTTTCAATCCAGTGATTGATGAAGGTTCTATTCTTAGCGAACTTAAATTAGTTAAACCCGTTTATTCTCCGGGGCCAGATGGTCTTCCTGGATGTGTACTCAGGTTTTGTGCAAACGCATTATGTAAACCCATTTTAAAATTGTTTCTATTGTCTGTCGAATCTTCCTCTTTTCCGTCTATTTGGAAGGAGTTGTATATCATTCCTCTGCATAAAAATGGCAAAAAGTCCGAAGCCTCTAACTATAAGGGTATCTCAAAATTGCCCGCTATTCCGAAAGCTTTTGAGAAAATTATAACTTCTCAATTGCAACATTTTTGCAGCTCTATTATTTCGCCATCCCAACATGGGTTTGTGAAACGTAGATCTACAACCACTAACCTTTTAGAATTTACATCAATAATTATCAAGGGGTTCAAAAATGGTAAACAAACTGATGTCATATACACTGACTTCAGCAAAGCCTTTGATTCCGTTAATCATACCCTATTACTTTCGAAGCTGAGCGACATTGGGTTTCCACCCCTTTTCCTATCTTGGGTTCGAAAATATTTAACAAATAGAAAACAGAAGGTACTTTTTAAGTCTTCTTTTTCCGTTTCCATTCCTGTGACTTCTGGTGTACCTCAAGGTAGTCATCTTGGCCCTCTGCTTTTCACACTATTCATTAACGATCTTCCATCAGTCATTGTTCATTCGCGTGTGCTTATGTATGCTGACGATGTCAAGCTTTGTCTTACTTATAAAGATACAGATTCATTAAGTCGGCTACAAGCTGATCTTAAAAACTTTCAATCCTGGTGCCAGTTAAATCTACTAAATCTTAACACTATTAAATATAAGGTAATGACTTTTTTTCGTAACTCTCCTCAACTGGTCACTTATTTTCTAAACAATAGCCCTGTTGAGGAACGGTTGCAGAATTCTTACACTTAAATTTATTTGAATGTAAACGATCTTTTATTTTATTATTTTTAACTTTAAGTTGCTTGGTCACACCGTTTTGGCTGATGCAATAGCAAGCGTGTGGTGAAAACGAGAAATGTATGTTGAGTTTGTTAATTGCTTATTGTCAACAGAGACCAACACAGGGAATAAAGCAAAACCTTATTTTATAATACAAAACGAACAGGGTGAATCTGGATAAAGCTCAAAAGTTTCAATATCTCAAGTCTTTTCTCTGTGATGAGGCTGCAAGTTTAATAAATCATTTGCCGTTAACAGGAGCGGCGTACGAGACGGCTTGGGCAGTCCTAATGGAACGTTATGATCGACCTCGTCATGTCGTTAACTCGCTTCTGGGTAATTTTAGACGTCTACCATCAACAAGGGTGACAGAAGTATCCGTTCTACGAAAGATTGCCGATGGGGCGAGTGAAGTTGTACGTGGCCTAGATGCACTTGGCCAAACTAATCGCGACTGCTGGGTGATCTATTTTCTACTGGATAAAATTGATGCAGAGTCTCAATGCAAATGGGTGTCCTACAGCCGTGAGGGGACATCTCCAACTATTAAGGATTTTCTCAGATTTCTCGGAGAACGTTGCGATGAGTTCGAATTAAGCCGCTGTGAACAAGTCGCCCAATCAAACGTTAAGAAATATACTCGGATACTGATTTCCACAGACTCAAGAGGGTGTCTTAAATGTGAGTCTAAGGAGCATAATATATACAACTGTGACCAGTTCTTGGCCCTCTCCGTGGAGAGGCGTTACTCATTTTCTAAGGAGAAACGTTTGTGTTTCAGTTGTCTAAGGCCTGACCATGGTATTTCAAGATGTGAATCCAAGTATAGATGCAAACATTGTCAGGACAAACACCACACGCTGTTACATCGCCAAGTCGAAGAAAAGAGCATTAATCCCACAGCAGCCATGATTGCCGAAACTAAGCAAGTAAAGGAAGTCCAATCTATAGAATCACAGAGTTATTTAGCACGTTCTGTGGTA
Organism: Drosophila insularis; assembly: GCA_018903935.1. Lineage (NCBI taxonomy): Eukaryota > Metazoa > Arthropoda > Insecta > Diptera > Drosophilidae > Drosophila > Drosophila insularis. Next base: position 91,081 of record JAEIFP010000283.1, on the reverse strand, counting down.
AGTCAACAGCCGCGAGGAAAACCAAGGAGTGTATTGCCCACAGCTCTAGTTTTGGCATTAAATTCAAAGGGATCATACACCACTTGTCGTGTTCTCTTTGATAGTGGATCAGAACTATCATACATATCGGAGCATTGCATGCGATCACTGGGCCTCTTACGCTCACCATCTCGAATACTTGTCTCAGGAATTTCGTCAATCAAGGCCGATACTACAAGAGGGGTCAGCGCAGTACATTTGAAATCAAGATTCTCGAAGCATACACTAGATATTACAGCTCATGTCTTAGGTAAGATAACCACTCTATTGCCAAAGGATGAAGTCGACCCGGCCGTTTTGAAAGTTTTCGATGGGTTAGAACTGGCTGATCTACCGGAAACCAGCGCTAAGCATGTGGACATTTTGTTGGGTAGCGACTACGTGTGGTCCGCATTCACAGGAGAGAAGGTATTAGATAAGCATGGAAACATAATTGCAATTTCCACAATATTCGGGTGGGTGGTCACCTCAATTGCAGCTAAACAAGGATCAAATACAGCATCTCTGCTATCAACAATCGAAATAAATACATCGCTCCAAAGGTTTTGGGAATTGGAAGAATTAAGTGGCAGTTTGCCGCCCACTGCTGATGATTTAAAGGTCGAGAATCATTTTCGCTCTACACACTATCGTGACTCAAATGGGAGGTATAGTGTTGAGCTTCCATTTAAGAACTCGGATGTTAAGTTTGCAGATACTCTTCAGGGAGCAACATCACGATTTTATTCAGTAGAACGTCGACTTCAGAAAGATAAAAGGTTAAAGGAAGAGTATACCAAGTTCATGCGCGAATACATCGCCTTGGGACACATGCGCATCCTTGATGAGTCAGAGAAGACGAGTGCACCGAAAGAACACATGTTCTATATGCCTCACCATCCGGTTATTGGTACGAAATTGAGAATTGTATTTGATGGATCCTGGCCCGCATTATCGAGACGATTCCTGGCCCAGATGGTCTAGTACGAGCCCTTAAGTTAAAGACAGCTACAGGAGAGATGACCCGTCCCATAACCAAGGTGGCTCCCCTGCCAGTTTCAGAAACATTGTTTCAGGGCCCGGCGGTATGTTGAGGAACGGTTGCAGAATTCTTACACTTAAATTTATTTGAATGTAAACGATCTTTTATTTTATTATTTTTAACTTTAAGTTGCTTGGTCACACCGTTTTGGCTGATGCAATAGCAAGCGTGTGGTGAAAACGAGAAATGTATGTTGAGTTTGTTAATTGCTTATTGTCAACAGAGACCAACACAGGGAATAAAGCAAAACCTTATTTTATAATACAAAACGAACCAGCAAAGTTAATTTATGAATCATCAAGCCCTTTAGAACGTCTAAATAATATGAATGATTTGGGCGTACTTATGGACCATAAGTTAAATTTTAACACCCATATTTCCATCACGGTCTCAAAGGCCATGAGTGTCCTGGGTTTCATTAAAAGATGGTCAAAAGAATTCGATGACTCCTATACAACTAAAGTTCTTTTTACTTCGCTTGTCCGTCCTATGTTAGAGTATGGATCTTGCATTTGGTCACCTCAATATGAGTCTCACCAGATTAGACTTGAATCTGTACAAAAACAGTTCTTGCTATTTGCTCTTCGTGGCTTAAGCTGGGATCGCAATGTCAATTTGGCTTCGTATTTTAGTAGACTTCTCTCGATTAACCTTCCTTCCCTAACTAACCATAGAATTATGCTTGGTGTTATTTTATGCACAAGCTCCTAATTGGTGATATCGCCTTAGCTCAGTTAAATCTGTCGGTACCATGTAGACGGATAAGACATCCTTTGATACCTTTATCCCTTAGTCGTTGTTCTTCGAACTATGCCATGCATGAACCTTTTAGGGTCCTCTGCTCTGATTACAACCTTCTATTCCCTGTAATCGACTCAGAATTTTCTATCAATATGCTTAAAACATCTATCCTATCCTATTTAGTTAATAGATAGCTATAGTATTATTTGTTTGTCTGTTTTTTCTCTTGTGTATTTGTCCACGAGATTCGTGCCGTGCGTTATACGGCTGCACCCCTCGGTCGGTCGGGTGGGAGGTGGGCAGTTATCTGCTTGGGCTCGCACGTAACAGGCTTTGTCCTGGTGTCGTAGGGGCCACTTGAACGTACTGCACATAGTATCGTCAACGTCCGCTAAATAAAAACAGAAAAAATCTATTCCAAAATGACATTTTTATCAAAGATGCATTAAAAAGCTCGAAGAAGCTAATTATTGTTCATCATTGCTATGAGGCCCATTTCTTCATTCTATTTATTAACAAAAATAAATTAGAATTCACCTTTTTGAATCCTTTTGGTCAAACTTCTAAATCGGTGAAGTTTATTAGACATTATTCGAATTTACTTAGGGAATATACACATGCTGCGGTCTTTCACGATATCCAAAGGGATTCGTTTAATTGTGGGATTTTTATTTTGCAATATGCAAAATGCTATATACAAGACACAGCATTTACAAATTTGACATCCCCAAGTGTCTTTAGAAAAGAAATTTTTAAGAACTTAGTCAACTGCAGTGATGCAGTACTAAATTTAAACTTTAAAAACAGACGCACACAAAGAAATCGTTTGCAAACTACTTGTTACAAATGCGGCGGGGCATGTCAAAGCACTGACAATGATTGATGGAAAAGTCTTAAACGAAACTACAAACACTTTCTCAACGTTGAGGTGTCCAATTTGCAAAAAAAAAAAAAAAATAAAAAAGAATTTCACGACTTTTTGTAATTATGTTAGAAAATCAAACTAAATCATTAAAAAATGTTAATGATTGATTGAAAAAAAACGTGTTGCATTCTATTTTTAAAGGAATTCAATGCTTGGACTTTGACCTTGAATATTACAGCAGCATGGACAGCAAACTTGGCAAATCTTCATTTTGAAGCTTTATCATAAGCATTTTAAATTTTTACAATCGCTCAGTCGGTTTAGAAGCTATGGTTTTTGCAAAGTAAAATGGCAAAAGTCCCACAGCGCGTTAGATTACGTCCCGTAATCTAAATAAAACCGATTTTCTCAAAACTACATATACCAGCTAAAGATATCAAAATTGCTATGCGGACTGGTTTAGTACACGCGCATATTTAGCTTTTTCAAATTTTTGCCACGCCAACTTGCGCCTCCTTAATTTAGAAAGTACCGATCGCCCCGGGCAATTTTTTGACTATCGAAATTAAATTCAGCACACCAATTATTCTTATTAATATCAACCAACCTACCAAATTTTCTTAAAATCGGTCTAGAGACATGGAAAATATATGTGTAAATGAATTTTATTATTAAAAAAAAGGTAAAACAAATTAAAATATCAAAGAAGCTAACATCGGCTGTGCCGAAGTTTATATACCCTTGCAGTCCATGGCCATAATAATTTTACATGTTCCAAACTCTTTTTCTGTATCTCAATTCATTAATGCACAGAACCTTTCAAATATCATTTCAATTTCTTCTTCCTCTTCCCCATCCCCTTTTACACGGGGTAACGACATATCTCCGACGACATATCTCCGCCGTTAGAAAAACGACATATCTCCGCGCGGAGATATGTCGTTCTGAAACGACATAATTTCGCGCGGAGATATGTCGTTCTGAAACGACATAATTTCGCGCGGAGATATGTCGTTTTTTTAACGGCGGAGATATGACGTTTTGAAACGACATATCTCCGCGCAAATCACCGGCGATGATATAATAATAAACCCCAACAATAATTTCGCGCGGAGATATGTCGTTCTGAAACGACATAATTTCGCGCGGAGATATGTCGTTTTTCTAACGGCGGAGATATGACGTTTTGAAACGACATATCTCCGCACAGATCACCGGCGATGATATGTCGTTTTACAACGACATATCTCCGCCGTTAAAAATGCGACATATCTCCGCCAGAAAAATGTACTGGGCGGAGATATGTCGTCGGAGATATGTCGCTATGCCTTTTACACGCATGCCGCGAATCGCACGCATACACATATGCGTCTCCTTCTGTGCGTTACAAACATCTGACCAATTTTATAATACCCTCTGCAAGGTTATAAAAAAAGAAATAAAATTTCCAATTTCTGGAAATATTTTAAGAGATCCGAGGACAAAAAATTTGCAAAATGTTTGGACTGCGGAAAGGAGTATCCTGGATTGGAGATAAAAAAGCCAGATTTAACAGAGTCGTGCAGCCCTACAATATTGTAGAAAACACTACACTACAGTAATATTTTGGATTCTAGATACAGATTGCCAAGTAAGACACACTTGCAAGATGTGCTTATGTTGAGATACTTCAAGGAAACTTCAGGCAAGTTATCAGAGATTCTTCAAAATGTGTCGGATATATCGATAACATACGACTAATGGACGTCATGTGCCAATGATAGTTTTTTGACCGTGACCGGTCATTTCGTATATAATTACGAATTAACCAGCATCCTTGACAACAAGAAAACTATTAAGCACAACAAACCACTGTTCGCAAAACATTGCAGACACATTGAGAGAAGTATTCGTCGATTGGAACGTCCTCAACAAAATTGTTTGCATTGCTCCAGCTCCATGGTCAAAGCATGTGAGATCTTACAGATACGCAATCCGCCTTGCTTTGCGCTTACTGTTAATCTGGTGGTGCAAGATGCATTGAAAGTTAATGACGTAGAGCTTCAAAATTTATTTACGAAGTGCAAATCAATTTTCCGGTTTTTTAAGCAAGAAAAGATAGCTAACGAAAATTTAAAGCAGCTCAAGAAGGCTCAGAATATACCTTGCTACAGGGAACACCCACCAGATGGAAAAGTTTATACTTTATGATTGAACGAATTATAAAAACAAACGATGCTATATCAACAAGAAATGCACCGCAGCCATTTACTGCTGAATAAATACTTATTCTTAAAGATACAGAAATATTGTTAGCTTTCTTTGAGCAAGCAAGCGAAAAAATTTCAGGAGGAAACTACGTAACCATTTCGCTTATTATACCCATGGCATATGGACTTTCCCGGAAAATTGACAGTGCTTTACCTCTGATTCAAAACTTGCAAGAAAAAGCTATGCAAAAAATATTAATGGAATCAATTAAGAAGCGCCTATCCATTTATGAGCAAAGGACAATCTGCAGGATGGCTACGCTTTTGAATCCACGCTTCAAAAAAAAATGGTTTTTAATACAGCTCGAACGCTGAACACGCATCAACACTTTTAGAAAATGAGTTGGCAAATTTCCCCGTCAAAGAATCATTACACCGCACCGGATACAAGTTTTGAGAACTCGTTGTTTGATTTTTTGGGTGAGCGTCCCACAAACGAAGCTGCAAATTCACGAGTGGATGCTATTATATCGAAAAGGCAATATCTGAAGAGGGCAATTGCCAACCAAGATACGGACCCTTCGCTATCAATAAAGGTATGCCTAAAAACATAATTTAAGTTCTATATAATTAAAGATACTAATTTTTTTCCAGTTTAATCAAACTGATTTTCCCTCCATCCTTCCGAAGAGGCGGAAAGTACCTCTGCGTTCCCGCTACGTCCGTAGAGTCTGAAAGGGCCTTCAGCAAAGCTGGCGGAGAGGCGAACCCGACTCAAAGAAAAAAATGTAAACATTCTACTCTTTCTCAATCGTAACAATTTTCTGAAATAAAGCACAATTTTCCTTTTTTTTTTGGGTTATAATATCGATGGCACTATCGACCACTATCGATGGTTTAAAATTTACTATCGTCCACTATCGATGGTGCCTACTATCGATAGTTCTCCACCTCTACCTCGTATGCGTGTAACCGAACGGCTGCTGTAGTCCTCACACCAGTGCTGCCAGTTTAGCAATTTAGTTGCTAGATCTGGCAACTTTTAAAAAAATTTGCATCTTTTCTTTATAAAATGCTATTAGCCACAAATCTAGCAACTTTTTATTTTTTCTTAGCAATTTTGTTATAAAAAACGCAAATTTTATATTTTTCTTCAGAGTTTTTTCATTTTTTATACCTTTTTGTCATCGATTGCACGATGAAAGCGGTTCGCAAAGATATCGGAACATGTATTTATTTCAGTGGTTCGTTTATATGAACAACTTTATAGTGTTTGGTAACTCTTTGAATTTGTTTGGTGATAGCAAAGCGATCAAAATGCCAAAAGTCTACAAGCAAAATTTTCGTGATGCCTGGCTTCAAGACGAGGAATTTAAGCAATGGATTCGCAAGGATTGCACTGATTCAACGCGAGCATATTGTACCTACTGCAAATCCTCAATAGGCCCAAAGCTTTTTGACATTCGCCACCACGCTGCCTCAAAAAAACATGTAGCTGTGATGGCCGCATGTACCCAGAAAAATAAGTTGCATTTCGTTCCAAAGTCGACCAAAACGTAGGAGCAGGAAGCAGCACTATGTCTGCATATTGCCAAACACTCAGCGATTGCGACAAGTGATCATTTGTCGAAGTTGTGTGTTGAGCAGTTTTCAGCTTGCAAAGCTGCTGCAAATATAAAACTACAGTGAATCACATTAATATTCGGCTTTTTCTTTTACTCAACTTTGAGCGCAAGTAACTCTACTTAATTTAGCTGAAATTAAAAAATTTTAAATGCTAAGTAATAGTTTAGAATGTGTTCTGTCCATAGAGGCGTATTACAATAAATTTTATTCAAAACTAAAAAAGAAAATATCCAAAAACAAAACAAAGTCCCAAATTCAGTGTTACATAAATATTCGGTTTTTTCATACAAACTTAACAAACAATGGCTTAAAATAGTAATAAAGTAATATTTAGTATTTGGTATGGTAACCATTATTTGTTAAGGTATCGCTTAAGCGCTTTGACATATTATTAATTTTTTTAAAATAATTTGTCCCAATTTTATCCCACTCTTCCTGCAAATGTGACTTCAAAACTGTAATCGAGGATATGGGCGATTTGCGTACTCTGCGGTCCAACTCATCCCATAAATTCTCAATGATTGAGATCTGGCGACTGAGGTGGAGTGTCGAGAACTTTTGGACAGTTGTAAAGCAACCATGACCTGACTTTGTGGGCTTTGTGTTTAGGGTCATTATCTTGATTCAGCTTAAATGTATCACTTATTCCCATTTTAGCTGCCGATTGCTTCAAATTATTTTTTAAAATGTTTAAATATGAATCTTGGTTCAATCTTTTCATTCTTTTCCTTTTACTTTTTCCTTGGCCCGTTCCGCATCTTCTCTTATTCCATATTTCTTAATCTATTTCCCCCCTTATTATACCCTTCTTTCCCTGAAAACTCTTACTAAACCCTGAGATATTCTAATTCTATACCTAATTTGACCCGCCCATACTATCCTAACTCTCCTCGGCCCTCCTTGTTGCATTAATTCATCTATTATTTCGGCCACCCTCACTGGCCACTCCCCTGATTCTACCGGCTCATACCTCTCGTGCCCTTCTGGCACCGGGCATAATAACTGTCGTGCCATTTCTGGCCTTCTATCTGCTATATGCCCCGTGGGTGCCGACATTTGTCGGCTCATTGCCGGCCGTGGCCATACCCACGGGCACTCGAGGTGGTCTTCCCGCTGCTGCTCAATTTGCTCTTGTTGTTGTTGGCGTTTGATCATCCACGCCAGCCTCTGTCTGGCTCGTACCAATTGTTCTGCCTCCTGCCGCATCCTTCCCTCCTGTAACAGCTGTCGCTCGGCTTCTTGTTGCTGATCCATCTGTTGCTGCCACCACTGGGCCTGTTCCCATTGTATCTGGCGCCGTTCCGCCTCCTGCAGTTGCTCCAATCGTTGGCACACCTACATGTGCTGCCAGCGAGGGTCGCTCATCGCAGCGTTTACCGCTTCCATCTCTGCCCGGTCCGCCTGGTGTCGTGTCGGCTCGCCTGGAGGTGGGCTGGCTCCCCCATCAGCCGCTCCCATGCCTGTGCCTGCGGCGCTACGTGTACCTCATGCTGGTCCCACGGTGCATATTCTGCCGGACTGCTCCGACCGCTGCGCGCCTCATCCCCGACCTCTTCCTGATTTCGGCTTCTCGCAAATCTAATTGCTTTCTATCTCGCATGCGTGACGTCTGCAGAGAGTTCCTGCATTGGCCACCGGTACTCTCTCTCTTGCGGGCATACACGCATAGTGTGGTGTGGGTGTATTCTCCTCCCGCTTATTGCTCTCAAAACTACACGCATGCCGTACTAATGCATGTATCTCTCTCCCACTCTGCGCTCTTAAATTTCATTACCAGGCCAATGCCCTCTTTAGTTCGCAATTATGCAGCCGATTTCTCATATTCCTCTTCCCACGCATCTTCCCGGTTATACGAAATCGCCAGCGGTCGCGTGTGGTTCGATCGGCCATGTTTGCTCGTAAATTATTCGCATCGATTTGGTTCTTCCTTCTTGTACGAAATCGCCAGCGGTTGCATGTGGTTCGATCGGCCATGTTTGATCGTAAATCGTTGCCTCGATTTGGTTTGATCGTTTAGCGCCATGTTCGGTCGTATATCGTATCTCCACCGGTTCGTGTCTCGACTGTATCTTGTATCTGGCTTATCATAGTGCGCTGGAATATGTTTTCCTTGCTTATCACTTGTTTGTTGTGTGGTACATTATTATTGCAATTCATAAATTTATTTTAAGGTTTAAGGAACATGTGAATACGTTTTTAAACGTGAATTATTTACTACTAATGGATCCAAAAAAAAAAAAAATTATAATAATATCCAACGTTTTGAAAGTTTTTTAAGGAACTTCTTGAACTACTTATAAAATACCCGAAACTAAAAATAGTACCACTTTCTTTTTGCTTAAAATTAAAAAAAAAAACAAAATTGATTAAGAAGTTATGATTAGCTATTAAAAATAATTTTAATTTAACCCTACTTCCTTGTTTGAAAACCCCCCTTAGTTCCTTGTTAGGGTCATAAATGATACTTTTTAATTTAATTAACAAAAATTGGTATTTAATCAGTTTTAATTTGTGTTTTTATTAATTTTTAATTATTGTCTATGCAATCAGTACACAAATTGTAGCGTTTGTGATGGTTGGGACAATAAGCCTTCTGGCATGAACAGCAGAAGTTTGCATATTTATTCCCATCTGCGTTGTAGGGACATAATGCACATCGAGCACGTTTTTCTTGGTGGGACATAGTGGGCTCCTTTGCGAAGCGTTTGCGGCTTGTTGATGGCTGTTCACTTTGATATCCTTGATTAAAGCAATGGCATTTTCTGCGTGGGGCATTTTATTTCGGCGAAGAACTAGCGGTTTTACAAGGTCATATGCCACTTTTTTTAAATATTCCCTTCGACACATTTCATTTGCGGATCCATATTGTATATTGGTATATATCATAAATGCGTTTATACCGGAGATATCTACCATGTATAAAAATAGGGCCATTGGCCAACGCCATACGGCACGCTTGCAGGAAAATGTACCCATCATTTGGTCGCATGTGTCAACACCTCCTTTTGTTTTATTATAGTCAAGTATCATGATCGGCTTTTTATTGCCCTCAACACTGACGTCCTTTGAATGGTGCTGTGTGCTCAACAAGAGGGCAACCCGGTTTTTTTTTTTGGTACATAGCTACATAATGTGACTCCATTCGTATTGTCGAACAAAAAATTAGAATCATAAATTGGCTTATTCCTCACTAAACTGAACTCTGCTGGAATAAATGTTCGATTTTTTCTAATAGTACCAAGCAATGTTTGGTTCCTTTTCAACAGCTCCAAAGCCAAAGAATGGGACGTAAAAAAAATTATCCGTTGTGATATTGCGACCAGGAAGTCCTTCCGTTAACTCCAACACGACCCGTTGGCCCTGATTTGTTTCAGGACGGCAGTTGGGAGCTTTGCCTGTGTAAACTTGAACATTCCACGCATAGGCATTGCTGCTATCACATGCAGCCCAAATTTTAATGCCATAACGAGCTGGTTTACTTGGAATATATTGCGTAAATGGGCATCTACCGTGAAAACCAACCAATTGCTCGTCAACAGTAACATTGCTTCCCGGATTGTAGCATTTTTTGAGCATTCTGTTCCACAAATCAAACATTTCACGTATGGGTGCCAGCTTGTCACGCATCCTTCGATCAGCGCGCGTAGTTCTGTCATCAAAACGTAAGCAGCCAGTCATCAATTCAAAGTCAGCCTGACTCATTGTGGCTCTGAAGATTGGTCTTCCAGTAACGTCAAACCAAAGTTCACGTTTCGCCATTTAAACGAAAAACTCCGCTGTATATGAGCAGTCCGACATAGCCCCTTAGTTTTACAGCATCCACTGAAACCCATTTTTATACCATACACCCACAGGGTGAAATGGTATATTAAAGTCGCCAAAATGTATGTAACAGGCAGAAGGAAGCTTTTCCGACCCCATAAAGTATATATATTCTTGATCAGCATCAATAGCCGAGACGATCTAGCCATGTCCGTCTGTCCGTCCGTCCGTCCGTCTGTATGAACACCTAGATCTCGGAGACTATAAGAGCTAGAGCCACCAAATTTGGTATGTAGACTCGTGTAGTATGTACACTGATCAAGTTTATTTCAAATTTCTGCCACGCCCCCTACCGCCCCCGCAAATTATATAAAACCGATTTTCTTAAACACTATAGCAACCACAGACACAAAATTTGGTATGTATATTTGCTTAGTAAATGCGCACATTTTGTGTTTATTTCAAATTTCTGCCACGCCCCCAACCGCCCCCGCAAATTATATAAAACCGATTTTCTTAAACACTATAGCGACCACAGACACAAAATTTGGTATGTATATTTGCTTAGTAAATGCGCACATTTTGTGTTTATAAAAATTTTGCCACGCCCCCTACCGCCCCCGCAAATTACATAAAACCGATTTTCTTAAACACTATAGTAACTACACACACAAAATTTTGTATGTATATTTGCTTAGTAAATGCGCACATTTTGTATTTATAAAAATTTTGCCACGCCCCCTACCGCCCCCGTAATTTGAAAAACTCGATTATCTTAACCGTAATTTTCTACCTTTTGCAATCAAATTTAGCACACTTAAATTTAATACTAATATCCAGCGAAACGCCAAATTTGATCAAAATCGGAATAAAAATAGCCAAGTTATGCATATAAACGTTTTTCCATATGGTCGGTGTTGGCCGTTGGCTGGTGGGGGCGCTAGGGTGCTCGTATGCTTGAGTGAGCGAAATACTGAGATATGCTTGTAAAAAGCATGTGAACAGTTTTTTTAAATACGAAAATGCATTGGTTATTATAAATTTAAAATATTTGTTTTACTGGTGTATGGTATATCCTAGTCGGCGGGACGACTTACTTACTTCATTCTTTATATTTTCGTACGCCATAGAGGTTGGTATATTTCAAAATAATTTCTTGCATTATGTCAATAAAGATCAAAGCTTCTTTCGTGAAGATTCATGTTAAGACATGAAAATTTTGTAACGCATTTCATTGAATTTTCTTGTGGGGTCATATCTGACCCTAACAAGGAACGTGTAACTGTTCATTTTTTTACGTTAAAAATAAATGGATATAAAAAATTGGCTTACCTCCAAATCAAAAAACACAATATCTCGAATTAAAAAAAAATTTATTTTAATAAAGCCATTAATAAAAAAAATATTTAAAAAAAACAAAAAAAAAGGGTCAAAAATGATACTGTAAGGAAGTAGGGTTAAAAACTTAATACTTGGTTGCATTGCCCTTATTGGCAATAACCGCTGCACAACGTCTTGGCATTGAGTCAAACAGGTCTTGACAACGTTTGACCGGTATTTTCTTCCAGGACTCCTGGATTGCTTCCCAAAGTGTCTCAGTTTTTGTTGGTTTTGCAACAGAGTGTGATTTTTTAATGTCAGACCAAAGATTTCTAATGAAGTTTAGGTCTGGTGACTGTGCCTTGGGTCGCAGGCTTTTTATTTATTCCGAAGGTACATATTTCCTATTTATTTCGACGCTAGTGGAGATGTTGAAGTCCTTCTTCAAATCGGTTGCAGACTTAAAATAATCCTTACTGCTCTCTCGGATTAAGCCACGAACTGGTTTGTGCTTCACTTTTGGCCTTCGTCCGCGATTTTTGGGCTTCTATTTGAAATTGATTGCATCTCAACTCATTTTCTTGGAGTATCCATCCAATTTTCCAACTTAACGAACCGATGTACATTTGTACATACATACATACATATGTACGTCACAAACGAATTCGAAATTTGCTGCCTTTGAGAGTATGTGTGACGGAAGCGTCACACACACACATTCTCAGGTGAACCTCGACAATTCGTGTCTTGAGCGCACACATACACGAGAGTCAGCGTCACTCATACACATACACACGATCCGAAACGGCATCACATACATACGTGAGGGCCAATGCACATGAACTTCGTTTTTTTTCCACACACGCACTTCGAAAACTTTTTTTTTCTTTAAAGGCACAGTCTAAAAAAATATAACCACCAAAATATAACCCAATGCGCGACTGTACTTGCAAATAGGTGTGAAAGAGAGAACAGAGTGAGAGAGTGAAAAAGAGAGGGAGAGGGCAACAGAATGCTCATAGCTCACACACGCATGCCGCAAATCAATCGGTGAATTGTCTACTCTCCGTCTTACTTGCTGCTTCTGTCCCTTTCACGCATGTAACTGTCGTTCGCAAAAAGTAAAAAATGAAGTAAGTAAGTCGTCTCGCCGACTTACATATGTAGGTATACCATACACCAGTAAAACAAATATTTCAAATTTATAATAACAAATGCATTTTCGTATTTTTAAAAAAATCTGTTCGCATGCTTTTTACAAGCATATCTTAGTATTTCGCTCACTCAAGCATACCCCTAGCGCCCACACCAGCCAACGACGAAATCCGGCCATATGGAAAAACATTTATATGCATAACTTGGCTATTTTTTGTCCGATTTTGATCAAATTTGGTATTTTGCCTGATATTAGTATCAAATTTAAGTGTGCTAAATTTGATTGCACAAGGTAGAAAATTACGGGAGATAAACGAGCTTTTTCAAATTACGGGGGCGGAAAGGGGCGTGGCAAAATTTTTACACATAAAAAATGTGCGCATTTACTAAGCAAATATACCTACCAAATTTTCTGTCTCTAGTTGCTATAGTGTTTGAGAAAACCGGTTTTATATAATTTGCGGAGGCGGTAGGTGGCGTGGCAGAAATTTAAAATAAACTTGATCACTCTACATACTACACGTGTCTACATACTAAATTTGGTGGCTCTAGCTTTTATAGTCTCCGAGATCTAGGTGCTCATACGGACGGACAGATGGACATGGCTAAATCGCCTCGTCTGTTGATGCTGATCAAGAATATATATACTTTATGGGGTCGGAAAAGCTTCCTTTTGCCTGTTACTTACATTTTGGCGACTTTAATATACCATTTCACCCTATGGGTGTATGGTATAAAAATTAATAAACCGCGAATACATATATACATACATACATACAGTTTGGCAAGAAAGTGTTTACACAAGTGAAAATTTCTTCATTTTTCTGCTTCAAGATGAAAATAAAACAATAAATACTAAGTTTTTTCCATATTTTTTGATAAGGTTAAAAAAACTAAACAATTATCTTCTAAATTAACAAAAAAAAATCATAATAATAATGTTTCCAATAACAAAAAACAAGCAAAAACTAGAGAAGGCACAAAATTCCACTGCCAAGAAAGACATTTATACAATTATAATATTTTGTGTGGCCTCCGATTGCTTTTACAGCTGCATTCAGACGTCTATTCATTGATTTAATGAAGTTTTGAACATAGTCAATGGGTATTTTGGACCACTCCTCCATGATTACCTCTGTTTTTGCGCGATTTAAAATATTGTACACCGTCTTCCTTGTAATGCAAAACATTTTAGCTAGTTCAGAGACCGTTTCACCGTTAGTGTGATTATAAAAAATCAATTGTGCTATATCAAAAGATATGCGTTTGCCCGGCATTTTGATTGTGTCTAAAACTGTCGCACTTATGCTTCTTCTTACCATCACGGGTGAATGAATCCCGCGCACAGATAAGACTGGATCGACATGAGCAATACCATCGTATTGCATTTCGACATGACCCAGCTGTTGATTATGGCTCTAGCCGCTATGTCGTCATTGGCCAGAAGAGTCATGTCTGCACTTACTGTCAGGCTCTGAATTTCAATAATAAAACGAAAGGAATGTGTTGTGCTGGCGGCAAAATCAAATTACCTCAACTTAAAGCACCACCATAGCCACTGTGAACTCTTCTTTCCGGATTCACTACTGAATCGAATCATATCCTATCAAACATTAGGAAATATAATTCCTGCTTCCAAATGACGTTATTTGGTGCGGAAATTGTGGCTGCCCAATTCATGGCAACTTTCAAAGTCAAAGGGAAAATCTATTACAAAGCTGGCGCCCTGCTCACCTTCCCAGATAGTGAATATAAATTTCTTCGAAAGTTCTTCATCGGTAATGATAGAGACGAAGCTAATGCACGATCTGGAATATATACCTCCGTAAGCAGGTCCATCATCTCGCAGCTACAGGAGATTTTCCACAATCGAAACAATTTAATGCGTTTGGTCAAATTAAAATAGTGGCGGTGGGGGCAAACTGGGAAAAGATTCCTAATCAGGCGGGGGCACAGCGAAGCGTGTGGTATGGCTTCAAAACTGTGACACGAGAATTTTATATATTTAGATAAGTAAGCTATTTTTTGTGTACACTAGAAATTACTAGAAAATTATTTATATGGCAAAACAACGTTTGCCGGGTTTTCTAGTATATATATATTATATATATATATATATATATATTATGGAAAATCTTCTGGACACCACCATGGATAAACTAACCAGACCACCAAGATTATTGACGAAATATACATATGTGGATGACATTTTTTCAATAATATACCATGATGACATCGATAACACACTGGACACACTAAATTCTTTTGAAAAGAATATTAAATTCACTATGGAGCTGGAAGACAATGGAAAACTGGCGTATTTGGACTCTATGATCGTCAGACGAGGAAACGAATTAAAACTAAAATGGTATAGTACAACAGCATCAGGACGAATCATCAATTTCAACTCAAAACACCCTAAGACGATGATAATAAATACAGCAAGGAGTTGTATCCAACGAATGCTAAACATTTCGTATAAAATATACCATGAAGAAACGAAGAAGGAAATAATAAATATTTTAAAGGACAACGATTTTCCGGATAACGTAATCAAGACATTATTCAAAAAACATAGATCCCCCATTGACAAAACCAAAAATGAGAAAACCTACTTATCTGCCATTTATATACCTAAATTATCAGAAAGACTATCACATTCCAAATGTTATGACAAAGATCAAATAAAAATAGCACAGAAACCTGACAATACCCTCAAACATATATTCAACAAAACAAAATCCAAGATAGAGACGATATATAGAAGTAATGTAATATACAAAATTCCATGCAATGGACAAGGAAACTTACCGTGCAATAATATATACATACATAGGCACGACCAAATTGAAATTAAAAACTAGGATCTCACAACAGAAATATGACTATAAAATGAGACATTATTCAGACACACCAAAAACAGCACTAATGATACACTGTGCAACTAGTGGCCATGCTCCGAATTTCGAAGAGACAACAATATTAGATCAAGAGCGACACTACAACAAAAGGTTTACCATGGAGATGCTACATTTCATCAATACTCCGAGCGCCAGACGACTTAACTTTAAGACTGATACCGCCAACTGCGCCCACATATACAGACATTTACTTGACAAGAATTAGTTCCTAACTCCACGTCGAACGGTGCAGACGTGTCAAATAAATGTACGTTACAAGTTTGTTAAATGTCACATAATTGTGTGCCCGCCCGCCCTCCGCAGTGTTACGGGACAAGGGAAAGGGGTAGGGTGGACGTAGTTTAAATAGCTAAATAGCTTAAATAGTTTAAGTAGCTAGAGCCACCAAATTTGGTATGTAGACTCGTGTAGTATGTAAGTGATCAAGTTAATTTCAAATTTTTTCCACGCCCCCGCAAATTAAATAAAACCGATTTTCTCAAAGACTAAGAATAGTCTTCTAGGTAGAAACATATAGACACCATAGTTGGTATGTATATTTGCTTAGTAACGGCGCACATTTTTTATGTGTAAAGATTTTGCCACGCCCCTTTCCGCCCCCGTAATTTGAAAAAACTCGATTATCTCCCGTAATTTTCTACATTCCATATGGCCGGAAGTGGCCGTTGGCTGGTGGGGGCGCTAGGGTGCTCGTATGCTTGAGTGAGCGAAATACTAAGATATTCTTGTAAAAAGCATGCGAACAGATTTTTTTAAAAATACGAAAATGCATTTATTATAAATTTGAAATATTTGTTTTACTGGTGTATGGTATACCTAAGTCGGCGAGACGACTTACTTACTGCATTATTGTTTAAGTACATAGGACCGTACGATTTACCGACGGGACCACCTAGTACTTATTTTATCATGCGCGTCACGATTTTCGGCCCTCTCTTTCGCTTTCGATCTCTGCTTTTTCTTTGGCGTCGGCATGCAGCGCAGCGGCCGTTGCTGAGAGGAAAGCAAAAGGAACTACAGTTAATTTTATATTGGAATACTTTAATGTGCCCTACATGGGCGTAGTGAAAGATAATTAACAGGGAGGCCCTACATGGGCGTAGTTTAACTTAATATACGTAACAGAAGGGGAACAGTGATGAGGTGTCAGACCTGGCCAAGTATTGTGACTCTTCACAACGTTGTCTGTTATGAACGCGCATTTTAATGATTCAGTAAGATTTTCTATTTTTGACACAAGTAAACTTGCGTGCTTGCCATTTTGTTTTAAATTCATTAATTTCGCCTCTGCTACTTGTACTGTTTTACCCTTAATGTTTAAGATTAAACATCGTGTTCATCTGAGATGGGTTCACCAAATCAGATGCACTAAAGAAAATATAATACAACTGTACTTTTGTCACAAACAACTAACCTAGCATATGATTAGAATTACAATCAGCCACACAGGTTGTGGGAAAAACACTTGTAATTCTAAACTAACCCAAAAGATCACAACGGCAGGATGTCAAGTGGCCGACGTTACTAGTAGTCTAACGTCCTCTTTTAGTTTTGTTTTTATGACTTTAATAGCTATTTCTTCTGTTCTGCCTTTATTTCATTTATTTATTCCAATGAATCTATGAAACTTAGAAGTGTTTCTACTCCACCATCATACTCTTGAAATTCAATCTTTGTTTGCACCATTTCACAGTGTTTTTTTTAAAGTTTTTTTTTTGGCATAAACTCTAAATTTAAAGCTATTACATTGAAATTTGGATTGTATGAATATTTTACGCTCCTTAGATGACCTACCAAGTTTTATATGATTTGGGGCATTATTTCATATAGCTGCCATATAACCGATCTGGCCGATATTGGTGAATGTTGCATAAAATACTTTTTTTTTATTTTTTATTTTAAGAAAGAAAAAAGTAATAATTATAAAGAAATGAAATTTAAGTAAATATATTTAAAAGAATAGATCAATTTAAAAAATTTTTAATTAAGTTTACTTTATTCTGGCTCAAAATATTCATCTTCTGAAGCAATGACCTCAAGTTCACCCTCATCTTCCTCGTCGGACGAATCCACTTCATTATTTTCCGAAGGTATTTCTATAAGTGGTTCTTGTAGTAGGGATATCACTTCTGCTGGTATTACTTTTAATTTGATTCGCTGCGATCCTTTTTTAAAAAAGGTGCTAGACAGCAATGGATCCGAACTATCCATTGGTCTATTAAAAACATCAGTGATGTTGTCTAGTCGACTGCATTTTCTTGCGTGGCCTCTTCTTTCGCTTTTGTATAGTTTATTTCTTGATTCAGATGCATGTTCCCCAAGGCAGCCTACAGGAACTAAACATGTATCTATTATTTGGTGCCCATGTACTAAGATTTTGTAAACAGTCGGCGACATGGGATACCAAGGATATTTATCGTGATATGCCACAAAAACTTTTGCACAGGCTTTAAACTTTTCCGAGTTTATGTTGTATTCGCAGTTAATTGTCGTAAAAATAGTATGAAAACTTTGCAGAATGTCAAAATCAAAATGTAGAATTGATGACAGTAAAGCTGGATTTGAAAACGCCCTTCTCGATGTGTTGCCATCATTTGAGTTGCCACTGCCATTTGGAAAAGGCTTGTCTACATTTAGGCCCATTTCTTTCATCATTTTTGATTGCAACAGTCTTTTTCGTGCTTGCAGGTCAAACTTATCGCAATCCTTTACATGCCACTTCTTAAGCTCAATTCTGTATGAGACTTTTAAAACAAACTCGAAAAATCGGATCCAAGCGTGTAAAGGACTGATTCCATATTGAAGAGCGTGTGCCTTAGCCAAAAAAGCTTCGAGTTCATATCTCCAATGTTCAGCAATTGTTTTGGCTTCGCTCCACAGATTGGGCAAGATTGACACGAGTTGGTTCCTGACAATATGTTTAAGACTTTCCCGTATGATTCAATAGATTTTGTAATGATACATGTGCTTTATTTTCCAAATATTCAATTCCTTGTGGCCTAAGTTTTAATTTAGAATTAAGAACGGCCGGATATGCCGGGTATATATCACAACCGTAAATCTTTGAATTTCTTTGGATATTTATGTACTGGCTTTTTGTGAATCCGTTTTCAAATATAAAAGCAAGAGCACTGTCGGGTGACATTTGTTTTGGTTCATCCGTAAAAAGTTTTTTTTTTATATCATCAATACTCCCACAA
Organism: Drosophila insularis; assembly: GCA_018903935.1. Classification (NCBI taxonomy): domain Eukaryota; kingdom Metazoa; phylum Arthropoda; class Insecta; order Diptera; family Drosophilidae; genus Drosophila; species Drosophila insularis. The sequence continues at coordinate 72,242 of JAEIFP010000283.1, read as the reverse complement.
TTCCCAGCTGATTTTAAAACAATAGCCAAATTCTTTTCATTTGATTTTTTAGCTGAAACTGTGGCTGCATGTATGATTAAGGGAGATGAATTGTTATTCTCTTCAGAAATTTCGGCGGCTAATTTTATTTTTAGGCGTGGACCAGCGCTCTCGTAATCACATTTTGGTCGACCCATTTTATTTGTTAAGGCATATTGACCAGTGATGTCAATGCATAAGCTTTGGCAAGCCATTCCGAGTGTTTTATCTTAAATCTTTCAAGAGTTGAATTACACTTCGGCAGGTGCTTACGAATGTAATTTACAAAGCCTTTAACTTTTTCATTTATTAAGCTTATGTTCTCCTCATCTAAGTGTTTTTGTGCAATATTTGCCAATTTATGTTGTTGTACTGCGTCGACTGAGCGATTGTTGTTGCTCCAAATGTCCACCAGATTAGCACGACTAAACTCATATTGTACTAGAAAAATTAAATTTGGTCGATAACGTGTGGATTCGGACAAAAAAGATTAGTTTCATATTAATCTGTACAAATTTGTTAATAACTCTGCATATAAAACCTTTTGCAATGCTTTGCCACACAAAAGTACTGATCCACGAAACACAACTACGCTTGTTAAGTTCATTCTGAAAATACACATTTACAAAACACGGTACAACTAAACAGAAACACATAAAAACGATACAATTATAAATAAACTATAGTTTTCGCTACCTGGACAACCGTTTTCCATATTAAATCTTTTCACTTTTGTGTAAACTTTCGCCAAAACAAACAATTAAAGTTGCCAAACTTTTGCCGCCAATTTCCTACAAAACATATGGTATATAAACAGCTGACTTTAACAGCGCCCTAACAGAAAACTATTGCGTCAAATGTTAAAGTTAAATATTTTTTTGTCTAACTAGAATGTTTAAAAAATAAAAATTAACAAAATTTTAAAATACCTAAAAAAAAAAAATTTACTTTATGCCAAAAAAAAACTTAAAAAAACCACAGTGCATTTTTTGTTTTGTATATGTATCTTGAATGTCTTCTGGGTTATTTTCTACACCTGGCTCGTCAGTGTCTTTTGCTAGTAGAGGTTCAAAAGTTGGTTCTAGACTCGAATCTACCGGTATTGTGAATTTTATATGTGTTATGTTCAGTTGCTATACTTATTAGTTGTTTATTTAAATATTTATTTGATTCATTGCTTATGTCTACGTTGCTACTCTTGATAATATTGTAACTCTCAAATATAATTTCAAGGTGCTTATTAATGGTCTGAGGGTGTATATAAATTGTCTTATTTATGCATTTGTACGCTTTCTAAAACTTTTCTTTTAATTTTTTTATTTTAATATGCATATGTCCAGATTCATTTTAAATTCTAATGATATCTGTTAATTCCGTTTTATCCTTATGCCATACTTTTTTTTTCAATATTGCTTAGTAAATAATATCGTAAAAATTAATTTCCTTCTTTCAGTTTTTCATTTTTTTTATACCATACACCCGTAGGGTGATTAAAGTCGCCAAAATGTATGTAACAGGCAGAAGGAAGCTTTTTCGACCCCGTAAAGTATATATATTCTTGATCAGCATCAACAGCCGAGACGATCTAGCCATGTCCGTCCGACCGTCTGTATGAACACCTAGATCTCGGAGACTATAAGAGCTAGAGCCACCAAATTTGGTATGTAGTCTCGTGTAGTATGTAGAGTGATCAAGTTTACTTCAAATATTTGCCACGCCCCCTACCGCCCCCACAAATTAAATAAAACCGATTTTCTCAAACGCCATAGCGACTAGAGACACAAAATTTGGTATGTGTATTTGCTTTGTAAATGCGCACATTTTTTATGTGTAAAAATTTTGCCACGCCCCTTTCCGCCTTGTGCAATCAAATTTAGCACACTTAAATTTGATTCTAATATCCAGCAAAACACCAAATTTGATCAAAATAGCCAAGTTATGCATATAAACGTTATTCCATATGGCTGGAAGCGGCTGTTGCCTGGTGGGGGCGCTAAGGTGCTCATATGCTAGAGTGAGCGAAATACTAAGATATGCTTGTAAAAAGCATGTGAACACATTTTTTTTTAAATACGAAAATGCATTTGTTATTATAAATTTGAAATATTTGGTTTACTGGTGTATGGTATTCTTAAGTCGGTGCTTAAATGGTGCTTATGTGTTAGCACTCTTCTTTATTAATTTGATTTGTATGTTTTTTTTTTACTTTATTGCTGCATCTGGTGCTCTCGGTTCTGCTGCTGTTGCTGCTTCGCCTGCCTCTGTTTCTGGTGCATCGTTTCTAGTTGGTCAATCTTGCTCTAGATTCGGCACGCTTCTGCCCATGGTGGTGGCGGGTCGCAGTTTGCCTTTTGTATGGCAAGGATTTATTTATCTATTTGTTGTATTTTTGCATATTTAATTTTTTTGCCAATAGAAGGCGGGATCGCCTTGAAATAGGCGAAGGCAAGGTTTGACTTGAAGTGATTTATTTGCAGCAAGCCCGGTATTTATAGGGAGACAATTACATGTAGTCTTATGGCTAGTGTCCTTAACGTTACTTAAAGCTAAGCATTATGTGTAAGTTATAATAATCTGTCCCCAACAGTATGTGGCCTAACACTATACTACACCCCATTTGAAACCATTTTTTTGATCTAACAGATCCTTTACCCTGCATGTAAAGCCGGCGCACTTAACATATACTGTAGTTTTACACAGGGGTGAGGCGGGATGCAAACATTTGTTAACCGAACAGATAGGCATAATGAGGTTGTAACGATCCTTTCTCGTCCCTTGGGATATTTCTACTATCTCTTGGGCCAGGTTCGGCACAACAAAATTTATTTTGTGCCCCGGTGAAATTAGAACTCGTTTGTTTGATTAATAGTTTTAGGTGATGTATTTATTTACGATTATTTATGGGCTCGGCTGGGTATGACAAATTTCTCTGAAGGAGTCCCGAACTTGGACAGCGCTGCTTGTGGCTGGGGTCCCTCGACGCTTGATCCAGTCCGTCTCTCGTTCCTTGTGTCTCCGCTGGTCCCTATTTCAGACTCGTGATATAAATATCTTGTCCGATATCTCCCTCTTCAGAATATCGCTGGAGCGCTGATTGGCCTTAGGATATACCCTATGGCTTTTCTCTCACGTTCCTGACGTACCCTGATCTTCTAGGGACGTTACTTCCACCTCAGTGCCTCTGACCGCGTTTTAAGGATGGTCTTTGCGTGGTCGTGGCCTCAAGGATAAATCCTGTGGCCGTTTGTCGTTTGGCAAGATTTTCTCAGCAATTGGTATTTGTCACGATATATAGATCCTGCAATTTCGGTAATAGGATATATCCTCGTACCTTCCAATATGCTGTGGATCGTCCTGGAGCCGCTTGACTTCTCTTATTTTCTTGCCTGGGCACGGTGTTCTAGTCCTATTCCAAGGACTTGTTGGTTATAGGATAATTTGAGAGGTTACTCGTAACGCCTTCTCAATTATTCTAATGTTCTTGATCCTTTTCACTGGTTTTTGTTTCACTAGTGTGAGCTTTTAAGGTTACTCGTAAGGCCTTAAAACTCCCTTGGTTGATCACGACTTGTAGACTTGATGATTTGCTTGATGGGCGTTGCCTTTATATAGGCAGCTCCCACGACCTCAGGAATAGATTGGTGTAGTACCGCTATACAGCTGGTACTTTTCCATCGGCCCTCTGTTTTCACCCACGCATCCACTTGTTGCTATGCGTGGTGAAAGTCCCGTAAATCCTTGGCGCATAAGTGTCCACTTTCTCTGTGGCTGCGCGCCCATTCGTTCCCTTGTCCTTGTCTTTCTCGCTTGTATATATTGACTTCCATCACTTTCACATGTTGGCGTCGCCTTCCCATTGGCCGCCCATCGTATCCCGTTGACTTTCGCTGCTTTCCCTTTTCTGGCGGTGCTGCCGTCGCCCGTCGCTCCCCTCAATCCCTTTGTCACACTCAACTTTGCCCAAATTCTTCTCACATTATAGCTATGCATACATACATATATTTGTTGTATTTAGCTTAATCTATTATTTAATAATAATTAGCCTGATTAATTTAATGCATAATGTTGATTGATTTCATTTATATCGCAATCCAACGCACGTAACGTATCTATTGGATAGAGGGTTTCCCCCTTGCTCATCCCTCCCCCTTCGGCTTGCACATTCCCTTTTCCAATCCACAAACCATTATCGTTTTTACATGTTCTTGCTTTCCCCCCTACTCTACGATTCATCATCGTAGCCTTCACTTGGTTTTGTTTCGGCACCATGCCTTCCCCGCACCCGTCTCGCGGGCTTGCTTAGCCCTCACTTTCGCTCTCTTTTGTTCGCATGATTTCGGCGGTGCGTGCTCTAACTGCTTTCAATCTCGCATGCGTGACGTAGCAGAGAGCACCCCATTGGCCACCGGTACTCTCTCTCGCGGTCACACACGCATAGTATACGTGTAGCGTAGGTGTATGCTTATTCAGAGTATTGTCACACGCATGGTATGCTAATGCATGCATCTCTATTATGGCCTCTCTGTGTTCTTGAATTGCCTTACTAGGCCAATGCCCTTTTTTGCTTGCATTTATTTGCTCTTACACAGCCGATTTCGTGTATTATGCTTCCCACGCATCTTCCCGCTTGTACGAAATCGCCAGCGGTTGCGCCTGGTTCGATCGACCGTGTTTGATCGTAACCCATTTGCCCTGAATCGGCTCGACCGACCATTGCTAGACTTGGTCGTATATCGTATATGTGATTGTCGACTTCTCGCATTATGCTTGCGTGTGGTTCGATCGACCAGTAACGAGCTTGGGCGCATATCGTACATTTGATTTGTGTCTCGGCTGTATCTTGTATCTGGTGCATTATTTACACCGTTGGATTGCGTTGCGGCTATTAACACAGACACACAAAAACGCAACAAGAAGTACGATGCAAGTTGTATTTAATAATAAAATTTAAACTGCGATCTCGATGCTAATAAAACAAAATTAAAAGAAATTAAAAATCAATTAAAAACGCAGGAGCTTAGAAAAAACACGTCCGTCTTCCTCGAGAGCGCTGATGCGATTGATTATTTACATACAATTCGTAAAGTCCTCCGGAATATTTGTTTGTCCATAACCTTTGGTGTTCATTTGAATCGTCCTAATAAAAAGGGGGTAAAAGAAAGAGAACCCATTAATTGAGTGATCTTTTTTTTCGATTTCGACCCCAAAAGTGCTCTGTTAGGTAGGCGGGAGTCGCGAAAGGGAATCCTAATGATTTTTTATTTAATATTAAGAGCCTGCTCAAATTGGATAAGGAAAATGAATAACAATTAACCATTCAAGCGTACACCGTGTCGGTCGAAAGTATAATGCATAAATCTTATTTAATTATCAATTATTCGAATGAAAATGGAAAAGATGCGAGGCTGAGTTGTTTTATATAAAATGGAAATGGGACGATGGGAGTTGCCATGATTTCCGGATGAAGTGACGCGGTTGGAAAATATAATTAATTATATACGGGGTGGCTTACCTCAACTTCGTGCCACGTAGGAAAGGGAGGGCCCGTTCGAACACACTAATCCAGAAGAGGAGGTCCGATGGATGGATGGGCCAGATGGAGCGGCGACGACGACATCATTTCTGTGTGAGTAAAGTAAAGAGTCAATAATTCTGTTATATGTTCGTGTTTTGTTGTAGGTTACTTACTGTAGGCGATGTGATGTACAGTGGCGTCTGAAGTGTACGCCTCTGATTCGGGATCCCTTCCCGTATAGTATGGAAAAGGTAGAAGTGCGAACAGTAAAGACATAGAAGTTGTGGGTGCCAATCAGCGTGACCGCGCCGGACCAAACGAGAAATACCAATTTGGTCTCAAAAATATACTATAAAATACTATTTCATATTTTACAAAATACCACTATAAATACCATAACAAATAAATCGCCTGGAAATTCAAGTTATAATATGTAATATGTAAAAAATAATAATTGACTTATTACCTATATATAGAAAAAATAAGGTTTTTCCCATTGCAAAAAATGTTTGTTTTTTATTTCATTTTACAAAATTAATAATGTTTCAGTCCAACAACGTAAGCGAATTTGTTCTGGTGCGTTTGCAGTAAAACCCTTGCGCAATGGCATTATCGGGAAACGCATGCTTGATCACATCGCTAATATGGTCCATTGCTCTCATTGATATGTTGTGTTCAGCAATCGCTGCAGCGAACATAATTTCTGCCTTTTTGATAGAGGTAGCTAGAGTGTTGTCAAACTCTTTTAAAAACGATTGAATCTGAAAAAAGAATAGTTATTATTTACATATAATTTAAAAGCATATAAAGAACTCACCTTTGATTTTCCACAGAAGTATTTCATATTATCTTTATGTTTTTGTGTAGCCGCGTGCTGCTTAAGTGACGCCAGCCTACTCAAAATGTCCGTCTGGCACGCTTTGCAGTGCGCATCCATCTTATTTGAGCTCCTGCCCAGCCATTTTTGATTTTCCGGCATAGTCTCCCACTTAGCTTTGCTCATTGTTCACTCATGTTTTCTATTTGTTTGTTTTAATAGATTATCACAAAATTAAGACTTGATTCGATTTGTTAAAGTGTGACCAAACCGAAAATACCATATAATACCATAAAATCTAAGATAAATGCTACTAAATACCTATATACCATTAAAATACTTTTGAGCAAAATCAGAGCTATTAAAATACCCAAAAGTATTTAAAATACCATGTTCGGTCACGCTGGTGCCAATTTAACCTGCGGGACGGCAGGGGGGGTATTGATTCGCAGGCTAGAAAAGGCGGGCCTCATGCCCCTCAAGAGTTCCGTTGCCTCTCCAGGCGGCGAAGAGTGTCCATAACTTTTTTTTCAAATGTGCAGGCCGCGGACCAAATTTTCTGGGCTAACACACATTATGTTGTCGGTGTTCTCGGCCGTAGGTAGCTCGCCAAAGGTTTCTTCAAGCTCATGGCGCTCACTCTGGAATTTTGGGCAGCAGAAAAACACTCGCTCGGCATCCTCTACTACGCCGTTTTGGCACAGCATGCATTCTGGACTGCTTACGTGCCCAAATCGGTGCAGGAATAAGTTGAAACACCCATGGCCACTTAACAGTTGGGTTAACTCGAACGTCATTTCGCCGTGACTTCTCAACAGCCAGGACTCCAGGTTGGGGATCAGCCTAAACGTCCATCTGCCTTTGGTTGAGGATGTCCATCTTGCTTGCCAGTTCTGGCAGCTCTTTTGGCCTCTTGTTTTGCCAGTGGCGTCCATTCGCTAGTTTGCCTTCTATTGTAGATAAACTGGGCCTCCTTCGCCAGAAGATCGATAGGTGTCATTCCAGCTATGACTAACGCAGCCTGGTCGGACATTGTTTGAAAGCTTCGACACACTCGTATGGCTCCCAATCTGTATGTTGATTCGAGCCCTTGGCGATATGATTTTTGCCGCATAGCCGTTGCCCAAATAGCAGCTCCGTAGAGCATTATCGATCTCACCACTTTTTCCAATAGTACCCGATGCCGTTGGCTTGAACCTCTGGAGTTGAGCAAAAAGCGCGTAATGCAGCGGCTTATTTCTGCAGGTTTGGTATTTGGTATTTAGAAGACCTTGTTTTGCACGTATCCAAAGAAATTTCAGCTACCTCCACGATTTTCCAACTGCTGATCAGGGCAGCTTCGGTTTTTTGGACTGCAAGCTGCAAGCCTACATTGTTTAGCCATCCTTTGACTTTTGCTCTCCGTCTCATGTTGGTGCTTCGCTACCACCACCATCGCCACGTCGTCTGCAAAGCCGAAAAGCTGGGTTCCAGGTGGGAGGGAGAGCCTAAACACGCCATCATACATCACGTTTCAGAGGATTGGGCCCAGAAAGGAGCCTTGCGGGACACCTCCTTTGACGACATGTGTGCGCCACCCACTTTGGGTGTTGTAGCACATTTCGACTTCCACAATGAGGACTAGGTACTCTGGTCTCTTAGGATCCGGCTCCAGTTTGCGGTGTTGAAGGCGTTTCTCACATTTAAAGTGATGACCAAGCAGTATTCCTTCTTGCCACCCTTACATCGCTGGCCCTCGATGGCATTACTGGCTATGTCAACTACCGTTTGTAGTGCGTCGATTGTGAACTTTGCGCGTTTAAACCCGAACTGCATCGGTGAGAGGTTGCCAGAGTGCTTGATGGCGGACTCGACTCTCTGCACCAGCAGTTTTTCAAAGCTTCGAGACCAAGTCTAAAAGGCAGATCGGCCTATATACTGATGGGTGCTCGGCTGGCTTGTTCGGCTTGGGCAGAAGCACCAGGTTCTACAGTTTCCAAATGTCTGGGAAAATGCCATCGCGCATGCATTTATTAAAGACTTCTGTAAACTTTCCAGGCTGGAGACGGGCTGCGAGTTTGAGCGCCTTGTTTGGAATCGCATCCGGGCCTGGAGCCTTTTGGTCCTGCAACCTTGCGGCAACTGACAGAATTTCTTTGGGGCTTATATTGCAGACATCTCGTGTAGCAGCGATCCGAGTGGATATTGGCGATGTAGCTGAGGTGTTTAGAAACAGAGTCTCCAAAATTTGTTTCATTTGAGATTCGTTGGGAGTCGTGGGCTTATTTGCGTTGATCTTCTTGTATTGGGCCTGGAGGCTAAAGGACTCAGGCATTCCGCGCGCACCTCCTCCTCGCCTCATCTATAGATGCCTTCCCCAATAGACCGGGGCCTTTTGTTTGCTGTGGCATCCACGGGCTACCATGCTGACATCACAGGCTGCTAGTATGGCATCTACAAGCGTTTTGGCAAAATTGTTTGCGACGCCAGTGAGAGGTGGGATGCTGAAGGATTCCTCAAAAGCTGTGTTGTTTAAAGTATCCACTCTAAACATTTTAGTGTTTTGATCGGTGGTTACGTTTTCAGCGGGGCGGCTGCCGATGGTGCACAAAATGGCTAAATGGTCGCTAGCCGTGTAAGGGCTACACAATTGCCAGTTGGTCTGTGCTGCTAGTTGCATCCAAAGGGAGTTGGTGCAGTGCCGACTCGAATTCTTGGAGAGTCAGACTTGGTGCCAAGTAGCAGCTGTACACCCATAAGTCGCCTATGTATACTTTGACAAAACCTCTATGTGCGTGGATGTGCTGCATAGGCGGAGTACGATTGCCGCACAACCAGATTGCAGCTTTCCCCGAAGAGTCTGCCGCCCATGAGTTGCCAGTCCGTCTATACTCAGTTTCCTTACTGATTGCGCTAGTAAATCATGCGCCGCCGCACAGTGATTCAGATTTATTTGTAGAATCTTCATAGTTGTTGCTGCTGGGTCACTCCTGCACTCGCCATTGGACAACGTCGGCTGCCAGTGCCCCACCTGTTGACGTTTGGCATCTACGCAATTGAAGCAGACAGAAAAGTTGCTGCATGAGGCTGCCTTGTGGTCTGTCGCCCCACATTTAAGGCACCAATTGTTGCGATCGATGGAGCTACTGCACTTTGCTGCCGTGTGGCCGAAGTTTAAGCATTTGTAGCATCTCTGATTTGATTGATGTTCACGAATCGGACAAATCGTCCATCCTATTTCGATTGAACCCATCTGATAAGACAGCCAACTGCATGTCACCAAAAGTATGGCGTAAACTTCTGACTCGCACATTTGCGGTGGCATCGCCAAATCTTTTTCTTAAAGCTTCCATAATGTGGTCTGCTGCTACCAAGGTATCGAGTTTGCGTATCTCGATCCAAGCTTCGGTTCCTACTGCCCTTACCGACGCCTGTTGGTCTAGAACTTGACTAAGCTCGTTTCTCAGTTTTTGGCAGTCAGGATCGCCGTCTCGCTTGAGTTCTAGAAGCAGCTCGCCCTTGGCGGTCTTACTTGGGCGCTTTACCTTGTTTTTGACTCCATCGAGTTTGCCATCGGTTCTTCCTGTGACCATACCAAGAATTTGGGCGTAAGAGAAGCTCTCTTGGGCCTGAATCACTAGGGCCGGATTGTCCCTCCGAGCTGGTTGCTTGTTAGGCCGCTTGCGAGACACCATCTGCCACCGTCGTTTGTATTTACCAAGTTGGTTTCCAGTTGTTCGGTGGTTGTTGAGTGGCGGCATCCTCTCTCTGGCGTTTGGGCGTAGCTGTTTTAGCTGGCTGACTCAGCTTTATGGGAAAACCCAGATGGTTGTTCCCCGCTGGTGTTGTTTGCGTGGCAAAGTCGCCCTTTTGGACCATTTTTACGGGATGGTTATCGGTCATTTTGCCAGTGTCTCATGCAGCTCCATCATACGCACTTTTGAGTTCTTTGTACTCAGATTTACGTGGCGAACTGGCTTCCTCCCATCGTCAGCTCTGTTGAACATACTGTCCAGCTGCCAGATCAGATTTCCCAGTTCGTTTAGCTCTTCTATTTGTTGCTTGCACCTGTATTGCTCGTGCTTCTGGATTTTTAGCAGCCGTGGACGACTCCCGAAAGCAGACTCTTCCCATTGGGTATTTTGCTCCTCTGCCCTTGCGCATCGGGGTTTTCAGACGAATGGTGTTGATATCTATCTGTTTTGTCAATTACCTTTTTGTTTATTGTTGCGTGTGTTGGGGATAGATTACCGGAAAGAGGCGTGGCAAAATCTTTACACATCAAAAATGTGCGCAATTACTAAGAAAATACTCATACCAAATTTTGTGTCTCTAGCAAGAATAGTTTTTGAGAAAATCGGTTTTATTTAATTTGCGGGGGCGGTAGGGGGCTTGGCAAAATTTTTACAAATACAAAATGTGCGCATTTTTTTAGCAAATATACAGTGGGTAACATTAATATTCGGTTTTTTTTGTTTGTCAACTTCAAACGCCTGTAAAAAGTTTAAAATAAGTGCAAATTCAAATATTCAAAATGGTAAACTAAAGAGGGATTTATTGTTTTTCCAAAACTGTGAACACATTTAGGTTTTATTTAATACTAAGCTTAAAAATACAGCAAACAAAAAAAATACTCAAAATTTCGCGTTACATTAATATTCGGTTTTTCTTACATCTACAAGGAACAAGTGGTGTTAGTTGGTTAGTAGTTTTGTTTTAGTATTTGGTGTGATACCCACTGTTTAGTTGTGTATCCTTAAGGCGCTTTGGCATATTTCCAATAATTTTTTTTATATAGTCTGGGCTAATTTTGGCCCACTCCTCTTGAAGCCGTTCTTTTAAAATAGCCAACGAAGATATGGGAGTTTTGTGGACACGGTGGTCCAACTCGCTCCACATATTCTCAATCGGATTAAGATCAGGACTCTGGGGCGGCGTTTCCAGAACTTTTGGGCAATTATAGAGCAGCCAAGACCTGACTTTATGGGCTTTGTGTTTTGGGTCATTGTCCTGGTAGAGCTTGAACGTTTCGGGAAATGCCCATTTTCTGCGCCGACTGCTTTAAATTTTCCTTCAAAATTTTCAAGTAATAATCTTGGTTCATGTTGCCATCGATAAACACCAGATTTCCGACACCATGGGCCCCAAACCATGACGTGACCACCGCCGTGTTTTACGGTTGGTCTCAGGTGTTTTTTTTCCAGCTCGGTAAACGGTGTAAATAATGCACCAGATACAAGATACAGCCGAGACACAAATCAAATGTACGATATGCGCCCAAGCTCGTTACTGGTCGATCGAACCACACGCAAGCATAATGCGAGAAGTCGACAATCACATATACGATATACGACCTAGTCTAGCAATGGTCGGTCGAGCCGATTCAGGGCAAATGGGTTACGATCAAACACGGTCGATCGAACCAGGCGCAACCGCTGGCGATTTCGTACAAGCGGGAAGATGCGTGGGAAGCATAATACACGAAATCGGCTGTGTAAGAGCAAATAAATGCAAGCAAAAAAGGGCATTGGCCTAGTAAGGCAATTCAAGAACACAGAGAGGCCATAATAGAGATGCATGCATTAGCATACCATGCGTGTGACAATACTCTGAATAAGCATACACCTACGCTACACGTATACTATGCGTGTGTGACCGCGAGAGAGAGTACCGGTGGCCAATGGGGTGCTCTCTGCTACGTCACGCATGCGAGATTGAAAGCAGTTAGAGCACGCACCGCCGAAATCATGCGAACAAAAGAGAGCGAAAGTGAGGGCTAAGCAAGCCCGCGAGACGGGTGCGGGGAAGGCATGGTGCCGAAACAAAACCAAGTGAAGGCTACGATGATGAATCGTAGAGTAGGGGGGAAAGCAAGAACATGTAAAAACGATAATGGTTTGTGGATTGGAAAAGGGAATGTGCAAGCCGAAGGGGGAGGGATGAGCAAGGGGGAAACCCTCTATCCAATAGATACGTTACGTGCGTTGGATTGCGATATAAATGAAATCAATCAACATTATGCATTAAATTAATCAGGCTAATTATTATTAAATAATAGATTAAGCTAAATACAACAAATATATGTATGTATGCATAGCTATAATGTGAGAAGAATTTGGGCAAAGTTGAGTGTGACAAAGGGATTGAGGGGAGCGACGGGCGACGGCAGCACCGCCAGAAAAGGGAAAGCAGCGAAAGTCAACGGGATACGATGGGCGGCCAATGGGAAGGCGACGCCAACATGTGAAAGTGATGGAAGTGAATATATACAAGCGAGAAAGACAAGGACAAGGGAACGAATGGGCGCGCAGCCACAGAGAAAGTGCACTTATGCGCCAAGGATTTACGGGACTTTCACCACGCATAGCAACAAGTGGATGCGTGGGTGAAAACAGAGGGCCGATGGAAAAGTACCAGCTGTATAGCGGTACTACACCAATCTATTCCTGAGGTCGTGGGAACTGCCTATATAAAGGCAACGCCCATCAAGCAAATCATCAAGTCTACAAGTCGTGATCAACCAAGGGAGTTTTAAGGCCTTACGAGTAACCTTAAAAGCTCACACTAGTGAAACAAAAACCAGTGAAAAGGATCAAGAACATTAGAATAATTGAGAAGGCCTTACGAGTAACCTCTCAAATTATCCTATAACCAACAAGTCCTTGGAATAGGACTAGAACACCGTGCCCAGGCAAGAAAATAAGAGAAGTCAAGCGGCTCCAGGACGATCCACAGCATATTGGAAGGTACGAGGATATATCCTATTACCGAAATTGCAGGATCTATATATCGTGACAAATACCAATTGCTGAGAAAATCTTGCCAAACGACAAACGGCCACAGGATTTATCCTTGAGGCCACGACCACGCAAAGACCATCCTTAAAACGCGGTCAGAGGCACTGAGGTGGAAGTAACGTCCCTAGAAGATCAGGGTACGTCAGGAACGTGAGAGAAAAGCCATAGGGTATATCCTAAGGCCAATCAGCGCTCCAGCGATATTCTGAAGAGGGAGATATCGGACAAGATATTTATATCACGAGTCTGAAATAGGGACCAGCGGAGACACAAGGAACGAGAGACGGACTGGATCAAGCGTCGAGGGACCCCAGCCACAAGCAGCGCTGTCCAAGTTCGGGACTCCTTCAGAGAAATTTGTCATACCCAGCCGAGCCCATAAATAATCGTAAATAAATACATCACCTAAAACTATTAATCAAACAAACGAGTTCTAATTTCACCGGGGCACAAAATAAATTTTGTTGTGCCGAACCTGGCCCAAGAGATAGTAGAAATATCCCAAGGGACGAGAAAGGATCGTTACAACCTCATTATGCCTATCTGTTCGGTTAACAAATGTTTGCATCCCGCCTCACCCCTGTGTAAAACTACAGTATATGTTAAGTGCGCCGGCTTTACATGCAGGGTAAAGGATCTGTTAGATCAAAAAAATGGTTTCAAATGGGGTGTAGTATAGTGTTAGGCCACATACTGTTGGGGACAGATTATTATAACTTACACATAATGCTTAGCTTTAAGTAACGTTAAGGACACTAGCCATAAGACTACATGTAATTGTCTCCCTATAAATACCGGGCTTGCTGCAAATAAATCACTTCAAGTCAAACCTTGCCTTCGCCTATTTCAAGGCGATCCCGCCTTCTATTGGCAAAAAAATTAAATATGCAAAAATACAACAAATAGATAAATAAATCCAAACTGCGACCCGCCACCACCATGGGCAGAAGCGTGCCGAATCTGGAGCAAGATTGACCAACTAGAAACGATGCACCAGAAACAGAGGCAGGCGAAGCAGCAACAGCAGCAGAACCGAGAGCACCAGATGCAGCAATAAAGTAAAAAAAAAACATACAAATCAAATTAATAAAGAAGAGTGCTAACACATAAGCACCATTTAAGCACCGACTTAAGAATACCATACACCAGTAAACCAAATATTTCAAATTTATAATAACAAATGCCCCCACCAGGCAACAGCCGCTTCCAGCCATATGGAAAAACGTTTATATGCATAACTTGGCTATTTTGATCAAATTTGGTGTTTTGCTGGATATTAGTATCAAATTTAAGTGTGCTAAATTTGATTGCACAAGGCGGAAAGGGGCGTGGCAAAATTTTTACACATAAAAAATGTGCGCATTTACAAAGCAAATATACATACCAAATTTTGTGTCTCTAGTTGCTATAGTTTTTGAGAAAATCGGTTTTATATAATTTGCGGGGGCGGTAGGGGGCGTGGCAGAAATTTGAAATAAACTTGACCACTATACATACTACACGAATCTACATACCAAATTTGGTGGCTCTAGCTCTTATAGTCTCCGAGATCTAGGTGTTCATACAGACGGACGGACGGACGGACGGACAGACGGACGACGGACATGGCTATATTGTCTCGGCTGTTGATGCTGATCAAGAATATATATACTTTATGGGGTCGGAAAAGCTTCCTTCTGCCTGTTACATACATTTTGGCGACTTTAATATACCATTTCACCCTATGGGTGTATGGTATAAAAATTCCAACAATGTAATCCCACAAACATATTCTTCTCTTGAGGAAAATACTTAAATATGTTAGTATTTTTTAGTTGCAAAGTATTTTTTTTTTTTTTGGCGTTTCAGATTATTTAGGACATTTTGAATCTATTTTGGGGAAAAGCCCATTTACTTTCTGGAACGAAACTTGACTTATATCATTAAAAATGCCAAAAGGTTCAAAATTAAACAATTCCCCGAAAAAAATTACACCTACACAATGAGGGCAAATCAAATAAGTACATCAGTGAACTGTTTGAAAGAAGCGTCTCGACAATTAAAAGCGCAATTTCTGGAATGAAAGCCCGAAATTCTTTGGAAAACCTGCCACGCGCCGGCCGACCAAAAATTTAGCATACTGAGAGCACGTCATATTTAGTGACGAAAGTAAATTCAATACATAAAACCAACTGTTAAGCACGGCGGAGGATCTGTGATAGTTTGGGGGTGTATGTCACCTCGAGGCGTTGGCAATTTGATTTTCATTGACGGAATAATGGGTGCAGATTGTATTTGATGTATTTGAACATTCTCAAAGAGAATCTGCACTCCAGTGCAGATAAAATGGGCATTGGAAAAGAGGACTTAATTTTCCAACAAGACAACGACCGAAAACATGCTGCCTGGAAGGGAAAAATTGTTGTTGTATAATGTTAAACAGCTAAATACGGCCCCCCAGAGTCCAGATGTCAACCCCATCGAAAATTTATGGGCCCACCTTAAGCTGAAAGTCCAGGAGCACAAGGTTTCCTCAAAAAAGGAACTAAAGGCAGTTTTGCTTGAGGAATGGCCAAAAATTCCAGAGGAGAGATGCCGCAACATGGTGGAATCGATACCCCGACGTTTGAAGGCCATTATATACAATAAGGGCCTGCATACTAAATATTAGAATTAGTTTTAGTATCTAGATTTAAGAGAAATACTTGAAGAGACGAATACTTTTGTGGAATTTAATTTTGTTTTTTTTTTTGATTTGTTTTGAAAAAAGTTTGAAGTATTGGTTTTTTTAATAAAGTTAAGTTAAATTGAGTTACATCAATATTTTATTTACCCCATCCTGTGAAAACGATTGAATTTATTATTGAATATCCAGCAAAACGTGCATAAATACAGGGGACCCCTAGAGACGAATACTTTTGTGACTGACTGTATAAACTTTTTGGGATGGAAAACTCTCCTTCTTTGCATTACAAACATCTCAAAAAATTTAATAATACACTCTGCTTGGGTAAAGTAAAAACTAAAACTCACTTCCGCGCAATATAAATATTATGTCCATAGATCCACCAAATTCTGGGAAATTGCTTTTGGAATTTTGTCCCACTTTTTAATTCGTCAACAAAATCGCTTAAATGTGTCATAGTATTTTTACATGTTCCAAACTCTTTTTCTGTAACTCAATTCACTGATGCACAGAAACTTTCAAATATTATTTCCATTTCTTGTTCTTCTTCTTCTTTCTTCTCCATCCCATTTTACAGGCATGCCGCGATTGGTACGCATACACATATACTTTATGTATGCTCTGATGATTCGAGCAATGCCGTAGTAGGCAGTAGGCAGTGCTGCCGGCAGCGGTTGAGCAGAGCCGATTTATATTGACTGTAACTTGTGTTCTATTTATCGGATTAGATTGAAATTTTGGAATTTTTTTTAATTCGTCAAAAATAAAAACTATGTATGTTGCCGGAATGGTAAAGCATATTGTTCTTGCATTAAGATCTGGACCATACAGTTTTCTTTCTTTCAAATGTTTAAAACATATATGTATGTACATATGTATATTAGCTCTTATCATTCAACATTTGGACCCAAAAATCGTTTGTTTAATAAAAATTTAATTAAATCTTTTACAATAATATATTCAGACTTGTAAAAAACGTTTTTGGCACTTATTATATCATTTCCATAGTAAGCTTGGTGCTGACAATAATTTCTTAACCATTAATGTTACCTTAATTGAAAAATATTTGTAAAATATCAAAGAAGCTAACATCGGCTATGCCAAAGTTTATATACCCTTGCAGTCCTTGGCAATAATATTTTCACATGTTTAAGCCTCTACCGCATACAAAGCCATATATGTATGGCTTCTCACTTTCAATAATTTTATTTTTGTGTAAAACGGTACTTACGTTTACCGTTTGTTATCAGTTATTCTCTTTGCACTATTTTCTGTTGGAATTTGCTGTTCATGGGTTTTTTGTATTGTCTTATCGCAAGTTTCAATCAATTTTGTGCAATCGTTTCAATCAGATGATCGAAAGTGAATTTTGCTAAATTTAAAATTTAATTTGCTCTACTAAAAAACACTTTTGTCGCTGAAAAGTATTTTTATTTTTAAAGAATATATACATATGTATGTAGTTTTCTTTTATAAAAATAAATAATTTGAGTATAGGTAAGCATCACAAGTACTAATTTACGCAAAAAACTGCGGAAGCCATATATGGCTCTACATGCAGTAACGCGTGCATGATATATTCTATGTACCTACATATGAAATGTTTTTCAGAAATGAACGCACAATCATTTTACGGTAATTTGAAATACGTGGATGATATCGATAATCCGCTTCTAAGTGAAGACGACAACACAGCCGATTCCGAAGACGAAGTTGTTGAAAATAAAAAATTCCTAGAGAAAGATGTTTATGTTTCGGAGACCGATGAGAGTAGTTCCGATTACAGCTGTGAAAGGCCGTGCAGTGAACTAGAGACACCGGCAGACTTTTTTAATTTTTTTTTTAACAACGATCTGATGAAATTCTTGGTTGATCAGTCAAATCTATATGCACTCCAAGTTGATATAAGTAGGCCCGCTAATATTACTCGAAATGAAGTAGAGCAATTTATCGGCATGGTCATATACATGTCGTTAGTGCAATTGAAATCTTCAAGACTCTATTGGAATACGACTCTTGGTCAAGAATTTATACATGGCACCATGAGTTGCAACAGATGGGAAACTATAAAACGTTTTCTTCACTTCGACAATAATGACGATATGAAGTTGGCAGGTGAAGCCGGGTATGACAAGCTATTCAAGATTCGACCGGTGCTAGACAAAATCCGTAATCAATTACTGCTCATACCTAAGGAAGAACATTTGGTGTTTGATGAGCAACTTATTCCTACGAAATGCCGCCACCACTTAAAACAGTATAATCCAGCAAAGCCTCACAAATGGGGCTTCAAAAATTTTGTTTTGAGTGGAGTATCAGGCTTTGGCTACGATTTTGATATATTTGCTGGAGCCCAAAGTGATACATATCCGGAAGGGTCCCCTAATTTGGGAGTAAGCGGAAATGTTGTATCAAGATTATCGACAACTATACCAAAAGGAAAAAACTACAAACTATTTTTCGACAATTGGTTTACTAGTCCAAAACTTCAAGTCTACCTTATGAAAAATGGCATATTGGCTTTGGGTACGGTAAGGATTAATCGAGTACCTAATTCAAAGATGCCAACTGAAAAAGAATTAAGAAGCAAGGTCGTGGAAGCATGGTCGAAAAAGTTACTAATATCGATGGAGATCAGCTTGGCCTTGTCTCTTGGTTTGACAATAAGGTAATCAACAGCAGTTGATGTGTACAATTACCATATGGGTGGCGTTGACTTACTGGAGAAGAAAGTGGTAGAAAAAAATTTTTTTTTCATATGATTGATATTTTATGGCGTCGTAAGTCAGATCCGTACATCTGACTCTTCAACTTCAAGCTTCTAATAGCTGAGCACCTGGTCAAGGCAGGAAAAATAAAGAAGCGCGGACGTCCTGCGATGACTTCAACTTCATCCCCGACTACAAGCAGGGAAGGTACTCCTTCTACCAGCAAGAGAAAACATCAGGAAATCCCCTTTAATTCTGTTCGGGTGGACAATATTGGGCATTTTCCTACATGGAGAAAGCAAAGGCAACTCTCCCAAAACAATTGTTCTTTCCGCTCATACACTTTTTGTGAGAAATGCAATGTATTTCTATGCTATAATGACAAAGGAAACTGTTTTACCAACTTTCACCTATGTAATTGCATAGAAAGCCATATATGGCTTAATTTTTTTTTCCAAACTCTTTTTATACCCTAGCAGAGGGTATTATAAAATTGGTCAGATGTTTGTAACGCACAGAAGGAGACGTTTCCGACCATATAAAGTATATATAATCTTGATCAGCATGAGAAGCTGAGTTGATATAGCCATGTCCGTCTGTCCGTTTGTCCTTCTGACCGTCTGTCCGTCCGTCTGTGCGGATGCGTTTTACTCAGCCATCTTAAGAGCTATCGGGATGAAATTTTTTTGGGGGCTTTTTATTACCTGCGAAAAATAAAGTATGAAAATTGGGAGAATCGGACCACTATATCATATAGCTCTGGAGGAAACATTTTTGCAAAAATTGAAAAAACTGGAGTATCGCCATGAAATTTACCAATATGATAGTATTATATATAAAATCTCAGATCCCAAAATTTGAATCTAATCGGATATATAGAACACAATTTACAGCCGATATAAATCGGTTCGGCTTGCTGCCTACTACGTCATCATCAAATCAACAGAGCACACGCATGCACACATACAGACGCAACGCTACATAAACTATGTATATGTGTATGCGTGCGAGTCGTGGCATGCGTGTAAAAGGGGATGGGGAAGAAGAAGAAATTGAAATGATATTTGAAAGGTTCTGTGCATTAATGAATTGAGATACAGAAAAAGAGTTTGGAACATGTAAAAATATTATGGACATGGACTGCAAGGGTATATAAACTTATAAATATTAGTATCAAATTTAAGTGTGCTGAATTTGATTGCACAAGGTAGAAAATTACGGGAGATAATCGAGTTTTTTCAAATTACGGAAGCGGAAAGGGGCGTGGCAAAATCTTTACACATAAAAAATGTGCGCAATTACTAAGCAAATATACATACCAACTATGGTGTCTCTAGCTAGAGTAGTTTTTGAGAAAATCGGTTTTATACAATTTGCGGGGGCGGTAGGGGACGTGGAAATAATGGAAATTTGAAATAAGATCTAGGTGTTCATACAGACGGACGGACAGACGGACATGGCTATATTGTCTCGGCTGTTGATGCTGATCAAGAATATATATACTTTATGGGGTCGGAAAAGCTTCCTTCTGCCTGTTACATACATTTTGGCGACTTTAATATACCATTTTAGGGTGTTGGAAGAAATAATAGAAACGGCATACAATTTTCTTTTTTTTGAGTCTATCTTTGGCAAAACACAACTTTTTTTTAAGCTGAATGTTTTTTTTTAAAGACACTGTTGCAAGCAATAAAAAAAATAATGTTTTATGTTTTTTGAAACAAATTTAATACAAAAACAAAGGCTTTTTTTTTCTTTCCCTTGGAAGATAAAATAGAAACGATAACCTTAAAAATACAAAATATAATGTTGTGGTTCAAGGCACATATTAATTTTAGTTTTAAACAAATAGTTAAATTAATATTTAGTCGTTCCACCCTTATTTTTCAACACTTCGCGGCAACGACGTCCCATTGAATCAACTAACTTAGCACAGATTGCTGGGTCTATAGAGTACCATTCATCCTGGACCTTTTCCCATAAATCTTGCTTATTTTTTGGTTTATAACCAGCAATCCTCTTCTTTAATATACCCCAAAGGTGTTCTATTGGGTTTAAGTCCGGGGACTGAGACGGCCACTCCAAAACATTGACTTTATTGTCTTTGAACCAATTTTTTGCCAGCTTGGACGAGTGTTTGGGGTCGTTATCCTGCTGATATTCCCAAATCAAAGGCATTTCTTCTTCGGCATAAGGAAGCATAGTATTGGTAAGGATATTTACGTAGTCGACGGCACACATTTTGTCCTTAATCCAAAATAACGGACCGACGCCTGAGGAAGAAAAGCTTAACGGTCTTTACGGTGTGTTTTGGATCATAAGCAGTGTTCTTTGGCCGTCTTACAGTCACCTTGCCATCAGATCCAAACAAATTGACCTTTGTTTCATCCGACCATAGCACATTTTTCCAATTGGCCCGAAGCACATGACGAGTAGCAAAATCTATTCTCCGTTTTATATTTTGCTTGCTCAAGCACGGTACTTTTCTAGCACTATAAGCCTTTAACCCAAATGATACCAATCTTTCCCGGATAGTTCTACTAGTTATTGGTGCATCTAGCTTGTTTTTGAGCTTTTCCGATGAAAGGAATGGGTTTTTTTTTCGCTTCTCGCAAGATGACCTGGTCAAATTTTGATGTTGTGCCACGTTTTCGACCTCGATTTTCTGGTTTATATATATAATGAATAGCTGAAAACACTTTTTTTTTGGAGCAATTCATTAATTCTGCGATTTCTGCCATTGAACGACCAGAGTTGTTTAGTTTTTTCATGATTTCCCTTTCTTCCTCTGAGGAGTGCGTGCCACGACCCATACTGCATATAATGTTATTAAATTAAAACAGAAATCACAACTAATTTAATGGATATTAAATACCTTTGATGTAGAATATTAAAACAAAACCAAAAATTAACTTTTATGAGCTTTTAAACGTTTTTGACGTGAAAAATACTGAGCGTTTCTATTATTTTTTCCAACCCAAACACGTGGTAGTTCTACTAAAAAGCGTATAGAAGAAAAAGTTTCGCGAAAATCGGTGTAAAAAGGAATGAAAATAACAGTACTACTATCCCACATTCTTAAACACTGATTTTCAGGCCGAATAATTTCACCAACACTGGAAAAGATGATTTCAAAAGAAAAAAAGGTTGTCGTTTCTATTATTTCTTCCAACACTGGTATAATGACCTCATCAAACAATGTTATGGATGCAAACAGTTTTCTATTTGCAAAGATTCGTCTCGCCGTGTTACCATCATTGCTATTACCACTTCCGTTCTGTTTCGATATGCTAATATGCAAACCCATTACCTTCCATACTGTTTGCTGAATTTCCTTCTTTCTTATCATCATTTTATTTTTATCATCGCCTTTGATGTGCCAGGTCTTTATATCCATACGGTACGATATATCCAAGACGAATTCCATAAATCGAATCCATGCATGTAATGGACTTACGCCGTATTTTAAAGAGCCAGGCTGAAGTCGAAAGGTTTCAGAATTAAAATCTCTGATTTCAATAAGTCTTTTGGGATTTACGGCACTGATTGAGCAACATTGATTGGATTTTGTACCAGTTATGACGTTTAATACCTTTCCATCAATTAATGACATACATATATGTTTTAAAATCCACAGAAATATTTTTAGGTTGCCATTTGAACTTTTCCAATTTCGCTACTTGCATATCTAAATTTTCTTTTTCGCATAAGATTTTTGCGGAGCTCTCTTTCGCGTATTCAATTTTTAAAGGCCTGCAAATCCTTACTGACTGTGGGCTTCTATTTAACCATATTACGCGATTTAAAGAATGAATTAGACGTATTGGTATGACAGTGGATACTAACAGCGATTGATCTAAGAAATCAGGTTCATCTAAATCAAATTTTTGTTTATATGAACTTTGACCCGTCGATCCATCAAATATATAGCTAATAATAAGGGTGCAGTCCGTTACATTTTCCATTTTCTCTAAAACATCATTTTGTAAGGTCAATATTCGTTCAGCTGTGTGGTTTAGCAAATCCTGCAGGGAAACCTTTGCCACAGTTTCGGAAATACTAATTCCTGACGGTCTGCATTGCAATTTTGTAGATCTTATTAAGTCGTACCCGGGACATATATTGCAGCCGTGCGCCTTGTTGAGTTGCGTAAAACTAATATATTGCTGCTTTGTGAAATTATTCTCCAATAAAAAAGCTAATGCTTTAATATTAGAAATGCGATCTGGTGCCGCTTGATTTGTTATTTCGGGATTTACAACATTTTCCTCAGTCATTACATTTCGCAATACGCCAACCAATTTATTTTCATTACTTTTACGGGCAGACGCAGAGGCGGCATGCAAAAGTAAGGCAGTAGAGCAATCATTTTGAACGGCAACTTCTGATGCCATTTGCCTTCGTAGTCTAGGCCCGGCCTCGACATATCCTACTTTTGGACGACCTATCTTCGATGGTGATGGCTTAGCAGTATCCTCCACATCAATTTTTATTTCCATACATTTTGCAAACCATTCTGTGTGAATTGGCTTGAATCGCTCAAGATTTCGATTGTATTTGCGCAAGTATCGTTTTATATAATATTTAAAATTATTTATTAAAGTCGCCAAAATGTATGTAACAGGCAGAAGGAAGCTTTTCCGACCCCATAAAGTATATATATTCTTGATCAGCATCAACAGCCGAGACGATCTAGCCATGTCCGTCTGTCGTCCGTCTGTCCGTCCGTCCGTCCGTCCGACCGTCCGTCTGTATGAACACCTAGATCTCGGAGACTATAAGAGCTAGAGCCACCAAATTTGGTATGTAGACTCGTGTCATATGTACGCTACCGCCCCCGCAAATGATATAAAACCGATTTTCTCAAAACCTATTTTAGCTAGAGACACCATAGTTGGTATAAATATTTGCTTAGTAATTGCGCACATTTTTGATGTATAAAGATTTTGCCACGCCCCCCTCCGCCCCCGTAATTTGAAAAAACTCGATTATCTCCCGTAATTTTCTACCTTGTGCAATCAAATTTTAGCACACTTAAATTTGATACTAATATCAAGCAAAATACCAAATTTGATCAAAATCGGAATAAAAATAGTCAAGTTATGCATATAAACGTTTTTCCATATGGCCGGAAGTGGCCGTTGGCTGGTGGGGGCGCTAGGGTGCTCGAATGCTTGAGTGAGCGAAATACTAAGATATGCGTCTATTTTTTTAAAAATACGAAAATTCATTTTTTATTATAAATTTAAAATATTTGTTTTACTGGTGTATGGTATATCCAAGTCGGCGAGACGACTTACTTACTTCATTTTTTAAAAGAAACAAAAAGGAACAAAAAAAATTATTACTACAATTAGACACATTTGTTATTAACTTGCCATTTTTAGTTGCATGTTTTGATATGCAATTTTCAAGAAATACTCCACGGAACACAATTAAAATTGTTAGATTTTTGCCAAAAATACAATCAACAATAACACTGGACATTAAAAACACCACGAACATTTATACACATTTATCGTAAATAAAAGATTCTAAATACCTTGAGCTTTGCTATCTATATTACACTTATTAATTTAAACGAAACCAATAATAATTTAAGCACTTTCAACAGCATGAAATTTTTTCGTGCCAATTTATATAATTACGAGCTTCAACAGATCAGCTGGTTTTGAAGGGCTGCCACACAAAGAGAGTTGCCACCCGATAAAAAAAAATTGTTTTTCAGCTAACTGAAGTGTTTACTATTAATAAAAAATAACATTTTCTTAATATTTCACCATAAATTTTATGACTTTATGCCGCCCATTATGAAAAATCGCCAAAGTGCACTGTAACGATTGCAGACATCCTATTCCCGACATCAACATTGGCCAGCCTGGGAAAAGCCAAATTCTTTACCACTCTCGATCTAAAATCAGGATTCCAGAATGCCCCAGCCAATTTCCAGCGGATGATTGACGATGTCCTCAGAGACCTAATCGGGGTATGCTGCTACGTATACATTAACGACATCATAATTTTCAGCAAAAGTGAGGCAGAGCATATGATCGCCATTGAAAAGGTATTTGAAAAGGTATCCGAGGCAAACCTTCGAATTAACTTAGAGAAGACAAGCTTCACGAAAACCGAAATGAATTTCCTGAGATATACTGTATCCACCGAAGTGATACGAACCGACGAGAAGAAGGTGGCAGCCGTCGGGGCAACGAAGCCTCTTACTAATCTGAAGGAGCTGAAGAGCTTTTTGGGAATGACGTCTTATTACAGGAAATTCATCAGCGATTACGCCAAGGTAGCAAAACCACTCGCCAACCTCACAAGGGGAGACTTAGGTCAGGTAAGTGCGAATCAATCAAGGAAAGTGCAAATCATACGAGGAGCAAAAGAGCTAACGGCTTTCGGAGACCTCAAGATGCTGCTAGTTTCGCCGGATGTCCTAGCCTTCCCAGATTTCAACAAACCGTTTAATCTAACGACCGACGCATCAAATGAAGCATTAGGAGGAGTCATCTTCCAGCTTCAGGAGGAGAAAGATCGACCAATCTCCTTCATATCTCGTGGACTTTCACACACCGAGGAAAATTACGCCACAAACGAAAAGGATGATGCTATGGGGATTGGAGACCATATACGGAACGGAAGAAATCCGAGTGTGTACTAATTATCAGCCCTTGACGTTCGCTTTAGGAAACTCAACTCTAATACCAAGTTAAAAAAGTGAAAAGCTCGAAATAAGGAGTACAACTGCAAGCTGTTCTACAAGCCAGGCAAAACCAACGCAGTGGCCGATGCTTTGTCACGCACTACCTCCCATCTGAACCCGCTTAGACTAACTCAATCCGTTGGCCAAAACCTTCGTTTTCCATTGCATCGGGTCGACGCTCCGCTTAACACTTTCCGGAAACAGGTAATAGTCGTCATAGGAACAGGGGTTGACACCAGACAACCATTGGAGGGGGATTACTCAAAACTTCCTTGAATGGTATCGACATACAATCGATCATCTGGGAATATTTCTCCAGCTACAAAATCCGCCTGGCACAGTAGATTGTCGAGGACGCCACTTAGGAGGAACAAATGCAGGATATAATCCAAAGGAAACACAAAAGAGCCAATAGAACTACCTCCAGGTATAAGTAACAAATTTTCCTGAAATACTACTTTCCGAAGATGACAGCCAAAATCAGAAGCTGTGTGATGAAATGTACCACCTGCGGTTTACAAATATATGTATAACCGTCGGCCAAAAAACCTCACCTACAGTCAAAACCTATACCCTGCATGCCTTGCGAAATCTTGCATGTAGACCTCTTCGTAATGGAGAAACTGGGATTCCTGTCTTGCATTTCCAAGTACGCAATGATGTTCCCCATCGAAAACAGATCGGCAATTCACCTCAAAGAAAAGTTGATGGACGTCCTATCATATTTCCCGGAGTCCAAATTAATGGTGATGGACAACGAGCGAGGTCTGCTATGTCTCACAGTCCTCAATTATTTACATGACTTGGGAATTCAGATCTATCGGCAAAGATTTGATATTGAGATCTCACAAAAGAGCGAGGTGAATGGACAGGTGGAGCGATTCCACTCAACGTCCCTGGAGATGTACCGTTGCCTGCGCATGGAACACCCAAACCTAAATGCAAGGCAACTAGCAAAACAAACGGTGGCAAGGTACAGTCAGTCAAAACACTCCGTGACCACGAGGAAACCAGTCGACATTTTTTCAACCGAATCGCATCACGAAAAACCCATAGAGACACTCCTAGAAAACGTTCGAGGATTGCTGGAACATCAGCAGGAAGTAACGAACAAGGCCAGGAATCTAAAAAGGGATAATTCGGTAACTTACGAAGCCGACCAAAAAATGTTTGTGGTAAATAAGCAGATAAAAGGGAAACATGCAAGGAGATTTTTTCCCAGAAAAGGTTGCCCTAGATAATAAGATTACGGTCATAACTTAAACAGGGAAGGAACTCCACAAATCACACATCAAGTAACACACTGTCCACACATCCCACCCATATACCCTAGGAGTTAAGTCATCACTTCAACACTTTCATTTTACTTTTAACATAAGCACCCTCATATTGTGCCTGTCGTCGGTGTGGAGTACTAGGTGTTCAAGTATGAATCCCAATAGTAACGTTAAAACGGGGAAAAGGAAGGAGAATAGAAGGGCATACAAACATGGTACACGTGATCCCTCTCGACTCATTCGCCGGCTTCGCGGAAAATTTATCGCTCACCCTGGATCAGTACCCATCCTGCGACCTTAAAACCCTGGCATCCTTGAAAATCAAGGATTTCAACATGAAAATCAGCGAACTCACTGTCTCCAACAAAAAATCGAGACGCTCGCTTAAATGGTTGGGGTCAGCATGGAAATGGGTGGCAGGATCACCAGACGCAGCTGATTGGGACCAGATATTGCAATCCCAGGCCTCCCTCATTAGGGAGAACATTCAACAATTCACCATTAACAACCAATTCCTGTCCAGCATCCAAGAGGCATTCAACAAAATCAACGAGTTAGCAGGAGCCCTGAATACACTCAACAAGGATTACAACTCCGAGTTGACCATCTTGCTGAATAAGTCCTATCCGATCATCCGGGCTTGCCAGCTCGCAAAGGTTGGAGTAGTGAACTCCAACCTACTGGACATGGACGAGCTGCATGACATCATCAAGACCACTCCCAGTCTACCATACAATAACATCATAGAGGCCATCGAGTTCGCCCAACCAACCATCTACGTAAATGGCACGTTGCTCCTTTATAACATAGCAATGCCGCGGGTGCTGACCAACAACTCGATATCCCCTCGGGAAAAATTCTGGTGGGACCTCGGGACACCTTCATTATAAAAAACGGAAATATCACTATCTGCAAGGAAACGGATCTCACCAGCTTGAACGAAGGATCTTGTTTACCGAGACTAATAAAGGGAGGAACCGCAAAATGCCACTCGATAACCAACACGGCAAGCCCCATCGAGCTACTAGAAGATGGCACTATCTATACCACTAACTTCAGGGGATAGGTGACAAACGGTATTTTGGAATACAACCTACTCCGTTTGGACACCTTTACAAAAGGAACCACTATCACCGCCAGTTTTACAACATTGATTTTAATTCTCCTTGCTATCTCTATAGGATGGACATTGAAAAAAGTACTCCAGAAAACGAAGCCGTCACCCACGCTTGGAGCCCTCATTGATGGGAACGTAAGATCTCCGGGACATCGATTTTTGAGGAGGGAGGAGTTAGCACATTCTCCCTCAAATGAAACCTCATTCTCATCTTCTCACACAACAAGCACCCCCTGGGCATCATTCTCCCTTCGAACAGGACCATGTCCCGCACCCCGACCGGCTTGGCGCCGCGGCCGGCGTCCACGAAGCGTCTCGGGGTATATTTAAAGGACCACTGTCCAAAGGGAGGGCAGTCTTTTGTTAGACATAGAACAAGTGACATGGTGTCATGGTCAAATAAACCAAACTATTATAACGTTAAACCTCGTGTATTGTCATTCAGCGCAAACTAAACCTTGAGTCCCCAGATCCTGATCCTTACATTAAAAAAATATCAAAGAAGCTAACATCGGCTCTGCCGAAGTTAATATACCCTTGCAGTCCATGGCCATAATATTTTGACATGTTCCAAACTCTTTTTATGTAACTTAATTCATTAATATTGTCTGGACGTTGACGCGTACAATGCGAAGTACGTTCAAGTGGCCCATACGACACCAGGACATAGCCTCTTTCGCGCGAGCCCAAGCAGAGCGCTGTCCACCTCCCGCCCGTCCGACCGTGGGGCGCAGCCGCATATCGGACGGCACGATCGCGTGGACAAATACAAATAAAACGGACAAACAATTAAAAATATGATTAACTACAGCTAAATACGAGCTAAATGTGCTAACATAGAGGTTTTCACAAGAGAAAGAGAGGCTTCTGATCTGATTACGGGATACAGGAGATTGTAATCGGAACATAGGACTCGAGAAGGTTCATGCAATTAATACAGTGTTTTAAGGATAGAGGAATAAAATTTCTAGTAGGTCTACGGGGTACAGATAGGTTTAACTGGTTCAATAGGTCAGGAGAGTCTATTTCACCTATTAAAAGTTTATGAATAAAGATAGCACCAAGCATTACTCTATGATTAATTAAAGAAGGAAGATTGATTAAAAGAAGCCTACTGGAGTATGATGGCAAATTGACATTGCGATCCCAATTTAGACCGCGAAGAGCAAAGAGCAGAAATTGCTTTTGAACAGATTCAATTTTACTTTGGTGCGTCTCATATTGAGGTGACCATATGCAAGATCCGTACTCTAAGATAGGACGGATTAAAGAAGTATACAGAATTTTGGTTGTGTACGGATTGTCAAACTCTTTTGATCATCGTTTCACAAACCCAAGAACATTCATAGCTTTACTAACTGTAGCAGAAATATGAGGATTAAAAGTTAATTTATGGTCCATAAGAACACCTAAGTCATTGATAATATCTAACCGCTCTAAGACAGTCTCATTAAGATAATAAGTTGCTAAGTATGGTGTAGTATACTTTTAGGAATAGCACATAGGCCACATACTTTTAGGAACAGATTATACGTAATTAGAACTTAAGCATAATAACAGATTATATGTAATTGGAACTTAAGCATAATGTTTAGCTTTAAGTACCGTTAAGGACACTATCCATAAGACCAATGTAAATGTTCTCCTATAAATACCGGGCTTGCGACCCCAATAAATCACTTGAAGTCAAACCTTGCCTTCGCATGGCGATCCTGCCTAACATTGGCAATAAATAAAAAGGCAATAATAATAATAAAAAAAAAAATTCCTTGCCATAAAAAAAAAAGGCGAAGTGAAAAAAAAAAATCAGGGCAGACCACATTAACAAATGCCAAAGGATATAAAGGAAGCGCTCCAGAAGGCATTGGAGGAGTGCCCACTGGACGGCCCACGGCCGCTAAGCATAGAAGAGTACCGGGCCAGGCAACCAGCAGCAAGAGCAGAGCTTGCTAGAAGGAGGAGAGAAGAGGACGCACTGACGGCCATCCCCCTGGTTTTAAGGCCGAAGCGACGAGGCGGCCACCGGGTCCGGTTCCGGAAACAGCGGGCGGCCCTACTGGCCCAAATCAACAACGATCCGCCACCACCCTGGGCGGAAGCATGCAAGCTGTGGAATAAAATAGATGAGCTGGAAGAAGTGCACCAGAGGACCAAACAGGCGAGACAAGCAACAGCAGCAGATGCAGAAACAACAACAAAAATTACCAAAAAACAAAAAGTGTGCTATCATATGTAGGCACCTTTGTGGCAAGAGGCGATTTTTGCGCTGCCGCTATAAATAATTAATTAATTAAATAATTACTAACAAAATAGAGAAAAAATAAAATGAAAAAAAACTAATATACATATTGTCCGAAAAATTTTTCTTGAATAAGTCTATCATTGTCAAAAATACCCTAGAAAAAAAAAAAGAAAAAAGAGAAAATACATATATACACATATATACATATACATATGCATATATACATAATTGAAAAAAAAAAACATATATTTATACAATTAAAAATTAAATTCCAATCAGCCGCATATACCCCAACATACCCTAACAAAGAACACATGTCAACCATGTGCACTCAAAATTGCACAAACATCATAAGCACAGTTGTAAAGCTCGCCACGATCAGCTTCAAAAAAAAAAAAAAAAAAAAAAGCTCAAGTAAATTTCCCAAAGCTTGCAAGCACACATAAAGCTTTCTGATCGCAGCAAGCTCTACAAGATTAAAACTGCCCAATAACGAAGTCTAAATACCCTATAAGAAAAATTACAAAATTTTTTTTTGGAAATAATTAAATATTAGAAAATAGAATTTTAAACAATTTGAAAAAAAAATAACAAAGAAAAAAAATAGAATAGAATCAGAAAATGAAATATTAAGAAAACAAAATTATTTTAAGGGAATTAACATAAAATAAAACCAAAAGTAACAAAATTTCAATGGACCAGAACATAGAAATATTGAAAGAAAAATTTCAGAAAGCATACAAGTGCCTAAATAAAACAATTTATATAGACCCTCAAACCATAAATAAGCACCTTGAAACTATCTTCGACAGTTACAATAGAATAAAGAGTAGAAGTACAGACATATGCAATGAATCAGGCAGTAAAAACTTCACTGAGCTAATATACAGTTTAAATAAACAACTAATAAGTATAGCAACAAAACATAATATAAAATTCACAATACCGGTAGATTCGAATCTAGAAGC
The DNA here is from genome assembly GCA_018903935.1 of Drosophila insularis. Lineage (NCBI taxonomy): Eukaryota > Metazoa > Arthropoda > Insecta > Diptera > Drosophilidae > Drosophila > Drosophila insularis. Next base: position 41,433 of record JAEIFP010000283.1, on the reverse strand, counting down.
AACCTTTGAGCCTCTAGTAGCAAAAGACACAGAAGAACCAGCTTTAAAAGATAACCCAGGAGACATTCAAGATAAACCAGCTGTAAAAGATAACCCAGAAAACATTCAAGATAATACAAAACCAAAGATGGTGCAAACAAAGATTGAATTTCTTAATACAGCTTCTATGCTGATTCAGGAGTATGATGGTGGAGTAGAAACAATTCAAAGTTTCATAGATTCACTGGAATTAATCAATGAAATAAAAGCAGAACATGAAGAAACAGCTATTAAAGTCATAAAAACGAAACTAAAAGGGGACGTTAGACTATTAGTTACTAATGAAAACACTATAAATGGTATAATCCAAACATTAAAGAAAGAAATTAAGGGTGAAACAGTTCAGGTAGCAGAGGCAAGATTAATGAATTTAAAACAAAATGGCAAGAACGCAAGTTTATTCATGTCAGAAATAGAAAATCTTACTAAATCATTGAAACGCGCATTCATAACAGATAACGTAAACCCTGAAACAGCAAAGAAATATGCAACTCAAACAGCAGTGAAATCAATCATATAGAACTGCGATAACGAAAAGGTCAGAACAATAATAGAAGCAGGCAATTTTACTGAAATGAATGATGTTATAGCTAAATTTGTAAATACATCTACAAATATAGAACAAGATCACAGCGTGTTTTATACCAAAAGAAACAATTACACAAATAGGAACTCGTACAATAATAATAGAAATTATAATAATAATTACCAAAATAGAAACCCAAATGATAATACTAACTATAACAATACTAGGAATTACAATAACTATAGTAATAATTATAATCGAAGAAATTATAACAATAGAAATACCAAAACTAATTATCCTCCTAACACACAACAAAATAATAATGTCAGATTTACAAATGTAGAAGAAAATTCGGAAAACTCCGAAAGTCCTCTGGTGTAAAAAATCGAACAAATAAAAAATATAATTTAAATTGCAACCTTAATATCTACATAACTTTAAACTTTGACGATGTAGGGACAATAAAATTACTATTAGACACAGGATGTATCACTAATAAAATAAGAAATATTAAGAAAAGACAATACAGTTAACATACAAAGACGGACAAAACTTAGTGGAATAGGGAAAGACGTCCTATTTACAATAGGCGAAACAAAACTAAAGATAAGCAACCTCTCAACGGTACACACCTTCCAAGTAATAGAAAATGATTTACCCATCCCATGTGACGGAATCTTGGGGCTTGACTTTATAAAAAAATTCAATTGCACACTCAATTATTCCACCAACAAATTGATAATAGATCCATATAAATCAAGATATAAAATTATAATCGATATAGGGATCAGTCAAAACACACATGTATTTCATATCCCACCTAGAACAGAAAAAATTGTACGCATTACAATATCCTCAAACAATAATAACATCTTTATCCCTAATGAAGAATTACACCCGGGGGTATTCGTCGCAAACACTATTGCTTCTAAGACTAACCCATATGTCCGCATATTAAATACTAACAACACAGACGTGAAAATTACAAATATAAACCTATTAAATGAAAAACTGTCCGATTATGAAATCTTAAAAATAGACAAACAACATGATTCAAAACATAAATCCATAATAATGAACAAGCTAGCACCCCATTTTCCCGACTTCGTGAAAGAACCTCTACATAAATTATGCTCAGAATTTGATGATATATTCGCAATAGAATCTGAACAAATATCGTCCAACAATTTCTATAAGCAAAAATTAAGACTCAAAGACACAACACCAGTCTACACCAAAAACTACAGGATAGCACACAGTCAAAAAAACGAAATCAATAAACAAGTGGACAAATTGATCAATGATGATATTATTGAACCATCAATGTCTGAGTTCAATAGTCCGATTTTATTGGTTCCTAAAAAGTCGCTACCTGGCAGCAAGGAAAAACGGTGGAGATTGGTAGTTGATTATAGAAAAATTAACAAACAATTAGTAGCGGATACATTCCCACTACCCAGAATGGACGATATCCTTGACCAGCTGGGACGCGCTAAATACTTCTCTTGTTTAGACTTAATGTCAGGATTTCATCAAGTAGAATTAGAAGAAAAATCTCGGGACATAACATCATTTTCCACAGATAAGGGCTCATTCAGATTCAAGCGAATACCATACGGACTAAAAATTGCACCAAACTCGTTTCAAAGAATGATGTCCCTTGCATTCACGGGTCTATCACCATCCCAAACATTCCTTTATATGGATGATCTAATGCAACACTCAGCCATTCTCGCACGCGAGCACGAGGTCGATTTAGTGTCGCATTTCGCTCGAATTTCGCTACACACACATGAAAAAATTAATGCCTTCATTCTTTTTATGTAACTGGCAACTTTTGCAATATTCTATTCGAAACAGTCTGACAGATAACTATTTAGAAGATCTCCTTCGGATAAAAAGTTATCCAAAAAATATAGAAGTAAAGCAAATAGTTGAGTTTCAAAAAATGTATTAATTCGAAATTATTGGTTTTCCATCGCACTTTTAATTTTTCTTGCTTTCGTCACATGCAATTTGCGTAGTGTAAGGCAACTTACGCACACAAGCAAGCGCACACATACATTGACAGTTTTCGTTGGCTCTCTTTGTGCCGGGCCCTGATCTAATTGTAATTGGGTGCTCTGAAAGTCACATGATCAGAAACTTAAGGGATGTTTTTGAAACCTGCCGAAAATATAACTTAAAATTGCACCCAGACAAATGCTCCTTCTTCAGACATGAAGTTACTTTTCTAGGACAGAAATGCACAAATAAAGGAATTTTACCAGACGAAAGCAAGTTCAAAACGATTCAAGATTATCCGACTCCCAAGAATGGCGACGAAGCCAAAAGATTCGTAGCATTCTGTAATTACTACCGTAGATTCATTCCAAACTTTGCATACCATGCACAATTTATCAATAGATTATCTAGGAAAAATGTAGAATTTAAATGGGATGCAAACTGTCAAGCAGCTTTTGAATACCTAAAAAACAAACTATTAAGCCCACAAATACTCCAATATCCAGATTTTAATAAAAAATTCTGTATCACAACTGATGCAAGCAAGATCGCATGTGGAGCCGTCCTCAGCCAAGAATTTGATGGACTCCAATTACCCGTATCATACGCATCTAAGGCATTTACAAAAGGCGAAAGCAATAAGTCAACAATCGAGCAAGAATTAACAGCAATACATTGGGCAATTCAATATTTCAAACCATACATATACGGAAAAAAATTCCTAATCAGAACTGACCATCAGCCATTAACATACCTATTTTCTCTAAAAAACCCATCGTCAAAGCTTACTAGAATAAGGCTAGATTTAGAAGAGTTCGATTTTACTATAGAATACATCAGGGGACAAGAAAATTTCGCAGCGGATGCTCTCTCAAGATATAATTTGAAAATATAAAAAACATAGAAACTAATAAAATACTTAAAGTAGCAACAAGATCAGAAACAAAAAAATTAATACATAAGGAAAACAAATTTAACAATAACAGAATAGAAACACCAAGAATATATGAAATAATAAATCCTAACGAAGCCAAAAAATACGCGCAAATTAAATTCAAAAAATGCAAATGTTTTATTACCATAAATAAAGAAAAATTACTCTCCTTCAACATAGGCGATTTGATCATTAGTGGAAGAATAGATCTAGATCGATTCCTTCCAAGGCTTGAAAAAGAAGCCGGTGCTCAAAAAATCTATAAACTGAAGATAGACATGTCAGAAAAACTATTTAGGTCACTTACACCTAATGAACTAAAACAAAAAGGAAAAGACACATTAAAACATTTAGAAATAGCAGTTCTACCTCAAGTAAAAGTAATAACAAATAAAGAAGAAATAAGAAATACATTAAATAAATATCATAATGACCCAATAGAGGGAGGTCACTGCGGGTAAACGGAACACTAGGAAAAATAAAAAGAGATTTCTTTTGGAAAAATATGTCTCGGGATGTTGCAACATACATCAAAAATTGCGAAAAGTGCAAACTAGCCAAAGTAACCAGACACAACCACCCCCCATTGGTCATAACACCAACCCCTGCAACCACTTTTGACACAATAATAATAGATACAATTGGACCATTACCTAACCTCACTCAACACATCATGTAAATGAGAAGAGCATTTTGGAATTATTTTCAAGTACAACTAAGGCGTTTAATTTGCCTAAGGAGATTTTTTATTCGTCTTCGGAACGGACGAAATAACCAGGATTAAGTGAATTGAGTCAACATAAGGCTCCACAGTAGTTTAGAATCAATTTTAAGTTAAATTTACATTGAATTTCATTTTTTTTGTTTGTTGGCTAAATGGTTCAATTTTAAAGGAATTGGAATTCAATGCCAGTGTATATCTTCGTTAGTTAATAATTTTCATTTTTCAGAATTTGAGTATTTATGTAAATTCACAATGTATAATGCTTTAGCTCTATTCGGAATATGTAAACCTTCCTATTTTCAACAGCGACAACAACACAAAGAAAGATCTTTCTGCGTGGGAAAACTTAACAAGCTGTAAGTGTATCAAAAACCCAATTTTCCTTATATTTTTATAAATTTATCTGATGAACTGAATTTATTCGGGTGAGCATTAGCATTTAATACATTGTCAATGGACGTATATAGAGCAAAATATTTCTAGAGAAAATGAATTTGTGAGGATATTAGCGTAATCACGCCACGTAAATGTATATATTTTTATACCCTTGCAGAGGGTATTATAAAATTGGTCAGATGTTTGTAACGCACAGAAGGAGACGTTTCCGACCCTAAAAAGTATATATATTCTTGATCAGCATGAGAAGCTGAGTTGATATAGCAATGTCCGTCTGTCCGTCTGTCCGTCCGTCTGTCCGTCCGTCTGTGCGTATGCGTTTTACTCAGCCATCTTAAGAGCTATCGGGATGAAATTTTTTTGGGGGCTTTTTATTACCTGGGAAAAATAAAGTACGAAAATTGGCAGAATCGGACCACTATATTATATAGCTCTGGAGGAAACATTTTTGCAAAAATTGGAGTATCGCCATGAAATTTACCAATATGCTATTTGTAGTATTATATATAAAATCTCAGATCCTCAGATAATAGATACAATTGGACCATTACCAAAAACAATGAACGGTAATGAATACGCAGTTACTATTATCTGCGATCTGTCCAAATATCTCATATCAATACCAATACCAAACAAAAGTGCAAAAGCGGTTGCAAAGGCAATATTTGAAAAATTCATTTTAATTTACGGTTCAGTGAAAACAATTCTAACAGACATGGGAACAGAATATATGAATTCAATACTAATAGAACTTTGCAAAAATTTTAACATAAATAAAATTAACTCCACGGCGCACCATCATCAAACTCTTGGAACAGTAGAAAGAAGCCATAGAACTTTCAATGAGTACATCAGGTCATATATATCCATAAAAAAAGACGATTGGGATGAATATCTAGCATACTTCACATATTGCTTTAACACCATTCCATCCACCGTACATGGTTATGCACCTTTTGAACTAGTCTTTGCAAAACATCCTAAAACTGTCCCATTCTCGTCTGAAACGGTAGAACCCATTTACAACATTGATGATTTCAATAAAGAAATAAAATTTAAATTACAAATAGCACAAAATAGAGCGAAACTGCTTATCGAAAAATTTAAAGCATTACAAAAAGAAACATATGATAAAAACACAAAAAAAGTATCGCTAACTGAAATACTTTTAAAAAATGATACAGGACATAAATTAGATAACAAATACACAGGCAAATATACAATACAGAGCATAGGTCCTAACAATAATATAGTAATAGCAGATGATAAAAACAAAAAGCAAACAGTCCATTTAGATAGAATAAAAATAATATAAACAGGATATGAGAAAAATATAAATTTTTCTTTTTGAAAAAAGAAGGTGTAGTATACTTTTAGGAATAGCACATAGGCCACATACTTTTAGGAACAGATTATACGTAATTAGAACTTAAGCATAATAAGCATAATAACAGATTTTAAGTTTTTGTAATGCTTTAAATTTTTCGATAAGCAGTTTCGCTCTATTTTGTGCTATTTGTAATTTAAATTTTATTTCTTTATTGAAATCATCAATGTTGTAAATGGGTTCTACCGTTTCAGACGAGAATGGGACAGTTTTAGGATGTTTTGCAAAGACTAGTTCAAAAGGTGCATAACCATGTACGGTGGATGGAATGGTGTTAAAGCAATATGTGAAGTATGCTAGATATTCATCCCAATCGTCTTTTTTTATGGATATATATGACCTGATGTACTCATTGAAAGTTCTATGGCTTCTTTCTACTGTTCCAAGAGTTTGATGATGGTGCGCCGTGGAGTTAATTTTATTTATGTTAAAATTTTTGCAAAGTTCTATTAGTATTGAATTCATATATTCTGTTCCCATGTCTGTTAGAATTGTTTTCACTGAACCGTAAATTAAAATGAATTTTTCAAATATTGCCTTTGCAACCGCTTTTGCACTTTTGTTTGGTATTGGTATTGATATGAGATATTTGGACAGATCGCAGATAATAGTAACTGCGTATTCATTACCGTTCATTGTTTTTGGTAATGGTCCAATTGTATCTATTATCTGAGGATCTGAGATTTTATATATAATACTATCATATTGGTAAATTTCATGGCGATACTCCAATTTTTGCAAAAATGTTTCCTCCAGAGCTATATAATATAGTGGTCCGATTCTGCCAATTTTCGTACTTTATTTTTCCCAGGTAATAAAAAGCCCCCAAAAAAAATTTCATCCCGATAGCTCTTAAGATGGCTGAGTAAAACGCATACGCACAGACGGACGGACAGACGGACAGACGGACATGGCTATATCAACTCAGCTTCTCATGCTGATCAAGAATATATATACTTTTTAGGGTCGGAAACGTCTCCTTCTGTGCGTTACAAACATCTGAGCAATTTTATAATACCCTCTGCAATGGTATAAAAATATATACATTTACGTGGCGTGATTACGCTAATATCCTCACAAATTCATTTTCTCTAGAAATATTTTGCTCTATATACGTCCATTGACAATGTATTAAATGCTAATGCTCACCCGAATAAATTCAGTTCATCAGATAAATTTATAAAAATATAAGGAAAATTGGGTTTTTGATACACTTACAGCTTGTTAAGTTTTCCCACGCAGAAAGATCTTTCTTTGTGTTGTTGTCGCTGTTGAAAATAGGAAGGTTTACATATTCCGAATAGAGCTAAAGCATTATACATTGTGAATTTACATAAATACTCAAATTCTGAAAAATGAAAATTATTAACTAACGAAGATATACATTGGCATTGAATTCCAATTCCTTTAAAATTGAACCATTTAGCCAACAAACAAAAAAAATGAAATTCAATGTAAATTTAACTTAAAATTGATTCTAAACTACTGTGGAGCCTTATGTTGACTCAATTCACTTAATCCTGGTTATTTCGTCCGTTCCGAAGACGAATAAAAAATCTCCTTAGGCAAATTAAACGCCTTAGTTGTACTTGAAAATAATTCCAAAATGCTCTTCTCATTTACATGATGTGTTGAGTGAGGTTAGGTAATGGTCCAATTGTTACTATTATTATTGTGTCAAAAGTGGTGGCAGGGGTTGGTGTTATGACCAATGGGGAGTGGTTGTGTCTGGTTACTTTGGCTAGTTTGCACTTTTCGCAATTTTTGATGTATGTTGCAACATCCCGAGACATATTTTTCCAAAAGAAATCTCTTTTTATTTTTCCTAGTGTTCCGTTTACCCGCAGTGACCTCCCTCTATTGGGTCATTATGATATTTATTTAATGTATTTCTTATTTCTTCTTTATTTGTTATTACTTTTACTTGAGGTAGAACTGCTATTTCTAAATGTTTTAATGTGTCTTTTCCTTTTTGTTTTAGTTCATTAGGTGTAAGTGACCTAAATAGTTTTTCTGACATGTCTATCTTCAGTTTATAGATTTTTTTGAGCACCGGCTTCTTTTTTCAAGCCTTGGAAGGAATCGATCTAGATCTATTCTTCCACTAATGATCAAATCGCCTATGTTGAAGGAGAGTAATTTTTCTTTATTTATGGTAATAAAACATTTGCATTTTTTGAATTTAATTTGCGCGTATTTTTTGGCTTCGTTAGGATTTATTATTTCATATATTCTTGGTGTTTCTATTCTGTTATTGTTAAATTTGTTTTCCTTATGTATTAATTTTTTTGTTTCTGATCTTGTTGCTACTTTAAGTATTTTATTAGTTTCTATGTTTTTTATATTTTCAAATTATATCTTGAGAGAGCATCCGCTGCGAAATTTTCTTGTCCCCTGATGTATTCTATAGTAAAATCGAACTCTTCTAAATCTAGCCTTATTCTAGTAAGCTTTGACGATGGGTTTTTTAGAGAAAATAGGTATGTTAATGGCTGATGGTCAGTTCTGATTAGGAATTTTTTTCCGTATATGTATGGTTTGAAATATTGAATTGCCCAATGTATTGCTGTTAATTCTTGCTCGATTGTTGACTTATTGCTTTCGCCTTTTGTAAATGCCTTAGATGCGTATGATACGGGTAATTGGAGTCCATCAAATTCTTGGCTGAGGACGGCTCCACATGCGATCTTGCTTGCATCAGTTGTGATACAGAATTTTTTATTAAAATCTGGATATTGGAGTATTTGTGGGCTTAATAGTTTGTTTTTTAGGTATTCAAAAGCTGCTTGACAGTTTGCATCCCATTTAAATTCTACATTTTTCCTAGATAATCTATTGATAAATTGTGCATGGTATGCAAAGTTTGGAATGAATCTACGGTAGTAATTACAGAATGCTACGAATCTTTTGGCTTCGTCGCCATTCTTGGGAGTCGGATAATCTTGAATCGTTTTGAACTTGCTTTCGTCTGGTAAAATTAATTTATTTTTGCATTTGTGTCCTAGAAAAGTAACTTCAGGTCTGAAGAAAGAGCATTTGTCTGGGTGCAATTTTAAGTTATATTTTCGGCAGGTTTCAAAAACATCCCTTAAGTTTCTGATCATGTGACTTTCAGAGCACCCAATTACAATTAGATCAGGGCCCGGCACAAAGAGAGCCAACGAAAACTGTCAATGTATGTGTGCGCTTGCTTGTGTGCGTAAGTTGCCTTACACTACGCAAATTGCATGTGACGAAAGCAAGAAAAATTAAAAGTGCGATGGAAAACCAATAATTTCGAATTAATACATTTTTTGAAACTCAACTATTTGCTTTACTTCTATATTTTTTGGATAACTTTTTATCCGAAGGAGATCTTCTAAATAGTTATCTGTCAGACTGTTTCGAATAGAATATTGCAAAAGTTGCCAGTTACATAAAAAGAATGAAGGCATTAATTTTTTCATGTGTAGCGATCGAGCAAAGCGACATAGACGTGCTCGCGTCGAAATGCTGAGGGCATAGATCATCCATATAAAGGAATGTTTGGGATGGTGATAGACCCGTGAATGCAAGGGACATCATTCTTTGAAACGAGTTTGGTGCAATTTTTAGTCCGTATGGTATTCGCTTGAATCTGAATGAGCCCTTATCTGTGGAAAATGATGTTATGTCCCGAGATTTTTCTTCTAATTCTACTTGATGAAATCCTGACATTAAGTCTAAACAAGAGAAGTATTTAGCGCGTCCCAGCTGGTCAAGGATATCGTCCATTCTGGGTAGTGGGAATGTATCCGCTACTAATTGTTTGTTAATTTTTCTATAATCAACTACCAATCTCCACCGTTTTTCCTTGCTGCCAGGTAGCGACTTTTTAGGAACCAATAAAATCGGACTATTGAACTCAGACATTGATGGTTCAATAATATCATCATTGATCAATTTGTCCACTTGTTTATTGATTTCGTTTTTTTGACTGTGTGCTATCCTGTAGTTTTTGGTGTAGACTGGTGTTGTGTCTTTGAGTCTTAATTTTTGCTTATAGAAATTGTTGGACGATATTTGTTCAGATTCTATTGCGAATATATCATCAAATTCTGAGCATAATTTATGTAGAGGTTCTTTCACGAAGTCGGGAAAATGGGGTGCTAGCTTGTTCATTATTATGGATTTATGTTTTGAATCATGTTGTTTGTCTATTTTTAAGATTTCATAATCGGACAGTTTTTCATTTAATAGGTTTATATTTGTAATTTTCACGTCTGTGTTGTTAGTATTTAATATGCGGACATATGGGTTAGTCTTAGAAGCAATAGTGTTTGCGACGAATACCCCCGGGTGTAATTCTTCATTAGGGATAAAGATGTTATTATTGTTTGAGGATATTGTAATGCGTACAATTTTTTCTGTTCTAGGTGGGATATGAAATACATGTGTGTTTTGACTGATCCCTATATTGATTATAATTTTATATCTTGATTTATATGGATCTATTATCAATTTGTTGGTGGAATAATTGAGTGTGCAATTGAATTTTTTTAAAAAGTCAAGCCCCAAGATTCCGTCACATGGGATGGGGAAATCATTTTCTATTACTTGGAAGGTGTGTACCGTTGAGAGGTTGCTGATCTTTAGTTTTGTTTCGCCTATTGTAAATAGGACGTCTTTCCCTATTCCACTAAGTTTTGTCCGTCTTTGTATGTTAACTGTATTGTCTTTTCTTAATATTTCTTATTTTATTAGTGATACATCCTGTGTCTAATAGTAATTTTATTGTCCCTACATCGTCAAAGTTTAAAGTTATGTAGATATTAAGGTTGCAATTTAAATTATATTTTTTATTTGTTCGATTTTTTACACCAGAGGACTTTCGGAGTTTTCCGAATTTTCTTCTACATTTGTAAATCTGACATTATTATTTTGTTGTGTGTTAGGAGGATAATTAGTTTTGGTATTTCTATTGTTATAATTTCTTCGATTATAATTATTACTATAGTTATTGTAATTCCTAGTATTGTTATAGTTAGTATTATCATTTGGGTTTCTATTTTGGTAATTATTATTATAATTTCTATTATTATTGTACGAGTTCCTATTTGTGTAATTGTTTCTTTTGGTATAAAACACGCTGTGATCTTGTTCTATATTTGTAGATGTATTTACAAATTTAGCTATAACATCATTCATTTCAGTAAAATTGCCTGCTTCTATTATTGTTCTGACCTTTTCGTTATCGCAGTTCTATATGATTGATTTCACTGCTGTTTGAGTTGCATATTTCTTTGCTGTTTCAGGGTTTACGTTATCTGTTATGAATGCGCGTTTCAATGATTTAGTAAGATTTTCTATTTCTGACATGAATAAACTTGCGTTCTTGCCATTTTGTTTTAAATTCATTAATCTTGCCTCTGCTACCTGAACTGTTTCACCCTTAATTTCTTTCTTTAATGTTTGGATTATACCATTTATAGTGTTTTCATTAGTAACTAATAGTCTAACGTCCCCTTTTAGTTTCGTTTTTATGACTTTAATAGCTGTTTCTTCATGTTCTGCTTTTATTTCATTGATTAATTCCAGTGAATCTATGAAACTTTGAATTGTTTCTACTCCACCATCATACTCCTGAATCAGCATAGAAGCTGTATTAAGAAATTCAATCTTTGTTTGCACCATCTTTGGTTTTGTATTATCTTGAATGTTTTCTGGGTTATCTTTTACAGCTGGTTTATCTTGAATGTCTCCTGGGTTATCTTTTAAAGCTGGTTCTTCTGTGTCTTTTGCTACTAGAGGCTCAAAGGTTGCTTCTAGATTCGAATCTACCGGTATTGTGAATTTTATATTATGTTTTGTTGCTATACTTATTAGTTGTTTATTTAAACTGTATATTAGCTCAGTGAAGTTTTTACTGCCTGATTCATTGCATATGTCTGTACTTCTACTCTTTATTCTATTGTAACTGTCGAAGATAGTTTCAAGGTGCTTATTTATGGTTTGAGGGTCTATATAAATTGTTTTATTTAGGCACTTGTATGCTTTCTGAAATTTTTCTTTCAATATTTCTATGTTCTGGTCCATTGAAATTTTGTTACTTTTGGTTTTATTTTATGTTAATTCCCTTAAAATAATTTTGTTCTCTTAATATTTCATTTTCTGATTCTATTCTATTTTTTTTTCTTTGTTATTTTTTTTTCAAATTGTTTAAAATTCTATTTTCTAATATTTAATTATTTCCAAAAAAAAATTTTGTAATTTTTCTTATAGGGTATTTAGACTTCGTTATTGGGCAGTTTTAATCTTGTAGAGCTTGCTGCGATCAGAAAGCTTTATGTGTGCTTGCAAGCTTTGTGAAATTTACTTGAGCTTTTTTTTTTTTTTTTTTTTTTCGCTTTGATCGTGGCGAGCTTTACAACTGTGCTTATGATGTTTGTGCAATTTTGAGTGCACATGGTTGACATGTGTTCTTTGTTAGGGTATGTTGGGGTATATGCGGCTGATTGGAATTTAATTTTTAATTGTATAAATATATGTTTTTTTTTTCAATTATGTATATATGCATATGTATATGTATATATGTGTATATATGTATTTTCTCTTTTTTCTTTTTTTTTTCTAGGGTATTTTTGACAATGATAGACTTATTCAAGAAAAATTTTTCGGACAATATGTATATTAGTTTTTTTTCATTTTATTTTTTCTCTATTTTGTTAGTAATTATTTAATTAATTATAATAGCGGCAGCGCAAAAGCCCTCCACAAAGGTGCCTATTGAAGCACCTTTTGTTTTGGTAATTTTTGTTGTTGTTTCTGCATCTGCTGCTGTTGCTTGTCTCGCCTGTTTGGTCCTCTGGTTCACTTCTTCCAGCTCATCTATTTTATTCCACAGCTTGCATGCTTCCGCCCAGGGTGGCGGCGGATCGTTGTTGATTTGGGGCCAGTAGGGCCGCCCGCTGTTTCCGGAACCGACCCGGTGGCCGCCTCGTCGCTTCGGCCTTAAAACCAGGGGGATGGCCGTCAGTGCGCCCTTCCTCTCCTCCTTCTAGCAAGCTCTGCTCTTGCTGCTGGTTGCTTGGGCCGGTACTCTTCTATTCTTAGCGGCCGTGGGCCGTCCAGTGGGCACTCCTCCAATGCCTTCTGGAGCGCTTCCTTTATATCCTTTGGCATTTGTTAATGTGGTCTGCCCTGATTTTTTCTTTTCACTTGCCTTTTTTCTTTTGTATAGGCAAGGAATTTTTTTTTGTTTATTATTATTGCCTTTTTATTTATTGCCAATGTTAGGCAGGATCGCCATGCGAAGGCAAAGTTTGACTTCAAGTGATTTATTGGGGTCCCAAGCCCGGTATTTATAGGAGAACATTTACATTGGTCTATATGGATACCTAGTTGGTCCTTAACGTTTGTACTTAAAGCTAAACATTATCCCCCCCCTCCGCCCACGTAAGTTCTAATTAAACATCGATAATCTCCCGTAATTTTCTACCTTGTGCAATCAAATTTAGCACACTTAAATTTGATTTCAAAATCGGAATAAAAATAGCCAAGTTATGCATATAAACGTTTTTCCATATGGCCGGAAGTGGCCGTTGGCTGGTGGGGGCGCTAGGGTGCTTGTATGCTTGAATGAGCGAAATACTAAGATATGCTTGTAAAAAGCATGTGAACAGTTATTTTTTATATACGAAAATGCATTGGTTATTATAAATTTAAAATATTTGTTTTACTGGTGTATGGTATATCCAAGTCGGCGAGACGACTTACTTACTCCATTTCTAATTAAATGTCTGGCGGTTAAAAAGTTTTTTTTCGAAGCCGCACTGTTCGCTGAAACAGCGCATATTTTGCAGCTTGTTTTATAAAGTAGAGGGAACAAATTTTAATGCAAATTCCAACAAGCCCATGGATAAAGCATTTATATAAAACATTTATACATACATGTAGGTATGTATTTGCTTATGAAGTTATTTATTGTTGCACTTGGTCTTGAACTTCAACTATGATGACTTCTACTTAATCTATATTCATCTATAGGTATAGGTGTTTTGGTTGTGCTATGAATGACTGTTTTCAAAAAAATTTTGCATTATAATTTTTCAGTCCTTAATCATAGGATCTTTTTCAGTGAATGATAATTGGAGGAGTTTCTTTGCGGGTAGAAAAAGAAACAAGCTATTTTTACAAATTTGGAACTATTGTAGATAAGATTTGAATATATAAAGCAGATTTGAGCGGCTGAATTATGTCAATATCAGCTCGATCGGACTGACAAGTTTTCTTTAATTTATTTATTTTTGGGACAATGAAGTGAATGGTTGAACTTTTGCTTGCATGCAGTGGTTTTTGAAGCTTGTTTAAAAGCTTCTAGCACTCAAACGATGGATTCTTATTGGTTTATGTTGATGCCTTCAATTAGTTTCAATTCATTGTAAAAGGTAATACACCGTATTCCAGCCAGTTGGGCAAAAACTTTTTAAAAAAAATCCTTACGAGGCCTTCATTTCAGACTTTATAAAATATTTGACATCCTTGGTATAAATAGAGACGATGTGACCCATCTCAGGAACAGCAGAAGAAGCCTTTTTCACAGCGTTATTGAGCAGATTGTTCACACAATGTATTTTCTCAAAGTCTTGAAAAGCTATTATCATGTTCCACTATCGGTTACAAAACCTGTATTGTCGATTTCGAGGTCACATATCTTTAGAAGTTTGGTCTGAATATTTAAACCTAATTATATGAAAAAAATGAAGTAAGTAAGTCGTCTCGCCGACTTGGATATACCATACACCAGTAAAACAAATATTTTAAATTTATAATAACCAATGCATTTTCGTATTTAAAAAATAACTGTTCACATGCTTTTTACAAGCATATCTTAGTATTTCGCTCATTCAAGCATACAAGCACCCTAGCGCCCCCACCAGCCAACGGCCACTTCCGGCCATATGGAAAAACGTTTATATGCATAACTTGGCTATTTTCCGATTCCGATTTTGATCAAATTTGGTATTTCGCTTGATATTAGTATCAAATTTAAGTGTGCTAAATTTGATTGCACAAGGTAGAAAATTACGAGAGATAATCGAGTTTTTTCAAATAACGGGCAATTACTAAGCAAATATTTATACCAACTATGGTATCTCTAGCTAGAATAGTTTTTGAGAAAATCGGTTTTATTTAATTTGCGGCGGCGGCGGTTGGGGGCGTGGCAACATTTTTATAAATACAAAATGTGCGCATTTACAAAGCAAATATTTATACCAACTATGGTGTCTCTAGTTGCTATAGTGTTTGAGAAAATCGGTTTTATATCATTTGCGGGGGCGGTAGGGGGCGTGGCAAACATTTGAAACAAACTCGATAAGCGTACATATGACACGAGTCTACATACCAAATTTGGTGGCTCTAGCTCTTATAGTCTCCGAGATCTAGGTGTTCATACAGACGGACGGACGGACGGACAGACGGACATGGCTAGATCGTCTCGGCTGTTGATGCTGATCAAGAATATATATACTTTATGGGGTCGGAAAAGCTTCCTTCTGCCTGTTACATGCATTTTAGCGACTTTAATATACCATTTCACCCTATGGGTGTATGGTATAAAAATAAGCTTGTTTCTTGCAAAATGTTCCTTGAGGTGCACATGATTTCTCATCAATAGTCGTTACCGAACATCGATGTTTTACAAAAATGCAAAACATCGATGTTTTATCCACCTCTACTGCAAACGATGTTTCACTATCGGTTGAGTAGCCATACTTTTATTCAAAGGCGGCTTTGGCATTTTTGTCATGCAATTCTGAATTTAAGAACGGTTGTGTTGAAATTGAGATCGAAATGTAGGCAGTTCTCCAGAAGAGTCAATCAAAGCAAACATTTCAATGGTAAAACCATGTTGCTTTTGTTTTTTTTTTACATAAATATGTATATACACTTCGATGCTTAGTAAACGCGCACCTTTTGTATTTATAAAAATTTTGCCACGCCCCCTACCGCCCCCGCAAATCAAATAAAACCGATTTTCTCAAAACCTATTTTAGCTAGAGACACCATAGTTGGTATAAATATTTGCTTAGTAATTGCGCACAGTTTTGATGTGTAAAGATTTTGCCACGCCCCCCTCCGCCCCCGTAATTTGAAAAAACTCGATTATCTCCCGTAATTTTCTACCTTGTGCAATCAAATTTAGCACACTTAAATTTGATACTAATATCAAGCAAAATACCAAATTTGATCAAAATCGGAATAAAAATAGTCAAGTTATGCATATAAACGTTTTTCCATATGGCCGGAAGTGGCCGTTGGCTGGTGGGGGCGCTAGCGTGCTCGAATGCTTGAGTCAGCGAAATACTAAGATATGCTTCTAAAAAGCATGCAAACAGATTTTTTTAAAAATACGAAAATGCATTGGTTATTATAAATTTAAAATATTTGTTTTACTGGTGTATGGTATATCCAAGTCGGCGAGACGACTTACTTACTTCATTTTTTAAATACTCACAATTTTAGATTTATGGTATTGGGTGTCGTGGCTACTACGACTCTTCGTCAACTTTGTAATATATGTTTAAAGTGAATTTGTTTTAAACTACTTCCATGAACTATCATCACTTTGGAGACATTACACGTAACAGAAGAATCATTTATCTAGCACAAAGATAATTCATACACGTACCTTTGTGTAAGAATACGCAGAACATCTTTAAAGTTATTGAAATAGCTGAGTTAAAAGGACATTAAGGGTTTTTTTTTGGGAGCCCCCTTAGAAAAATTAAGCAATATTTTTTTGAAGGATATTGAAAGTACTTTATTGGAGGATTGCATTAATTAAATCTATTTAACGTTTTAAGCTCTTTTTATTTAATATAAGGCAATTAGGCAAACAGAAAAGGTACAATATTTCATTTCGAGATCATTTTTTATAAACTTAATACAGGTTGTTTAATGTTGGCTTAGTTAAACAAAAAGGAACATGGTAACAGACATGGTGCCATGAAGCAATAAATTATCGATGGAAAAAACATGTTACTGCTCGTCACATAGAGGTTGGAGACGGGCGAAAAACTTCTAAAATTGCCTTAAGTACTTTTTGAAATTCAGGACGTATACTAGAGGCCTGCTCGAATACACTCAGTCCCTCAAATATTGACAAATTTGCTTATTGGTATTTTGTTCGGTAATATGGCCACGAAACGAGATGCGAAGTCCCCTAATTTTATGTGTTGCAGTTCGTGAACGGAGTAAGCCAAACAAACGAAAGCGAGGGAAAGCAAAACAAAAGAAAACGAAGGCAAAGCAGATTAAATGAAATAAATAAGAACGACAAACGAGTCAAAGGAATATTGTATATCCTTTGAGTATTCTTGGTACTTCCAAGTATTCTAGAGTAGGGACATATGTACATACATACATAGGTACATTTGTAGTTGTGTATGCATTGAATAAAATCTTGTTTTTATTTTATGTCTGCATACTGTAAATTTTAAATTTTGTTTTAGACTTACGCATAAATGTCAATAGCCAAAAAAAATGATTTACTAAAGTCGTCCACAATTTAAATGTGACACGGCCATACTAACACTTACACGTCCTCGTGTACACAATCCAAAACTAAATTAATTCTGTTCACATTTATTAATTTAAATAATTGTTTATTATTGTCACATAAATGGTTAACTTAACATTTTAGTCAGTTGCCCACTTAAAATTTGATTTAGTTATTATCTATATGTCTATCGTCTATCGCCTTTTAAAACTTCACTAACCAAAACATTCCCTCTAAACTTTTTATCTAAACTGGTCTGATGCCGCTCTTTATTTTTCGAAAGAACATAATCTCCAATTTCGTGTCTAATGACAGCTGATGTATTTTTATCGAAACGGAGTTTGTCGGAAATAGTCCTATCTATAATAGATAATATTATTGTATAGCACGTTGGAATCAAGCCCAGGGGACGTGCCGGTTTGCCTATTACTCTACGGACTTGCTTTCGTTATGTAACTAACTGTGCAATTCAACGATAGTTGTACCTCGCGGCATCTTCCTTCCAATGGTGAAGTTTAATCTAAAACGCACAGTCTCAGTTGTATTCATCGCAAACAGTCGAGCCTACAGCAAAACCGCAAGCGTAAAGCAAAAATCAAAATCTAAACGAAACAAAAATTAAATCTACCAACAACAAACTACAAAAGTCATAACGGTAATAGTTACAAACTTTACAAAGTGAATAGCCAAACAACAACAACCATGGGGCAACCGCCCGACCGAAACACAGCACCACTCCAAAACCTATTTACCGTTGACAAAACAAAACAATTAGAAAACATCTCAGCTGGACCCAAATTTCTCATAATAACAAGAACAAATAGTAGGGATACTCTCGCAAATGTTTCACCTTTCTTAATTAAAAAAGTCATAGACAATATTTGCAATGGTGAGATTAGTGAGTGTAAAACCCTACGAAACGGCTCTATTCTTGTCAAAACTAAAACACTTTCACAAGCAATGAATTTGATAACGCTCGGCTCGCTCAATAATTTAATTGAAGTTAAAGTCTCTGAGCATGGAACACTGAACAACTCCAAAGGAGTAATATACTCAAACAATCTGAGAGAAATCAGCGAAGAGGACATAGCCACCGAACTACAACCACAAAACGTGTGCGAAGTTAAGAATACGTGTGCGAAGTTACGTTCTCGACACCCAACCTCCCCACCGAAATAAACATTGGATACCAGAAGACAAACGTTCGCCCATATATCCCCCTCCCAATACGTTGCCGCAAATGCGGAAGACTAGGACACCACACTAAATCATGCTCCAGAATACAACTCTGCCTAACCTGCAGCTACCCATACACCGATCACATTGACCCTGAAGAACCGACAGCCTGTCAAAACATTAACTGCTGCATAAACTGCAAGGAAGACGGCGTAGCAAATTACCACCATACAACTGTAGACCGCAGATGCCCTACTTACATCAAGGAGAAGGAAATTCTTGCAATACGGACCCTGGAGAAAACCGACATAAAGTCAGCTCGTAATATTTACAACGAACGTCATATCGCAGGCAACTCATCCTACGCAGCTATAACAAACAAAAAAATCCAACACAACCCAACCAACGTACCCTCCACACCCCAACGTAAGCAGACCACCTACGAAGTCATGGATACATCCACCCCAGCAACATCATCATCAAACCCTCAACCAACAAAGACTATACACACAGCTACATCTCCCAATATCACCGAAGAGTTAAAGATTAAGGTATTCTCAAAGGTAATAACTCCCTAAAGAATTCATTTAAGCCTCCGGCAAAAAAGTTAAACCCTCCGATTCGATCTAATCAACTCAAGTCCCCAAATTCCACTTTCAATAATGCTAAAAATAATCCAATGAAATTGTAACGGCTATATTAACAATTATGACCACCTCCAACTTTTAATCAAAGAATACAGGCCCAAAATTATCAGCCTGCAAGAAACTCATATACACTCACAAAACAATAGTCGCATACCACTGAATTATTCGATAATTCACGCAAACTCTTCATCCAACTCCTACGGCGGAGTAGCTCTCCTCATTCATAATTCTATTCATTTCCAACAGATAGACCTTAATAATGACTTTGACGCAGTCGGAGCATTCATACACACTAAAGTAAAGATTAAACTTATTTCCTCGTATATCCCACTCAACAAACACTTTGGAATCCATAACCTTAGAAACATTTTTTAACAGCTGGCATAACACCTGGGGTTCCCACTCTGTCGAGATACGTGACTCAGTCAAACCTTATCATTTTAAACGACGGATCTCCCACCCACTTCTCAACACACTCAACCTTCACCCATGTAGACCTGACCATCAGTACCCCTAACCTCACAACACACTCCAAATGGAAAACAGACACAGACCTATTTGGCAGCGACCACTTCCCCATTCACATTACACTGTTTGAGAATAACGCAACACCCCAATATACGCAACCGAGATTTTTAGTTGACTCAGCTAACTGGAAACTATTTAACGAACTAACAGACAGATTCCACTTAGAAAGACAGATAGGTAACAACATAAACCAAGAACTAGCAAACATAACGAAAATCATCAGACAAAGCGCAAACATGTCCATAGCACAGACCAGGCCATCTTCAATCAAAACGATCCTCTATACATACATTTACATCAGTAATAAATTCACATTCCCCTGTCTCCAAAATTTGGTCAAGAATAAACACCTTCTGCGGCAGATGACTACGTCATGAGATACATTGTATATCATCTCCTACTGACCCCAATCTTAACATTGTGGACAAAGGCGACATAGCTCGTGCATTTGCCACCCACTGGTCAACAGCATCATCCGACCACAACTTTAACCCAGCATTTTTTTTTTTTAGCGGACGTTGACGATACTATGCGCAGTACGTTCAAGTGGCCCCTACGACACCAGGACAAAGCCTGTTACGCGCGAGCCCAAGCAGATAACTGCCCACCTCCCACCCGACCGACCGAGGGGTGCAGCCGTAAAACGCACGGCGCGAATCGCGTGGACAAATACACAAGAGAAGAAACAGACAAACAAATAATACTATAGCTATCTATTAACTAAATGGGATAGGATAGATGTTTTAAGCATAATGATAGAAAACTCTGAGCTGATTACAGGGAATAGAAGGTTGTAATCAGAGCAGAGGACCCTAAAAGGTACATGAATGGCATAGTTAGAAGAACAACGACTAAGGGATAAAGGTATCAAAGGATGTCTACTCCGTCTACATGGTACCGACAGATTTAACTGAGCTAATAACTCAGGCGAGTCGATATCACCAATTAGGAGCTTGTGCATGAAAATTGCACCAAGCATGGTTCTACGGTTAGTTAGGGAAGGAAGGTTAATCAAGAGAAGTCTACTAGAATACGAAGGCAAATTGACATTGCGATCCCAGCTTAAGCCACGAAGAGCAAATAGCAAGAACTGCTTTTGAACGGATTCAAGTCTAATCTGGTGAGACTCATATTGAGGTGACCAAATGCAAGATCCATACTCTGAAATAGGACGGACAAGCGAAGTAAAAAGAACTTTAGTTGTATAAGGGTCATCGAATTCTTTTGACCATCTTTTAATGAAACCCAGGACACTCATGGCCTTTGAGACCGTGGTGGAAATATGGGTGTTAAAATTTAACTTATGGTCCATAAGTACGCCCAAATCATTCATATTATTTAGACGTTCTAAAGGGCTATTGTTTAGAAAATAAGTGACCAGTTGAGGAGAGTTACGAAAAAAAGTCATTACCTTACATTTGGTAGTGTTAAGATTTAGTAGATTAAACTGGCACCAGGATTGAAAGTTTTTAAGATCAGCTTGTAGCCGACTAAATGAATCTGTATCTTTATACGTAAGACAAAGCTTGACATCGTCAGCATACATAAGCACACGCGAATGAACAATGACTGATGGAAGATCGTTAATGAATAGTGTGAAAAGCAGAGGGCCAAGATGACTACCTTGAGGTACACCAGAAGTCACAGGAATGGAAACGGAAAAAGAAGACTTAAAAAGTATCTTCTGTTTTCTATTTGTTAAATATTTTCGAACCCAAGATAGGAAAAGGGGTGGAAACCCAATGTCGCTCAGCTTCGAAAGTAATAGGGTATGATTAACGGAATCAAAGGCTTTGCTGAAGTCAGTGTATATGACATCAGTTTGTTTACCATTTTTGAACCCCTTGATAATTATTGATGTAAATTCTAAAAGGTTAGTGGTTGTAGAAAGAAATAAATCCAGAGCATTGGCTCCAGCTATTAATTATAAACCATCCCACAATGCACTTCTCCCAGAGGTACCTATCACACTTATTGAACTAAAATCCGCTCTTAACAGCCTAAAAGGTCAAACCCCCGTACTAGATCGCTTCTCATACCCTATGTTAAAAAACATAAATATTTCTGTCACTAAAAGACTCTTAAACTCGTACAACAATATCCTCATACAACACATACCCCAACAATTTAAAACCAGGAAGATAATTCCTATTCTAAAACCACAAGGCAACAAGACGTCCATAAATTCATATCGACCGATTTCACTTAACCCACGCTTATCCAAAGTGTTAGACAAGATCGTTTCAAGCCGGTTGTGGTGGCTTGCTAACAACAATAAGCTAATCGACAATCGCGAACTCGGCTTCCGAAAAGGCAAGTCGATATCTGACTGCCTAGCAGTGTTAGACTATCAGATTTCTTCGGCCTTATCAAAAAATGAAGTAAGTAAGTCGTCTCGCCGACTTCGGTATACCATACACCAGTAAAACAAATATTTTAATTTTATAATAACCAATGCATGCAGACGGACATGGCTAGATCGTCTCGGCTGTTGATGCTGATCAAGAATATATATACTTTATGGGGTCGGAAAAGCTTCCTTCTGCCTGTTACATACATTTTGGCGACTTTAATATACCATTTCACCCTATGGGTGTATGGTATAAAAATCATATGTCAATCATAAGCCTCGACTTTGAAAAAGCCTACGATAAAATAGGAATCCACACGGTGATAGATGATCTACACAAATGGAAGGTTGGCCCAAACATTCTGAACTACATAAAAAACTTTCTAACGAACAAGAAAATAAAAGTGCAAGTGAATAATTCAACCACAGAAAGTAAACCCTTACATAATGGAATCCCTCAAGGATCTCCCTTATCAGTCATTCTTTTCTTAATCGCATACAATAGACTTTGCCATACGGTATCCATCCACAAGAAATTCACCTATTTCTCTTATGCGACTTCACGATCGTAAAAAAGTTAAGAAAAAACATTAACCCTTTATTCGTAGATATTGAAAAATGGTGCTAGTACTCTGGGGCTAAGCTTTCAGTCCCGAAATGCAACATCCTTCACGTATGCCAGAAAAGAAACTGCACCATCCACACTGGATCACACAACTTCCCTCTCAACCAGTCCAACACGCTCAAAATTCTTGGGCTTACGATAACAAACAATTACAGGTGGAATAAACACATTGAAAACCTCACTACGCAGTTGAATACAAGGCTCAACATTATCAAATGGTTATCAAACTAAAGATACAATTGTGACGCCAAAACCCGAATTCTCACGATTAAAGCACTTCTTATGTCAAAGATAGATTATTGCCTACGGAAACTCAATTCATGACAGAAAAAACATTCCTTTTAATAGCAAGAGCGTCAACTCACCAATTTACCCCATACTACAAAAAATCAAAATCTCAAAAACCAAACCTAAACTACCCTCCTTACTACATGGGATTTTAAATATTTGTTCACTACATAGTATAAATGCCCACCCGATCCCATCTAGGAAACTCAGATTCCCCCCTTGGTTGTTTAACCCTAATGCATTAAACATGTCTTTACATAAAACTACAAAACCAAACACACACCCATCAGTATTCCAGAAAAAATTTATTGAACTAAAAGACGTAATGAAAGAATTCGAGTTCATATATACTGACGGTTCTAAGTCAGACTCTGGTACCTCCTACAGCATAACCACCGAAACGGAAATCATCAAATATTCCCAATTACCCAACCACAGCTCAATCTTCACTGCTGAAATCTCAGCTATTTTAGACACATGCTTACTGGCAAAACAATCAAACCGACATCATGCAATCTGCACAGACTCACTCTCAGTTCTAAAGTCGATCGAAAACATCAACAACCACAACTACTACTGTACCACAATTCGAGACATTATATCCTACAAATAGAGTAGACCTTATAAAATTTGCAAGAATTCGCCTGGGACACTCGGCACTCACACATAGTTACATACTAAACAGAGACCCCATGCCAATATGCCCTTCTTGTAACACCACCCTAACAATTAACCATACAATCGTAGAATGCAGAGATCTAAATCGAGCAAGAACACAACTCCTGCCCAAACCCTTACGAAACCATAGCTTACCCTTCCAACAAAAATATTACTGCACTAATCAAATTTTTAAAAGCAACCAACATATACCACAAAATATAAAACCTCCCAATAATTTGAAAGATACAAAAAAAAAAAAAAATGAATTGAATTATATGTAAATATTAAAGGTAATATCCCTCTTTATATAAGAACAACTACTGAATAGGGATTCCGGGCGAAGCAAAGAATAACCCGATCTTCATTCGTTGAATTCAAAATATGAACTGATTTTATTTAAAGAATTGTTGTGTATATAAATGAATTCTTAAACTCTAGGGAGCGACAATTGCTCTTAAAAATGCTTATTCTAATGTTTATATTTCATGCTCAGCGTTGGTTACTTGATACCGCGCCGCTGTTATAATCTTAAGTGTTTTCCACAGAGTGTGGATGCATGTTTTGTTTGGTATTAAGCAATAATTGTCACATGAATTTTTATGACTTATTTTGTTTATGGTTTTGTTTCGTTTTGTATATTTCTTTCGTCAATCTGATTTGGTGAAGCCAATTCAGAGGAACACGATGTTTAATCTTAAACATTCGGCCAAGGTCCACAAATGCGACGTTTTGGAATTTATTTTTATAATTAATTGTCTTATACAAATTTTTAGTAATATTATCATTAGTAAGATAACTATTGGACGCTCAAAACCTAGTCAATCTGATGTTCCTTTACCGATTGTAACTGACTTCCTATTCTTACCAACTCTGCTGTATGGTTTACTAAATGGGCTTCTACTGGATTTCATATTATTTTATATTTGGCATATTACTAATATCGCCCAATGCCTAACAATTTTTGTTTCGGGATATCTACCCACTGCTGATGTGCATTACTATGTTGACTTCTAGCCTTTTTATATGGTGGAAAATTTAAAAAATAACTACTTTTACTTTTCGACTTGTTCCAATCTGATCTTTCCTCCACTTTTTTTAAATATTGCTGATAGCTAACATTTGAGCTGTTATTTTGTTTATTCTTAGATGTTGTCCTTTTATAAATATTTTGCCTTGTCCGCCCTTTTTGTAATGCAGATTCGGACAATTTATTACCGGAATCTACTTTGACATTATTTTTTTTATAATCATTATTTAATTCAACCATTGCCATTTCAATATTCTTATTTTGTACTGGAATATATACCTTTTCTTCCATAGTTTTCTCTGTACCTCCAAAGTGAGGTCCTGCCGGGGGGCATAAATTTATTTCTTTATTACTTTGAGAAATTATTTCTTTTACCTCAGGTTTTATCTTACCTCCAAGGTGAGGTCCTGCTGGAGGAGTCAAATGCTGACTTATTTCTTTAATTTTGTTGTTGAGTTTGTTTTGAATTGTATTGTATTTATTTTCACGTTTACTTTTGTTCTTCTCCAAACGCTGTTGCATACCTGTGACATCTATTGTTGTTGCCACTACAGATTTTTTATTTTTTGATTTGGTGCATCCCGAGACGATCCAACCAAATTGAGTATTTTGGCCTAGTAGGCCATCAATCTTTGTAACTCCCCCTTTTAAGATTTGGGTATATACGTTTACCCCCATTATTAAATCAACCTTACCAGGTTTATTAAAGGTAGGATCAGCTAGTACGTAAGTTTGCCATTTTGACATATCCACGTCTACCGTTTTTAATGGAAGAGCTTTCATTAACTTTGGCAACACAATCGCCTCAACCTTAAGATGACTTTTCCAAGGATTTCGCGTCTTCACATCTATTTTTACCTTATATTTTGATTTTGTGGTTTTTATTGAGGATACGCCCCTTATTTCTGTATGTTGTTTTACTTTAGGTAGTTTTAATATTTGAGCTGCCTCTTCAGACAAAATAGTGCTCTGTAAACCACTATCAATTAGGGCTTTTAGAGTTTTATATCCTCCATTTACATTTTTTACTTGTATTAGGGCTGTGGCCAACAGTGTGGATTGAGCCGTTATACAAGTATTAACTCTCTCCTGTATTTCTTCAAAATGGAGTAGAGTATGGTGTCCTTTACTGCACAATGAACAGACCATCTCATTAGTGCATTCTTTATTGCTTGAATGGTTCAAGCATCGTGTGCACAGCTGCACTTTTTTGGCCGTTTCATACCTTTCCATAGGTGTCAAACCTTTAAATTTATAGCACATATACGCTTTATGCCTGCCAACTTTGCAAATCGGACATTTATTTTCAAAAACCCCATATGAAACCACTTTTTGCGGGTCTTTCTCTTCTTCCCTCATGGCACTTAGCGAACAATATCTTTGCTCCAAGTATTCCATGACATCAGAAAGCATTTGTATCTGCCTTGTTTTCCTAATCTGACTCTCATACAATTGTAGAGCCTCCCTGTCAAATTTGCTTTAATTTTAATTAAGTGCACTGACTCATTAATTATGTCAAACACTCCTTTTACACTCTTTGCGGATTCATTGTTGTTCATCGGTAAATCAACGATCCGACTTAATTGCTCGGAAAATACCCTCCGACTATTTTCATACCGCTTGGTCAACAGTTCCCAAGCGGCATTATAACTGTCAGCTGAACCTGACAATAAATGAGCTACCATGCTCCTCGCTTCGCCCTTTAATGCGGATTTTAAATAATTGAATTCAAGAGTAAGATTTAGATCCTCTCTATTTTCAATTAATTCTGCAAATAACTCTACAAACAGGTCCCATTCTCTTGGCTCTCCAGAAAATGTGGGTACCTGAATTTTTGGCAACACTGGTAATTCGCTTCTCACGGTTATATTCTCAACTTTTAAATCTTTCTGATCGTTTATTTTCTCTTCTGATGCTACCAAGGTATTCTGAACATCGAACTCCAATTCCTCTATTACCTCCTTAAAAGTTTCATTGTTCACATAAGTTTGGTACATCTGTACCTTTTCAAACAGTGACCAAATGCAAGATCCATACTCTGAAATAGGACGGACAAGCGAAGTAAAAAGAACTTTAGTTGTATAAGGGTCATCGAATTCTTTTGACCATCTTTTAATGAAACCCAGGACACTCATGGCCTTTGAGACCGTGGTGGAAATATGGGTGTTAAAATTTAACTTATGGTCCATAAGTACGCCCAAATCATTCATATTATTTAGACGTTCTAAAGGGCTATTGTTTAGAAAATAAGTGACCAGTTGAGGAGAGTTACGAAAAAAAGTCATTACCTTACATTTGGTAGTGTTAAGATTTAGTAGATTAAACTGGCACCAGGATTGAAAGTTTTTAAGATCAGCTTGTAGCCGACTAAATGAATCTGTATCTTTATACGTAAGACAAAGCTTGACATCGTCAGCATACATAAGCACACGCGAATGAACAATGACTGATGGAAGATCGTTAATGAATAGTGTGAAAAGCAGAGGGCCAAGATGACTACCTTGAGGTACACCAGAAGTCACAGGAATGGAAACGGAAAAAGAAGACTTAAAAAGTATCTTCTGTTTTCTATTTGTTAAATATTTTCGAACCCAAGATAGGAAAAGGGGTGGAAACCCAATGTCGCTCAGCTTCGAAAGTAATAGGGTATGATTAACGGAATCAAAGGCTTTGCTGAAGTCAGTGTATATGACATCAGTTTGTTTACCATTTTTGAACCCCTTGATAATTATTGATGTAAATTCTAAAAGGTTAGTGGTTGTAGAAAGAAATAAATCCAGAGCATTGGCTCCAGCTATTAATTATAAACCATCCCACAATGCACTTCTCCCAGAGGTACCTATCACACTTATTGAACTAAAATCCGCTCTTAACAGCCTAAAAGGTCAAACCCCCGTACTAGATCGCTTCTCATACCCTATGTTAAAAAACATAAATATTTCTGTCACTAAAAGACTCTTAAACTCGTACAACAATATCCTCATACAACACATACCCCAACAATTTAAAACCAGGAAGATAATTCCTATTCTAAAACCACAAGGCAACAAGACGTCCATAAATTCATATCGACCGATTTCACTTAACCCACGCTTATCCAAAGTGTTAGACAAGATCGTTTCAAGCCGGTTGTGGTGGCTTGCTAACAACAATAAGCTAATCGACAATCGCGAACTCGGCTTCCGAAAAGGCAAGTCGATATCTGACTGCCTAGCAGTGTTAGACTATCAGATTTCTTCGGCCTTATCAAAAAATGAAGTAAGTAAGTCGTCTCGCCGACTTCGGTATACCATACACCAGTAAAACAAATATTTTAATTTTATAATAACCAATGCATGCAGACGGACATGGCTAGATCGTCTCGGCTGTTGATGCTGATCAAGAATATATATACTTTATGGGGTCGGAAAAGCTTCCTTCTGCCTGTTACATACATTTTGGCGACTTTAATATACCATTTCACCCTATGGGTGTATGGTATAAAAATCATATGTCAATCATAAGCCTCGACTTTGAAAAAGCCTACGATAAAATAGGAATCCACACGGTGATAGATGATCTACACAAATGGAAGGTTGGCCCAAACATTCTGAACTACATAAAAAACTTTCTAACGAACAAGAAAATAAAAGTGCAAGTGAATAATTCAACCACAGAAAGTAAACCCTTACATAATGGAATCCCTCAAGGATCTCCCTTATCAGTCATTCTTTTCTTAATCGCATACAATAGACTTTGCCATACGGTATCCATCCACAAGAAATTCACCTATT
The DNA here is from genome assembly GCA_018903935.1 of Drosophila insularis. Taxonomy (NCBI): domain Eukaryota; kingdom Metazoa; phylum Arthropoda; class Insecta; order Diptera; family Drosophilidae; genus Drosophila; species Drosophila insularis. Next base: position 12,828 of record JAEIFP010000283.1, on the reverse strand, counting down.
TCTCTTATGCGACTTCACGATCGTAAAAAAGTTAAGAAAAAACATTAACCCTTTATTCGTAGATATTGAAAAATGGTGCTAGTACTCTGGGGCTAAGCTTTCAGTCCCGAAATGCAACATCCTTCACGTATGCCAGAAAAGAAACTGCACCATCCACACTGGATCACACAACTTCCCTCTCAACCAGTCCAACACGCTCAAAATTCTTGGGCTTACGATAACAAACAATTACAGGTGGAATAAACACATTGAAAACCTCACTACGCAGTTGAATACAAGGCTCAACATTATCAAATGGTTATCAAACTAAAGATACAATTGTGACGCCAAAACCCGAATTCTCACGATTAAAGCACTTCTTATGTCAAAGATAGATTATTGCCTACGGAAACTCAATTCATGACAGAAAAAACATTCCTTTTAATAGCAAGAGCGTCAACTCACCAATTTACCCCATACTACAAAAAATCAAAATCTCAAAAACCAAACCTAAACTACCCTCCTTACTACATGGGATTTTAAATATTTGTTCACTACATAGTATAAATGCCCACCCGATCCCATCTAGGAAACTCAGATTCCCCCCTTGGTTGTTTAACCCTAATGCATTAAACATGTCTTTACATAAAACTACAAAACCAAACACACACCCATCAGTATTCCAGAAAAAATTTATTGAACTAAAAGACGTAATGAAAGAATTCGAGTTCATATATACTGACGGTTCTAAGTCAGACTCTGGTACCTCCTACAGCATAACCACCGAAACGGAAATCATCAAATATTCCCAATTACCCAACCACAGCTCAATCTTCACTGCTGAAATCTCAGCTATTTTAGACACATGCTTACTGGCAAAACAATCAAACCGACATCATGCAATCTGCACAGACTCACTCTCAGTTCTAAAGTCGATCGAAAACATCAACAACCACAACTACTACTGTACCACAATTCGAGACATTATATCCTACAAATAGAGTAGACCTTATAAAATTTGCAAGAATTCGCCTGGGACACTCGGCACTCACACATAGTTACATACTAAACAGAGACCCCATGCCAATATGCCCTTCTTGTAACACCACCCTAACAATTAACCATACAATCGTAGAATGCAGAGATCTAAATCGAGCAAGAACACAACTCCTGCCCAAACCCTTACGAAACCATAGCTTACCCTTCCAACAAAAATATTACTGCACTAATCAAATTTTTAAAAGCAACCAACATATACCACAAAATATAAAACCTCCCAATAATTTGAAAGATACAAAAAAAAAAAAAAAATGAATTGAATTATATGTAAATATTAAAGGTAATATCCCTCTTTATATAAGAACAACTACTGAATAGGGATTCCGGGCGAAGCAAAGAATAACCCGATCTTCATTCGTTGAATTCAAAATATGAACTGATTTTATTTAAAGAATTGTTGTGTATATAAATGAATTCTTAAACTCTAGGGAGCGACAATTGCTCTTAAAAATGCTTATTCTAATGTTTATATTTCATGCTCAGCGTTGGTTACTTGATACCGCGCCGCTGTTATAATCTTAAGTGTTTTCCACAGAGTGTGGATGCATGTTTTGTTTGGTATTAAGCAATAATTGTCACATGAATTTTTATGACTTATTTTGTTTATGGTTTTGTTTCGTTTTGTATATTTCTTTCGTCAATCTGATTTGGTGAAGCCAATTCAGAGGAACACGATGTTTAATCTTAAACATTCGGCCAAGGTCCACAAATGCGACGTTTTGGAATTTATTTTTATAATTAATTGTCTTATACAAATTTTTAGTAATATTATCATTAGTAAGATAACTATTGGACGCTCAAAACCTAGTCAATCTGATGTTCCTTTACCGATTGTAACTGACTTCCTATTCTTACCAACTCTGCTGTATGGTTTACTAAATGGGCTTCTACTGGATTTCATATTATTTTATATTTGGCATATTACTAATATCGCCCAATGCCTAACAATTTTTGTTTCGGGATATCTACCCACTGCTGATGTGCATTACTATGTTGACTTCTAGCCTTTTTATATGGTGGAAAATTTAAAAAATAACTACTTTTACTTTTCGACTTGTTCCAATCTGATCTTTCCTCCACTTTTTTTAAATATTGCTGATAGCTAACATTTGAGCTGTTATTTTGTTTATTCTTAGATGTTGTCCTTTTATAAATATTTTGCCTTGTCCGCCCTTTTTGTAATGCAGATTCGGACAATTTATTACCGGAATCTACTTTGACATTATTTTTTTTATAATCATTATTTAATTCAACCATTGCCATTTCAATATTCTTATTTTGTACTGGAATATATACCTTTTCTTCCATAGTTTTCTCTGTACCTCCAAAGTGAGGTCCTGCCGGGGGGCATAAATTTATTTCTTTATTACTTTGAGAAATTATTTCTTTTACCTCAGGTTTTATCTTACCTCAAAGGTGAGGTCCTGCTGGAGGAGTCAAATGCTGACTTATTTCTTTAATTTTGTTGTTGAGTTTGTTTTGAATTGTATTGTATTTATTTTCACGTTTACTTTTGTTCTTCTCCAAACGCTGTTGCATACCTGTGACATCTATTGTTGTTGCCACTACAGATTTTTTATTTTTGATTTGGGCTCCGTCCAACAAATGGTATTTGGCCAGTAGGCCATATTGTAACTCCCTTTTTAAGATTTGGGTATATCGTTTACCCCATTATTAAAAAAAAAAAAAAAAATAAAAAATTTTGTTTGATGTTTTAAATTTGAATTATAAGATATCACTCTATTCTATTCTATTCTTTGTATTGAATTCCAATTTTTTTTCCTCTCAAAAATGGGACGAGATGAAAGTGGCCATTTCCACCCTACTCGCTCAGGTAGCCTCCCTTACGGAGGAACTAAAATAAAAGGAGGGTTGTTGTTTTTATAAGGAAAAAAATTAAGGCCCCGTTGTCGTTTGGAACCAACCCCCTTCCCAAACCCCCAAATTATGACACCAGCAGCAGGCAACATTTCCAGCTGGCGTCAACGAAGAAAGGCCCCCTTTGAGGCGGCCAAGTTTCCCCCCGGATCAGGCAAGCTGAATCCATAGTTCGGGATTATGAGGTAGCAAGATGGATAAGCATTCCTCCACCTGAGAGTCGAAAATGCAGGGGGGCGAGGTGTAGATCTTGAGCGACGTAGCAGATCGAAATCAAAGGAAGGTCCAGGATTGGAAAAAGGAAATAGGGACTTTAGAATATCAGATGAGTATGCTAGTCCGCGGTGATGGGAACTTGGAGGGATATTATAAAATATCAACAGGCATCTCCTCAATCGTGGAAAAACTCAGGAATGCAGGACACGCCAAGGGAGTGCTTGAAGCTCTCATAGGCTCGTACCGCGAAAGAGCCTTACGGGTCTTCATAAGAGGGCTACCCCAAGAAATGGCGGGGTCGATCACTATAAATCGCCCTGGAACATTGCCAGAGGCATTTTCAATCGCTCAGGGAGTTAGATAACGTCATGTACACGAAGAACTTAGCTTCCTCGACCTTTCCCGTTAGGCCACCGTATCAACAAGGGCCGTTTACCGGCAGCAATATCCACCCAATAATTTTTCCCCCAAGATCCAACAACCCCGTGACCTATGCAAATCATTAGAACCGCGGCCCCACACCAGCCCCCCGTCGGTGTCACCAGTGGCTTCCGAAGCCAACAAATTACCAGGCCGGCCATCAAAAATGGAACCGGCAACCTCAGAAGCCAGTCCAGGACTCGAGTTCCCAAACCAGGGAGTGGAAGGGGGTCAAGAGAAGCCCCAGCGAGTCAACTAACCCTTTCAAAAAGCACAGTATCTATTCCATGTGGAAGCACCAAACGTGTCCGATCCTAATGGAGTAGACTGCGCCCCAAGGCCTATTGAGGCTCCTCCGAGTAACGAACAGTTGTACGAAAATGCCGACGATCGCGGTTAACGAGCGAGATGAGGGCAGCCCATGTGGCCCCACCGCACCCCGATGACCTCGTGATCCAAGATCAAATAAATTTTATGGGCATGGCCTCTCAAGCGTACCATACATGAGTACGAAGATAGGAATGGGGTAGTGCGACAGTTTCTCATTGATACTGGCGCAAACGGGAACTTTATTAGTCGGGAACTATCTGACGGGGCTTCGGCTTTGCAGACCCATTCCCTAGTAGCAGTCGCCGGAGGCCCTTATTAAAGTATCCAAATCTATCAACCGGCCCCTTTGGGCAACAACACTCAACTAACATTCTACACGTTACCGAACCTGAACAGCTTTGATGGTATTATCGGTGATGATACGTTAAGACACCTGAAGGCCAAAATTGACAGGGAACTTGGCACATTAACTATTCAGCCCGGGGTAGCGATACCTCTCCTAAACCGCTTATCAACCCAACTCAATTTCCTCTTAGACGAGGACCACCCGAAAGAAGTCGGGCCCACCCTGGAAGCCCTCACTAAAAGCTTTTCATCCGTCTTCGGCCCTGTGGCCCCTGGTGGAGCCGTAGAACCGAAATTAAAGCATCCTGCACCCGAACGGAGGATGCCGTTTACATCAGATTCTATCCATATCCAGTCCACATGAGACAGGAAGTTGAAAACCAGGTTACGAAACTCCTGCACGAGGGTATGATCCGGCCGTCGGAAAGCCCAGTATAACTCTCCAGTATGGGTAGGTCGAAAAGAACCAAAGCCCAACGGGGAGGAAACAATACCGCATGGTGATTGACTACAAAAGACTAAATGCGGTGACGGTGTCCGATAGATACCCAATCCAGACATTACTTCCACGTTAGCTAGCTTAGGCAAGGCGAAGCTTTTTACCACCATGATCTAACTTCGGGTTTCCACCAGATTCAGATGAATCCCGCGGAGTTTCAAAGACCGCTTTTTTTCAAACCTTGAACGGAAAATATGAATTTCTTAGATTACCTTTCGGGCTTAGAGAATGCCCCCGCCATCTTCCAAAGAATGATAGACGATGTACTCAGGGTGCATCAGAAAATATGCTACGTGTACATTGACGACATAATTGTTTTCAGTTCATCCTACGAAGACCATTGGTCGAACTTAACTACAATACTTACCAGACTTCGTGATGTGTAGGCCTGCAGGTGAACCTCGAAAAAACGCACTTCCTGCAGAAACAAGTCGAATTCTAGGCTACATCGTAACGGGGGATGGCATCAAAGTCGATGACAAAAAGTCAATGCAATCCTAAAAATACAACCCCCAAAAAATCTAAAGGAGCTCAAGTCTTTCTTAGGTAAGACCTCCTACTAGAAATTTATAAAAGATTACGTAGAATCGCGAAACCGCTTACCAACCTGACGCGTGCGGGCGGTGCCCAAGTTAAATCCTCGCAATCAAACAGTTTTAATTACACTAGACGAGGGGGCAATGCAAGCTTTCCGCGATTTGAAAACGCTTCTCTCCTCATCGGAGGTGTTAGCCTTCCCTGACTTTTCGAAACCTTTCCATCTCACCACAGATGCGTCAAACGTCGCCCTCGGGGTCGTTTTATCACAGATTACCGCAAACAATGATAGGCCCATTACCTATCTCTCAAGGGCAAAATAGTCGGACAGAAGAAACTACGCCACAATCGAGAGAAATGTTGGCAATCATCTGGGCACTGGACTGCCTCAGGACCTATTTATACGGAACCGCATCTTTAAAAGAAATATACACTGACCACCAACCACTGATTTATGCCATGGGGAATAGCAATTTCAACGCCAAACTTAAGCGTTGGAAGTCTAGGATAGAAGAATACGACCACGAGCTAATCTACAAACCAGGGAAAGCGAACGTGGTAGGGGATGCGTTGTCAAGACTCGTGCACGACTCGCTTGAAAAATTACCAAACCAACTAAATTTGAATATCCTCGGCACCTTGGACAATGACACTGACTCATTGGCAACGGCGCACAGCGCACTTCAAGACGCATCTGATAAACTTGTTCCACATGTCGAGGTCCCCATCAATGCATTCAGGAATCAGATTGTCTTTGATCCCTTGTTCAGACTATGAATGCGTCTCACCGCATGCCGGCTTCACTCGGCACCTACTGCCCATCAGAACATTTACTACTGCAGAATTGGACACCATACTGAAGGCTTACCTTAGCCCGTCCCTAATAAACGGAATTAAAATCCCGGATACACTCTGCAACTTCTGCAAACGTGTTACCTCGAATCATTCACGGGCTACAGACTTCGCATCACGCAAAGGATGGTGACCGATTTGACGATGACGATGCGATTTGCGGAATCATCACTGAGGAACACCAGAGGGCTCACAGAAATTCCAATGAAATAAGACTTCAGCTACTAGAGCGGGTCTATTTCCCAAAAATGGCGAGTAGAATCAGAAATATTGTGGCAGCCTGCAAAACATGCAAGTTACATAAATACGACCGCCACCCCAATCAACCATTATTGGAACCTACCCAATTCCAACATACCCGTGCGAAATCCTCCATATAGACATCTTCGCGTTGGAAAAACAAAAATTTCTCAGCTGCATTGACAAATTTTCAAAATTTGCCAAACTATTTCCCATAGAGTCAAAGTCAGCCCTCCACCTGCGTGAAAGATTGGCGGAGGTGCTGCACTATTTCACGGCACCCAAAAATCTTGGTAACGGACAATGAACGAGGGCTCCCTTTGCCCCACAGTCCTCAATTACCTTAAACTACTGGACACTAGTCGTATATCATACTCCCCACCCAACGGAGCGAGGTCAATGGGCAAGTGGAACGATTCCACTCGACATTCCTCCGAAATCAATAGATGCCTCAAGTCCGAGTTCTCAACTCTCAAAGTATCCGAACTCGTACCCATGGCTGTCGATAGGTACAATAATTCAATCCACTCCGTCATCGGGAAAAAGCCAGTTGATATTTTCCTAGACAGAACGGCTAGGATAAATTATCAAGGCTTGACGGATTTTAGACGTAACACTTTAGAGGATATAACCGGCCTCTTACAAAGCGAAACAGGAGGCGGTTATCCGCAGGCGGAATAAGGGAAAGCAAGTTGAATATAAACAAGGGGAGGAAATCTTTGTCAGAAACAAACAGATTAAGGGAAAAGAGAAAACCTGTTCAACATTGAGGAAGTACAGGAGGATAGAAGGGCCACAGTAAAAACAAAGATGGGCAAGGTATTCCACAAAGCCCATCTGAAATCTAAAGACAAAAGAATGAGTAGATAGGAAATCGCCCCACCTCATCAACCCATTTCCATAAAGGCAACAACATAAAAAAATAATAAAAAACAAAAACAAAAAAATACAAAAAAAAAAAAAAAAAGAAGCAGGCAAAAATATATAGAAAGCCAACAAAAATTGAGAAATATTTAAGAATTAAGAACACTCTTCACGAACCAGGTGAAACCAATACCAATACTTAGCCCTAAGAAAATCCATATTATAAGTATTACTAACTCTCTTCGTCTTCAAGGATGGCAATGGTGATGTTGCAACAGGCAAGTGCTACCCATTTCTTCAATTACGACTCTCGGTAATTCCCTCAGCGGGGATACGTCGGGCGGGTTAGCGGCGTGTTTCGGCTGATTCACGTCATAAATCTGCTGGAGTTCCAACAGGCAATCCAAACCACGCGGGAGGAATCCACACTGCTATCCGACCAGCGTACAAGGATGATAGCGGACCACTACTTGGCTGAGGCTGAAGAGGATACTGGAAGATTGCTTTCCACACCGGCCCGGAGACCTAGGGCCGTGGAATGGCTCGGTTCAGCATGGACATGGATTGCTGGCTCCCCAGATGCGGCCGACTGGAATGCGGCTCTGAAGACCCAGGATGGTCTTGTTGCGGGCAATAACCAGCAAGTCCGCATCAATGAAAAGCTTTTTCGAGGCTACATATCGGACTCTGGAAGAACTAAATGGGATCATCGGAAAAGTCAACTCGATAGACGGAGCATACACGCTGCCACTGCGACGTTACATAAGGCCATGATTTTGGCAAGGCAAGTCCATGAAGTGACCAGAGCATGCCAATTAGCTAAAACAGGAGCGGTGAACACGGACCTACTAAACGGAAAGGAAGTAGATGATATCCTAAACGAAGTAATGGGACTCCCGTACCAGAACGCGGTCGAGGCCATTGAATTCTCCCGCCCAACGGTCATGTCCAATGGGACCTTCCTGCTCTACGTCCTAGCCATTCCCAAGGTGACCGACAGGAGGTACAAGTTACTTCACCTACTCCCACAGTCCGTGAGGGTCGCAAAATCGTCTTGGATGCCAACCCTGATAGCAAGTGGACCCAACCGAAACCTATGAGGTCCTTGGAAATTGCCTCTCCATTGGCAATACAACGGTTTGTCAAGAAGAAAACCTGCGCAGGCTAAACGAGGAAGGCTGCATCCCACGGCTCATCAAGGGCGGCGGCGCACAATGCCATTACCTAAAGGGACGCACAGGAATCGGTTGCACTGATGGACGAAAGCACGGTGTTCCTCACTGGCTTTAATGGAACAGTGACCACCTCCTCGGGACAACGAAGACTCCAGGGCTCCTTCATTATCAAACTCCAAAACGAAACAATAACCATCGGAAGGAAGACTTATTCGAGCCGATCTGCTTCTGCCCCTTACCGCAATGCCTGCGGTTCTCTCCAACATAACAGCCTTAAGTTACACCCCGACGCTGCAATATGTTCACGAATTTTCTAAGACAAAATCTAAGAAAACTATACGATGTATCAAAAAAGCTAAAAATATCTTTATTAACAGAAGCCATTGGAACTGCGTGTGTCGGTATCAGGTTATACATTGCCTGGAGAAAACAGACGTCCACAAGAGGCCTGGCGATACCAGGCGCGGCCAGTCCGTCGCCTTCACCCTAATCTGCGGGACGCAGATCTCGAGGGGAGGAGTTAACACCATGAACTCTGCCCACTAACATCAGGCCACCCACTGCCCTCACACAACCTAACCCCTCACACAAGACCGCTGGCTCAGCGTGGATTGCTGGCTCAGCAGAAAGGATGGGAACGCAGAAATACCAACCGCTTGCGCAAGAGCCAGCGGTGACACCGGATGCGCGTGCGACCGTTGGACGGTCATTCGCGCTGCGTCGCGAACTTTGGGCCAGCTAGGGAGCTTTGGCACTTCTGGGCGGTAGCGTTAAGAATCCATTCTGGTTGAAACCAGCAAAGAAACAAGAACACTTAATCAGCTAACTCTCAGATAAGATACTAAATATTAAATAAAAGCGATTGTACGTTTTGTAATTGTCCAGGGTTATTATTTGGGTAAATATCATTTGCAATAAATCCTTACGAAATCTTAAGGTAACTTTCGCATGGTAATGCGAAAGTTAACTTGCATATGCGTAATATGAGCTAGGGCTAAGAGAGGTGTGACCCTTGTCAGCACTTTGGCCGCCCAGACTGTGAGCGTCCAATGTCTTTATTTAAACTTTATAATATTTACTCAAACTGTCAGACCCGGTCAGTTACAATATAATGGTAGTTCAAGGCACTATCAGGCAGTCGCCATTATCCGCAACAAAATAAGGGGACCAGCAGACGCAGTTCAGCATCTTTCAATAGAGTTTTAAATTTTAAAGCGATCATCGCAAGGCTAGATTTTACGTTTGCCGATAAAACACCGGTGCACGTAATCCAACAGGAACTAAGTGTTTTGAGACAGGGGCGAAATGTCACTGCTTAAATACTATGATGAAATAGAGAAGAAATTGACCCTGTTGACAAACAAGACTCTTATGAGTCATGACCCTGCTGCGGCGGTTCTTAACGAAAAGTATAAAAACGATGCTTACACACGTTTATATCAGGTTTAAAGAAAACACTTAAGTGGGCGGTCTTTTCCAGCCCAACGACCTGATTGCCAACCGCATTGGCCTTGGCTCAGGAGGCAGAATCAAGTAATGACAGGGGGAATTTTCGCGGCCAATTTGGCGAGACATACAGAGGATAGATCCCAAAAATAATACGCGAAATTCAGATAACGAGATTACCATATAAAAAGAACCATCATTATCAAAAGTCAGGGGAAATATTTGGCTAACCAAGATAAGCCAAGTAGCTCGAAACAGTGGTTTAACACGCAAAAACCACAGCAAGCCGAGCGAATGGACGTCGATCCATCAACTCGCTCTAAACAATCGAACCAGGGTGAAAAATTTCAGGGACTATGATGTGTCAATGAGAAGTCTCTCAAAAAAATAAATCATATGTCGAAAAAGAAAACGCTGGCTTGGAGATAGAGGACGATGTATCTCATGCAGAATCCTGTAATTTTTTGCGGCAGGTCCCTGCTCCCGTACTTAACGCACCGTAGCAGGGCATAACATTAGGCTCCTGATAGACACAGGAAGCTCCAAAATATAGTAAAAAACTACCATTTCTTACACTATATGCCTGTTGACAGGCTTTCGGGTCAATTCGGTCCATGGCTATACCGATATTGACACAAAATGTCCGATCGATATATTTAAAGAAAAACTTATTTTTTGTACTTAACATCCTTATACAATTTGATGGAATAATTGGCATTGATTTTTTTAAAGAAAATTAATGCAAAAATCGATTTATCAAAACTTATTAGAACGACCATGGGTCGGAACCGATAGCGTTCACAGAATGCAAGAGGTCAATTTTATCCAAATCGACGACACAGATGTACCCGTCGCAGTAAAAACTCATTTAACCAAATGATCCAGCGAACAGTTAAAGCATTTTGCAAACGTCAATGAAGCACTGCCGTATAATATAAACACCATAGCTACGATCCCAACGGATGGTGAGCCATTGTATTAAAAAACTTTACCCTTACCCAATGGGCGTTTCAGATTTCGTGAACGAGGAAGTTAAACAACTCCTACGCAACCGAATCATAAGGCAGTCAAAATCGCCTTACAACAACCCATTATGGTTCGTCGACAAAAAGGTGTCGATGATGCGGGCCATAAATTAAACGCTGGTTATCGATTTGAGGGACTAAATCAGAAAACAACCGACGACAAGTATCCGATCCTCTATTTGGACAATACTGTCCAACATGGGTGAGGCTCAAGACTTCACAAACATTAGATATAGAATCTGGTTTCCACCAAATAGAACTGGCGGAGAAAAGACAGGGAGAAAACAGCATTTTCCGTGAATAACGGCAAATTTGAGTTCTGTAGACTACCCTTTGGTCTGAAAAATGCCCCAAGTATATTTCAAAGGGCTATAGATGACGTCCTAAGGGACCGGATAGGAAAAACTTGTTACGTCTATGTTGATGATGTAATCATTTTTTCCAAAAATATCAAAGAAGCTAACATCGGCTGTGCCGAAGTTTAGCTCTGCCTGCAGTCCCATGGCCATAATATTTTTACATGTTCCAAACTCTTTTCTGTATGTCAAATTAATGCAGAATTACAAATATCATTTCAATTTCTTCTTTTTTTCCTCTTTTCCCTTGATTCGCACGCATACACATATAGTTTATGTAGCGCTGCGTCTGTGTGTGCATGCGTGTGCTCTGTTGATTTGATGATGACGTAGTAGGCAGGTAGCCGAACCGATTATATCGGCTGTAACTTGTGTTCTATTTATTGGATTAGATTCAAATTTTGGGACCTGAGATTTTATATGTAAAATACTATCACAGGTAAAATTTCATGGCGATACTCCAATTTTTGCAAAAATGTTTCCTCCAGAGCTATATGATATAGTGGTCCGATTCTGCCGATTTTCATACTTTATTTTTCCCAGGTAATAAAAAGCCCCAAAAAAATTTCATCCCGATAGATCTTAAGATGGCTGAGTAAAGCGCATACGCACAGATGGCTATATCAAATCAGCTTCTCATGCTGATCAAGAATATATATACTTTATAGGGTCGGAAACGTCTCCTTCTGTGCGTTACAAACATCTGACCAATTTTATAATAAATGAGGCATTTTGTCATGTTCATTGGCTTATGGGATACTAGTTTACAAACAATGTAGTAAAATCGGACGTGGTTAACGCAATTCATTGCGAGCTACCGATTCTCGCCTTTATCCAGCACTGAGTTGATACAGGCATTCCCAACCACACCTTCAGGTATTGTAAAAAGATCGTTACCCGATATAACTGACACTACAGAACAACGAGAGATCGCAACTACAGAACACAACAGGGCTCATCGTGCTGCACAAGAGAATGTCAAACAAATTCTCCAGGGGATTATTGTACCCTTGCAGAGGGTATTATAAAATTGGTCAGATGTTTGTAACGCACAGAAGGAGACGTTTCCGACCCTATAAAGTATATATATTCTTGATCAGCATGAGAAGCTAAGGCGATATAGCCATGTCCGTCTGTCCGTCCGTCGGTGCGTACGCGTTTTACTCAGCCATCTTAAGAGCTATCTCAGGATGAAATTTTTTTGGGAGCTTTTTTTACCTGGGAGAGATAAAGTATGAAAATCTTTGGCAGAATCGGACCACTATATCATATGCTCTGCTCTAGAAGAAACATTTTTGCAAAATTGGAGTATCCCCATGAAATTTACCAATATGATAGTAATAGATATAAAATCTCAGATCCCAAAATTTGAATCTGATCCGATAAATAGAACACAAGTTACAGTCAATATAAATCGGTTCAACGCTTGCTGCCTACTACTACGTCATCATCAAATCAACAGAGCACACGCATACACACACAGACGCAGCGCTACATGAACTGTATGTGTATGCGTGCGAATCGCGGCATGCGTGTAAAGAGGATGGGGAAGAAGGAAAAGAAATTGAAATGATTTGAAAGGTTCTGTCATTAATGAATTGGAGATA